>OW203767.1:37988401-38588401 GCA_934045905.1 Leuctra nigra | reverse complement strand
GCAGAAGAGGTTGGGTTTAATCAATAATTATAATAATCATGAAAATTAAATTAAGACCAATATTTCAGGTCAAACCCATAGGCCTTCGCAAAAGTACCATCTACTATTGGACTGCGCATTAATACCAACGAATGTTTTTGATCAGAATAGATTCTCTAATATTGTCAGTTAGGTTTATTGTATGTCCAATAAACCAATTTAAGATGGTTGTTAATGAGCGTTTTTGTGTTACAAAACAGGTACCAGGTGCTTATGTGCTTAGGTAACTACCTAAGGTACTAAGAATTTACAGTAGGAAGTCACTAGAAGGACGACACAAAATAATTTGAATTGCTAGAAAATATTTTGTTCAGTTCTTTAGTCTCTAAACAGTTGTATTGAGTTGGGCTCGATTAGGGTATGGAAAGGCGTTGCGGGGGGGGGGGGGGGGGGGTCAAAATAAGAATAAATTTTTGAAACTGAATTAAAACAAATAGGCGTGATTGATATTAAAATGGAATATGATTTGATTTGCAATTATGATGAACGAAAAGTGGTATCGAGATTTAATCGAAGTTCGTCACTTTTTATGTAATAACTTAAAAAATTACGAAATTTACTATATACAATTTTATACATGTTTCCCCTTTTTAACTTATCCTGATTATTTAATCGTTCGCATATTCTCTGCACACATGAAAACATCAACGAACGATACAGTATTAGGTATGTAGGTGTAAGGTCCTAGGGGGGAACAAGGCCCAGTGGGGAACAAGGCCCACTACCAATATATCACAGGGTTTAAATCTGGCGCTCAATTTATCCATTCGCGTTTGTGAGGTACCACTAGAGTGATCTATTGGCGTAATTTTGTACCGATGGTCCAAACCGTTTAGAAAGCAAAGATAAAAAACCCGTGTTGACAGGTTCTCAGTGCCGCTCTTCTTGTTGAAGGACACATGTAAGTATTTTTATTTTCTTATTAAAACACATTTTATATTTATTTATCCTATTTATTTGTATTAACTATCATGTTTTCGTAAATAAATAACACTTTACTTACACGCAGTGTGAAATACGAACTGTAAATACTTAATTTATTATATTTAGAGACAAAAGGGGAACAAGGCCCATTTTAGTTGAGCTATTATTTTAGGTTATGTTCGCCTGTTAATTTCACAATTTATTTGCAATTAGTGTAAAAGAGTAACCTATTCTATTTTGCAGGCCAAGATGGCAAGAAAAAGTTTGGGTTTGAGGGCAAGATGGACTGCAAATCAGCTAAGAGAAGCACTCGACGAAATAAAGAAGGGAGTTTCGCAGCGGATCGTTTCCAGTCGTCACGGAATTCCACGTAGAACACTTCGAAACCATTTGAAGACTGGTGTTATTGACAAAGTAATTGGAAGGACGTCTCTTCTTACCCATCAGCAAGAACAAGACCTTGCTGCGCGAATTACACGGTTTGCTGACATTGGTCTACCGCTGACTTCAAGGTTGCTGCGACATAATGTTTTTCGCTTTAACGAAATGAACAACATTCGCCATTCTTTTAATAAACAAGAAGAGATGGCTGGTCTGGACTGGCTGAAAGGGTTTTTAAAGCGCAATCCTAACATTGCTAAAAGAAAAGCGCAGAAGATGAACCCTGCCCGCGCCCAAAAATTGAACAGATTCATCGTTGCAGACCATTTTGAGAAATTGAACAACATAATGACAGAGCTGGATCTTTTATCAAAGCCTGAGTTAATTTACAATATGGATGAAAAAGGATGCAGACTCACTCTGCACAATCAACAACAAGTTTTTGCTCTCAAAGGATCCAAGCGAGTGCACATGGTAGCACCCGAACATGCTGAAAATGTTACCGTAGTTGCTTGCGGAAATGCACTCGGCAATGTCATTCCCCCAATGGTCATTTTCAAAGGGAAGCGCCTCAAACCGGAGTTTGCTGACAACTTACCAACTGGTAGTTCCGTTGCCATGGCTCCGAAAGGGAGCATGACAGCGGATATTTTTGTCCAGTGGTTGAAACATTTCAATAAATACAGGACAGCAGGTCCAGTGTTGCTGGTATTTGATGGAGCGTCGAGCCACCTAAGCTTCACCATCGTGGAAGCCGCTGAGAATATGGGAATTCGTCTCTATTGTCTGCCGTCAAATACAACGCATGAGTTGCAACCTCTCGACAAATCCGTCTTTCGTTCCTTTGAACATAATTGGGATCAACAACTGCTTCGATTTTGGAACCAACATCCTGACCGGAAGTTGACGAAGGAAAGATTCGGTGTTGTTTTATGTGAAGTCTGGAAGCGTTGCATGACAATGAGTAATGTCGCAAATGGTTTTCTGGCAACGGGGATCTACCCGTTCAACAAGGACATTCTCCCCGATTATGCTTTTGCGCCCAGCGAAATAACCGAGCAGCCAATGCCGTCATTGGCCGAAGAAGTGGAAGCCGAAGAAGAGGAAGAGGATACCATTCCACTTGCTCGATTGCAGGCACGAATGGGAGTCATACCAATCGTTGTGCAAGAGACTCCTGGATCAAGCGAGTCTGGGGCCTCATCGTTTGCATCCGTAATGTCGACGCCTCGAGCGGCAAGTAAGAAATCATTGCGCGCGCCCCGTAAAAAGGCTAATAATTATAAGGCCCAGACCTTAAGTAAGGAACTTTTCAAGTCAGTGCCACTAACCGAGAAAACGAAGCCCAAGAAGAAGAAAAATTTGAGTGCTCCGTCTACGTCTGCCGGCGACGGGGAGTCATGGCTCTGCACTGCCTGCGGAGACGACAGGCAAGAGAGCATGCGCTCATGTGTCAAGTGTCATAGTTGGTACCATGAAGAATGTGTGGGACTGGAGGAAGATGATACAGATGACTTTGTATGTCCCGATTGTTCTGATTAGTAATTAGAATTAGCGGGCCTTGTTCCCCTCATATGGGGGGAACAAGGCCCGAATGCAACTTTTCATTAACTTTAAATTTTCAATGTCATATTTTTTTTTTTTTTTTTAAAAATCAATTTAATATTGTTCTTAATAGATGACTTGTCAATATTTAACTGTGTACACACTTATTTTGTACCTACATTAATAAATATTAATTAAAACAATTAAGGTGGGCCTTATTCCCCCCTAGGACCTTACCAATTAAAATCTTTTGATAAAATGCTAAGTTGTGAAGTAAGCAGAAAATGTATGTTCTTGCTTGCTTGATATTTGTTTATATAGTCATATCAAATGAGAGACGTAATATTGAAAATTAGGCCCAATATCAAAAGGTAACAATAAAATACACTCTAGACAGAAATGTTCCCTTGTGCCGCCCCCCCCATAACCCACTCCAAAAATGTCAGGATTTATTCACATGAAATGTTGGTTTGCCATGATTCTAGTCAAGGTCTCCAGTGGAAATTCCAATATTTTCTTCACTGCCAAATGGATCACTCCTACATTTGGAAAGTTTCGAAAAAAAGACTTCATTTGTTTCTTCATAAATGAAAGTTAGTTCTGTGAATTATTCTCAGTATTTTCGCTTATATTTGTGGATTAATCGCTAGTTTTGCATGTTTGTTGTGTTGAATGGTGATATTAGATATTTTGGGAGCCATTCAAACCATTTTTCCGCGTCAGAATCTGTTTAAAGTATTAGAAAATAGTTTTATATACTAGGTCTACGAAACCTACCAAGAGACGCTTGTAGCTCATTTGGACTTGAAGTAATGTGAGCAATGAGTGGAATATATAAAGTTTGGAGTGATGAAGTAAACCGGCTAGATGCCCCTTCAGCTGTAGACAATGTCATAAACATTTCTAGTCAACCCATAGGAGCTTCTATAAATGATTTTTCGTCTAGTGATGAATCGGACACGGAGCTAATGCAAGTTGAGTCTGCAACCAATGAGATGTCTTTGAACATAGTTCCCGATGGTTTCACGATGGTGACAGGAAATAAAAGGCGTCGTAATTGTAACGATCGTCCCAGCACACGATCATCTGGGTCAGATGCTTCAGGCCCATCATCCAAGAGAGTGATCAACCTTGTGCGTACGCAGAACTCATTTGAGCCGCTTGCAAGTGCAAATGATATGGACACGACCCCGATGACGGCGGAGACTTTGCCAGATAAGAAGTATAAAATCCCACCAATAGTGATTCAAAATATGAAATCTCATAAGGCATTAGTTGAGTTGCTCTCCGCTGTATGTCCAGAACAAGGGGCATTCATAATCAAACCTGGTCTCGAAGTTTCTCGAGTAATCATTAGAGATATTACCTCGTACAAACTAATTACCTCCGCCCTAGACTCGACTGAGGGAATAGAGTACTACACGTTTCCAACTGAGCGCACTAGATCACAGCGTTTTGTTCTGAGAGGTCTGCCACAATCTGCTGAAACAGAAGACATTCAAGAGGAGCTGAAGCAGCAAGGCTTCAATGTCCGCTCTGTGCGGCAGATGAAGATGCCTGGAGACAGTACACGTCTTTTGCCCCTTTTTGAATGTACGCTAGTAAGTACGAGTGGTCAGGCTCCAGTGGACCTCAGCCAAATCAAGAGACTCCTCTACTGCGTGGTCTCCACCGAGGCCCCACGGAGCAAGAAGATTAATGTCATACAATGTTTTAATTGTCAAAGAGTGGGTCATACGGCCAAATTTTGTCATCGCCAGCCACGATGTGTTCGATGTGGAGGCGTGCATCAGGTTAAGGAGTGTAAGGAGTCACCAGAAACAGCAAAGTGCTGTAACTGCAATCAGCAGCATGCCGCTTGCTACCGAGGATGTGATGTCATCAAGGCAGCAACTCGTCATGCTACTCGAGCCCGACGTCCACAGCAGCAAGATGGCTCTTCTCCACAGCATGATAACCGAGGGAATACTCAGACGCAACCCACGCCCGTGCCACGAGTCTCATTGGCGCAACCACGGACTTTTGCTTCTGTTTTGAACACTCAGATAAATCCAGAGCAACCCTCGTCCTCAAACACCACTGCCTTAGAAGAAGCAGAGAGGCCACCCAATGCTCTTCCTGAACTCGTACAACCGGTAGTACCTCAACAATCAACTATTGATTGGATAGCCCTTATAAACGGCATTGCAATTTTTATAGTTAATATGAACATTCACCCCATCATTACGTCTCTGGCAAGTTTTGTGCCAACTCTTCTTTTGTCTGTACAAAATCGCAATGCCAGCGATTAATTCAATTAATCTAATCATTTGGAATGCTAATAGCATAAGTTCTCGTAAAGACGAATTACTTCTATTGATGGAATCACGAAATTTAATGGCTGCCCTTGTCTGTGAGACCCATCTTAACCCTAAGGACAAGCTTAAGCTTGCCAATCACTCAGTGTATAGAACTGATCGTCCAGGAGACAGGAGAGCAGGAGGGACTGCAATCATCATTGACAATCGAGTAAGTCACTACGAGATTGTTTTACCTGAAACGAAATCAATAGAGGCTACCGCTATCCTGCTTTTTACTAAACTGGGTCCACTACGGCTTATAGCCACGTATTGTCCTCCGCGAACTAAGCTTCTCACAGCAGATATAGAAGCATTAATGGACTCGAATTACCCGACTATTCTCGGTGGCGACCTTAATGCTAAGCATACAGCCTGGAACTCGCGAGTTGTCAACGCCAATGGCCGCACTCTCCTTTCACTCTCCCGTATAAGTGACTTTACTGTGACTGGACCGCAAGAAGCGACACATCTTCATATCCCTACAGGAAGAGCTGATGTTCTTGACATTGCGGTGGTGAAAAATCTGCGACATTCCATTGAATTAGAAACACTTTTAGAATTGTCTTCAGATCATAATCCTGTACTTTTGAGCGTAGGGGACTCATACGAGACCGTTGATCCCATCATTCGATTCAATTACAGAAAAGCAGACTGGGAAAAGTTCAGAGAGCATTTATCAAATAAGTTGGAGAGTGGACCACTTGATTCGCATCAGGATATAGATTTAGCAGTAAATAAATTAACGGAAAATATTATGGAAGCAAGAGCGATCAGTGTTCCCATTTGTAATACAAAAAGGTGCACAATATTTGATCTTCCACGTGGAATTAAACTGTCAATAGCCACTCGAAACCGTGCACGTAGGAGATGGCAGGCGCTCAGAACACCTGATTTACATGAAGAATATAAGCTCTTAGACAGATCTGTAAAGGAATTAATTCGTCGCCACAGGAGAGAGAGGTGGGAAGATGCTGTAGCCACACTAGAACCAGGGAGTCGTCCACTCTGGTCCATGGCAAAACGACTGACAAGAAGCAAACAACCAAATCCACCCATTCAAGGTAGTACACACCTTGCATGCAGCCCACATGATAAGGCAGAAGTTCTAGCAGATTCGCTTCAAAATCAGTTTTCCCCAAACCCGCCGACTAATTCATCAGCACATATCGAGGCTGAAGTAAGAACCCATCTTGCTATACACAAGGCGCAGGCTGAAGATGATGAAGTCGTTCTCTGCTCTATGGACGAAGTAATTATATATCTAAATGAACTTGCAAATGGCAAGGCACCTGGTATTGACGAGATCACAAACACGATTCTTAAAGAACTTCCTATACCTGCCGGTGAACGTATCCTTGAAATATTTAATGCCAGTCTCCGTCTTCAACACTTCCCCACCCAATGGAAAGTAGCCAAAGTCATTGTGTTCCCGAAAGCGGGAAAGAATCTTCGTGACCCTGCAAATTACCGGCCGATTAGTCTCCTCTCATCACTATCGAAGCTTTTTGAAAAGGTCCTTCATGCTCGAATTAGAGGCCACGCAAACGCTACAAAGCTGCTGATCAATGAGCAGTTTGGCTTTCGACAGAAGCATTCAACAACACATCAGCTTCTACGTGTGGTTGACAAGATAAACGATGGATTTAAAAAGCTGAAAGGAACTGGTATAGTTTTCCTGGACGTTGCTAAAGCATTTGATAGAGTTTGGCATGAAGGCCTACTACAAAAACTAATTAAATATCAATTCCCCAACTACTTAATCAATATCATCCACTCCTATTTAAATCAAAGATCCTTCACCGTACACATCAACGGTGCCTGTTCTTCAGCGAGGCCTATTCTGGCTGGAGTTCCTCAGGGATCTATCATTAGCCCCATCCTCTTCAACATCTTCACCAATGACATCCCAACTAACATTCCGGACACCGAAGTAGCTTTCTATGCTGACGATGCCGCAGTCATCTGCCAATCTATGGCATCTAATCAACTTGGCCCGCCTCTGCAAAAAGCATTAGACGTACTCAGCCACTGGTATACAGAGAACCGTATAGCCCTAAATTCATCTAAGACAGAGGCAACACTCTTCACCAAGCGACGGAAATTTCAACCCCCTACCATAAACATCTCTGGTACAGATGTCTCCTGGTCTCCCAGCAATGTTTACCTGGGTGTCACCCTGGATGCCAAGCTCTCCTGGAAGGCCCACGCTGAGAAGATTGCCAGCAAGGCCAACGGGAAGACGGCGGCGCTGTTCCCACTGCTCAAAAGCAAATCCATGCCGCTCACCAGCAAGCTGCTTCTTATCCAGAGCGTCATCGTGCCCACACTGACGTACGCCTCACCAGTGTGGTACGAGAGGACTTCAGCGGGAGCGAGAACAATGCTGCAGAGGGTGCAGAACAGGGCCCTCAAGATCGCCCTGCGCACTCCGATGTTCACCCGGACGAAGAGCATACACCAAGATATAGGATTTGCCTATCTCCACGAAGTCATGGAAAATCAGAGAGAGTCGTTCTACGCAGCACTCGGAGACCATGGAAATCCACTAATCAGCAGACTGGCTGATGTTACTTCCTAACTCTTGACTCCTATAGTCTAAATTTGTGTCAATGTTTTACAATTTTTATAATTTCCAAATGTCATGACAGAGTTATGTACAAACATTATGTGTACGGTATCTGAAAATTCAGGCACTACAAGTATGTAGTAGCCAACAAGAGCGAAGATAAAGTTTCGAAAAAAGTGACTTTTTCAATGACAATTTGGTTTATATTTAGTATCTCTCTCAATACTTATCGGATTCAAACGAAACTTTTTGCTTGCCAGTTCGCTTGAAATTATGTACAGGAAAAGTCATGTTTCGTTGAAAATTGTGCTAAATTCGCGATGTCTATAGACGCGAATCGTAACGCAACTTCCGAGCTACGGATTCCATGGCCAAATATTGTTCAGGTCGATTTGTGAAAATTAGTTTCACTGCCTACTAAAATTGATTTTCACTGCACAATTGAAATTGACGTTTAAATTTAAGAGATCAGAAAAGGCGATGTTTTTCACGAATAACTCGGTAAATACTGAACTATATAAATCAAGTCACGTAATTTTGTACATTACTGGAGAGTTTCAACTTGATCGGTAGAAAATTCAAGATTTGTATAAAGAACGAAATTTTCAGCCACGTTGCTACGGGGACGACGTTCTTCTCTTTTAAGCGTATTATAGGAAAGGATTCTAACTTCATTAACATTTAATTTGTATTGCTCCCATTCATGACTGTGCACAGATGAATTAATGAATGTACGTCTTATTCGATGATATTAAGCAATTTATTTTATTGGATTGGAAATTGATCCATTTATGTCGCACATTTCAGTGACGCGGCCTCATAGCACGAGTGATCGCATCACCAACAGGGGTTGGTCCGGAGATAGACACTTCAACTCTTGACGTCTTGACGTACTTGATGTACTGAGCCAAACGACACTGGTCTACCTGGCACATATATCTATGTGAGATCCAGTGAGCGGATGAGCACACAGGTAGGTGAAGCTGTTCCTCGAATGTATTTTGGTCTCACGTTCAAATGGGCTGTCTCGGACCATTCCCTGTTGGTCGACGTGGGAAAAAAATGATAGTTTACCGCACAGATAACACTACACAATGGGTTATCACTAAAGCAATGCCTTGAGCATCAGCTTAAGAAGTAGCAGATTTCCTAATCAATGACGTGTTCTGCATTCTTTAATTTCCACAGATAAATCGAAGTGACAGGGGCGCTAATTTTCGGTCACACCTGGTTACCGAAATATTGACTCAGTTGGGTCCTAGACCCACATTTTCGACTGCATACGTGCCAAACGTACAAGGTCGCGTTGAAAAATCAACGGTACATTGCAGATGATGCTCTCAATGTACGATTCATCTTCTCACAAAAATTGGGACGAAGCCTTAAACACTCTAGCAACAACAAATTTCATTCTTTTTTATATTTGTGCGTCAGCCATTTTTACCTATAGACAGGTCACTATAACACCAGACAGTTGAAAAACTAACAATCGCTCGAGAAAAGCTCTCGAAAATATCGAAGTTGCACAAGCCAAGATGAAGGTACACTACGGTCAGTGACAGGCAAAGATGAACCCGCGCTAGCATGTGCCGCCCTATACCTGATAATGATACACAGGGTTCATCTTTGCCTGTCACCGACCAAATGATAAGTCTCATCGTCAAGTAGAATTCATTCCTGGTCAGTGAGTGATGGTATTTTCCCAACCCGGAAAGTAGGAGAAGCGGGTTAGCTACTACATCGATTTACCGGTCCTTACAAAATCATCCGGAAACTCTCGGATTTGAATAATGAGAACGAATATTACGATACAGTGCATGTGAGACGCCTTAAACCTGATCACGATCCGCAGAAATGAAAGAAAGGATCAAATTAATCGGTGACTGTGTGCCACTTAAGTATGTATTGCTTGCGAATGAGTTTGTAAAATAGTGTATATTTCCACTGACCATTTGAATCATCCAAAAGTGTTGAAGAGATCCAAAGTTGAACACTCAAATAAATGAATTATGTTTATTTGATGTGGTTATGAAGTTAAGTACAGTCGTTTCTAGATTAATGTGTGCGGTTTTTTTACTTGGGTGTACCTAGTGTATTTTGAGTTGAATATTTAATTTGAGGAGCTCGCCCAGTACCGTCTTTACAATCAGAAACGACAACTAGCCACCAATGCAACAGCTTTAACTTCATCGATGGCATAGTTTCCTGTATCATTCGAAAAAGTATTCACATCTCCCACGTGCAATCCTTCACGAATACAGATGGACTTCACTTATCTACCAAAAATTCCGGAATACAGTTAAATACCATCCATATTAAAATATTTTTTTGCCCATACTGAATACTAAGTTGTATACCAACAGGAAAATCCTCTTCCAAGTAAACCCAGCACAATTAACAGCCAAACTACATTCGAGAATTCTATGGTCGAATTTTCAAAATTGTAGCGGAACGTCGCACTGACCCCGAGACACCACCCTTTCTTGGCTGAAATGTTGATGAGGCGACGCTACAATCATCTCCGAGCGGAATATTCGGCCTACCACGGAAAGCAGGTCCCAGTTGACACTACGATGAGAAGATGGTGAATAACTTGAACAATATAACTTTTACGTATATACGTTGGTTCATAATAGAATCATTAGTTTTATCTTATAACTAATGTTGTTACAAAACAACAGAGGTATAAAATACCGTATGCTGGCTTGGAAAGGTGTGCACTTTCGAAGACACGCGCATCGGAGCGAAGACGGGAATGGGAATCAGTGGTGTTAACCCATTCGGGGCTACTGCATCAAGCAAAAAGCAACGAGTGAGTGTGTACGAACAGTGAACAACAAAGTGAATAGTTGTCGCACTGACTGGTGAATAGGCCCTTCCAGACGGCGACAACTGACTGTATGACTGACATGTACAGCTTTGGAATAATATCTCGATCATCCCTACGCTTATACCCTCCCGCCAGACAACGGAGATCGTACAGTGGTATACCAGCGCTCCGTTGTATGGCGGGAGGGTATAAGCGTAGGGATGATCGACACATTTTTCCACGACCCTACTCGTCTCGTGACCATAGAGGCTGATGATGCATTGTTGTAAGGAGCGAAAAGCTACTTCAGAGGAGTGGCAATACCTCCTGATGACTATTGGAACGATTTTGTCCAAATATTTATCAGTTTAGGGGCATCGACACTTGAGGGTTAGTGTCTTTCTTGCACCTGACTAGAGAAGATTCCTTTTTGGAGCGTAAGGCATTGGATAACTTTCTGATGCTCTTTCCTGAGCGTAAGACATTGGATAACTTTCTGATGCTCTTTCCTGAGCATAGGACATTGGATTATTTACTGATGCTCTTTCCTGAGCATAAGACATTGGATTATTTACTGATGCTCTTTCCTGAGCGTAAGACATTGGATTATTTACTAAATCTATTTCCTGAGCGTAAGACATTGGATTATTTACTAAATCTATTTCCTGAGCGTAAGACATTGGATTATTTACTGATGCTCTAGTGAATCTTATTTTGGACATAGCTTTCAATGACTCGCCCTCAGAAGACAATAAGGAAAACATTTCTCCAAACGTCCCCTCTTCATAATAGTTGTTATTTCCGTGATTCCGTTTATTGTGTCACTTTAGTTTGTATTTTATATAACAACAATGGACGAATCTTTTATTCCTTTCCACTTTCGTTATATTGCCAGTCATCTTGAGATAGATCCTGCCGACATTGAAGTTTCCAGAAGAAACCATTTTCTCTTGCCTGGACCATCAGGTCACTTTTTCCTCCGGCCTCCTGGTATTATATACCAGGAGTTTTGTGTTTTAGCGTGGTGGAACGAGATCCATGATCCCCTCGACACCACTATTGATTATTACTATCATATAGTTTTCCATCCTTACGACCCTAGTTGGAATGCTGTTGGTTCACAAGAGGATACTGGTTATGAGTCTGAATAGTATGTTTGTATCACGTCTTCTTCTGTAGGTTTTCTTCTTGTTCCAGATTCTATCGTGTGAGTTTATCAATCAATATATAACTATGTTGCGTCCCCTCGTTTTACAAATAAATTATGAAGAGGTGGATCAGGAGGTGGATCAGGAGGTGATCCAGACACGGGCGGATCAACGAGCACGGGCAGCACGCGGGGCAATGGAGTCACGGGCGGAACAACGAGCACGGGCAGCACGCGGGGCAATGGAGTCCCGAGCGGAACAACGAGCACGGGCAGCACGCGGCGCAATGGAGTCACGGGCGGAACAACGAGCACGGGCAGCACGCGGGGCAATGGAGTCACGGGCGGAACAACGAGCACGTGCGGCACGCGGGGCAATGGAGTCACGGGCGGAACAACGAGCAGGGGCGGCACGCGGCGCAATGGAGTCACGGGCGGAACAACGAGCACGTACGGCACGCGGGGCAATGGAGTCACAGGCGGAACAACGAACACGGGCGGCACGCGGGGCAATGGCATCACGGGCGGATCAACGAGCACGGACGGGTTAATGGAGGGATGTCAACGAGCACGGGCAGCACGCGGGGCAATGGAGTCACGGCAACGAGCACGGGCGGCACGCGGGGCAATGGCGTCACGGGCGGATCAACGAGCACGGACGGGTTAATGGAGTGAAGACAACTAGCACGTGCGGGGCAATGGAGTCACGACAACGAGCACGGGCAGCACGCGGGGCAATGGAGTCCCGGGCGGAACAACGAGCACGGGCGGCACTCGGGGCAATGGAGTCCCGAGCGGAACAACGAGCACGGGCAGCACGCGGCGCAATGGAGTCACGGGCGGAACAACGAGCACGGACAGCACGCGGGGCAATGGAGTCACGGGCGGAACAACGAGCACGGGCAGCACGCGGGGCAATGGAGTCACGGGCGGAACAAAGAGCACGTGCGGCACGCGGGGCAATGGAGTCACGGGCGGAACAACGAGCACGTACGGCACGCGGGGCAATGGTGTCACAGGCGGAACAACGAGCACGGGCGGCACGCGGGTCAATGGAGTCCCGGGCGGAACAACGAGCACGGGCAGCAAGCGGGGCAATGGAGTCACGGGCGGAACAACGAGCACGTGCGGCACGCGGGGCAATGGAGTCACGGGCGGAACAACGAGCACGGGCGGCACGCGGGGCAATGGAGTCACGGGCGGAACAACGAGCACGGGCGGAACAACGAGCACGGGCAGCACGCGGGGCAATGGAGTCACGGGCGGAACAACGAGCACGGGCGGCACGCGGGGCAATGGAGTCACGGGCGGAACAACGAGCACGGGCAGCACGCGGGGCAATGGAGTCACGGGCGGAACAACGAGCACGGGCGGCACGCGGGGCAATGGAGTCACGGGCGGAACAACGAGCACGGGCGGTTTAATGGAGTGTATACAACGAGCACGGGCGGTTTAATGGAGTGTATACAACGAGCACGTGCGGGGCAATGGAGGGATGTCAACGAGCACGGGCAGCACGCGGCGCAATGGAGTCACGGGCGGAACAACAAGCACGGGCGGCACGCGGGGCAATGAAGTCACGACAACGAGCACGGGAAGCACGCGGGACAATGGAGTCACTGGCGTGACAACGAGCACGGGCGGCACGCGGGGCAATGGAGTCACGGGCGGATCAACGAGCACGGGCGGGGCAATGGAGGGATGACAACGAGCACGTGCGGCACGCGGGGCAATGGAGTCACGGGCGGAACAACGAGCACGGGCGGCACGCGGGGCAATGGAGTCCCGAGCGGAACAACGAGCACGGGCAGCACGCGGCGCAATGGAGTCACGGGCGGAACAACGAGCACGGGCAGCACGCGGGGCAATGGAGTCACGGGCGGAACAACGAGCACGGGCAGCACGCGGGGCAATGGAGTCACGGGCGGAACAAAGAGCACGTGCGGCACGCGGGGCAATGGAGTCACGGGCGGAACAACGAGCACGTACGGCACGCGGGGCAATGGTGTCACAGGCGGAACAACGAGCACGGGCGGCACGCGGGGCAATGGCATCACGGGCGGATCAACGAGCACGGACGGGTTAATGGAGGGATGTCAACGAGCACGGGCAGCACGCGGGGCAATGGAGTCCCGGGCGGAACAACGAGCACGGGCGGCACGCGGGTCAATGGAGTCCCGGGCGGAACAACGAGCACGGGCAGCAAGCGGGGCAATGGAGTCACGGGCGGAACAACGAGCACGTGCGGCACGCGGGGCAATGGAGTCACGGGCGGAACAACGAGCACGGGCGGCACGCGGGGAAATGGAGTCACGGGCGGAACAACGAGCACAGGCGGAACAACGAGCACGGGCAGCACGCGGGGCAATGGAGTCACGGGCGGAACAACGAGCACGGGCGGCACGCGGGGCAATGGAGTCACGGGCGGAACAACGAGCACGGGCGGGGCAATGGAGGGATGACAACGAGCACGTGCGGCACGCGGGGCAATGGAGTCACGGGCGGAACAACGAGCACGGGCGGCACGCGGGGCAATGGAGTCCCGAGCGGAACAACGAGCACGGGCAGCACGCGGCGCAATGGAGTCACGGGCGGAACAACGAGCACGGGCAGCACGCGGGGCAATGGAGTCACGGGCGGAACAACGAGCACGGGCAGCACGCGGGGCAATGGAGTCACGGGCGGAACAAAGAGCACGTGCGGCACGCGGGGCAATGGCATCACGGGCGGATCAACGAGCACGGACGGGTTAATGGAGGGATGTCAACGAGCACGGGCAGCACGCGGGGCAATGGAGTCCCGGGCGGAACAACGAGCACGGGCGGCACGCGGGTCAATGGAGTCCCGGGCGGAACAACGAGCACGGGCAGCAAGCGGGGCAATGGAGTCACGGGCGGAACAACGAGCACGTGCGGCACGCGGGGCAATGGAGTCACGGGCGGAACAACGAGCACGGGCGGCACGCGGGGAAATGGAGTCACGGGCGGAACAACGAGCACAGGCGGAACAACGAGCACGGGCAGCACGCGGGGCAATGGAGTCACGGGCGGAACAACGAGCACGGGCGGCACGCGGGGCAATGGAGTCACGGGCGGAACAACGAGCACGGGCAGCACGCGGGGCAATGGAGTCACGGGCGGAACAACGAGCACGGTGGGCACGCGGGGCAATGGAGTCACGGGCGGAACAACGAGCACGGGCGGTTTAATGGAGTGTATACAACGAGCACGGGCGGTTTAATGGAGTGTATACAACGAGCACGTGCGGGGCAATGGAGGGATGTCAACGAGCACGGGCAGCACGCGGCGCAATGGAGTCACGGGCGGAACAACAAGCACGGGCGGCACGCGGGGCAATGAAGTCACGACAACGAGCACGGGCAGCACGCGGGGCAATGGAGTCACTGGCGGAACAACGAGCACGTACGGCACGGGGGTGCAATGGAGTCGCAGGCGGAACAACGAGCACGGGCGGCACGCGGGGCAATGGCGTCAGGGGCGGATCAACGAGCACGGACGGGTTAATGGAGGGATGTCAACGAGCACGGGCGGCACGCGGGGCAATGGAGTGACGGGCGGATCAACGAGCACGGGCGGGGCAATGGAGGGATGACAACGAGCACGTGCGGCACGCGGGGCAATGGAGTCACGGGCGGAACAACGAGCACGGGCAGCACGCTGGGCAATGGAGTCACGACAACGAGCACGGGCAGCACGCGGGGCAAATGTGTCACGGGCGGAACAACGAGCACGGGCGGGGCAATGGAGGGATGACAACGAGCACGGGCGGCACGCGGGGCAAGGGAGTCCCGGGCGGAACAACGAGCACGGGCAGCACGTGGGGCAATGGAGTCACGGGCGGAACAACGAGCACGGGCGGCACGCGGGGCAATGGAGTCACGGGCGGAACAACGAGCACGGGCGGCACGCGGGGCAATGGAGTCACGGGCGGAACAACGAGCACGGGCGGGTTAATGGAGTGATTACAACGAGCACGGGCGGGGAAATGGAGAGATGTCAACGAGCACGGGCAGCACGCGGGGCAAATGAGTCACGGGCGGAACAACGAGCACGGGCGGCACGCGGCGCAATGGAGTCACGGGCGGAACAACGAGCACGTACGGCACGGGGGTGCAATGGAGTCGCAGGCGGAACAACGAGCACGGGCAGCACGCGGGGCAATGGCGTCAGCGGCGGAACAACGAGCACGGGCGGAACGCGGGGCAATGGAGTCACGGGCGGAACAACGAGCACGAGCGGCACGCGGCGCAATGGAGTCACGGGCGGAACAACGAGCACGTACGGCACGGGGGTGCAATGGAGTCGCAGGCGGAACAACGAGCACGGGCGGCACGCGGGGCAATGGCGTCAGGGGCGGATCAACGAGCACGGACGGGTTAATGGAGGGATGTCAACGAGCACGGGCGGCACGCGGGGCAATGGAGTCGCGGGCGAAACAACGAGCACGGGCGGCACGCGGGGCAATGGCGTCACGGGCGGATCAACGAGCACGGACGGGTTAATGGAGTGAAGACAACTAGCACAGGCGGGGCAATGGAGTCACGACAACGAGCACGGGCGGCACGCGGGGCAATGAAGTCCCGGGCGGAACCACGAGCACGGGCAGCAAGCGGGGCAATGGAGTCACGGGAAGAACAACGAGCACGTCGGCACGCGGGGCAATGGAGTCACGGGCGGAACAACGAGCACGGGCGGAACAACGAGCACGGGCAGTACGCGGGGCAATGGAGTCACGGGCGGAACAACGAGCACGGGCGGCACGCGGGGCAATGGAGTCACGGGCGGAACAACGAGCACGGGCGGAACAACGAGCACGGGCAGCACGCGGGGCAATGAAGTCACGGGCGGAACAACGAGCACGGGCGGAACAACGAGCACGGGCGGCACGCAGGGCAATGGAGTCACGGGCGGAACAACGAGCACGGGCGGCACGCGGCGCAATGGAGTCACGGGCGGAACAACGAGCACGTACGGCACGCGGGGCAATGGAGTCACAGGCGGAACAACGAGCACGGGCGGCACGCGGGGCAATTGCGTCACGGGCGGAACAACGAGCACGGGCGGCACGCGGGGCAATAGCATCACGGGCGGATCAACGAGCACGGACGGGTTAATGGAGGGATGTCAACAAGCACGGGCAGCACGCGGGGCAATGGAGTCACGGCAACGAGCACGGGCGGCACGCGGGGCAATGGAGTCGCGGGCGGATCAACGAGCACGGACGGGTTAATGGAGTGAAGACAACTAGCACGTGCGGGGCAATGGAGTCACGACAACGAGCACGGGCGGCACGCGGGTCAATGGAGTCCCGGGCGGAACAACGAGCACGGGCAGCAAGCGGGGCAATGGAGTCACGGGCAGAACGAGCACGTGCGGCACGCGGGGCAATGGAGTCACGGGCGGAACAACGAGCACGGGCGGAACAACGAGCACGGGCAGCACGCGGGGCAATGGAGTCACGGGCGGAACAACGAGCACGGGCGGCACGCGGGGCAATGGAGTCACGGGCGGAACAACGAGCACGGGCAGCACGCGGGGCAATGGAGTCACGGGCGGAACAACGAGCACGGGCGGCACGCGGGGCAATGGAGTCACGGGCGGAACAACGAGCACGGGCGGTTTAATGGAGTGTATACAACGAGCACGGGCGGTTTAATGGAGTGTATACAACGAGCACGTGCGGGGCAATGGAGGGATGTCAACGAGCACGGGCAGCACGCGGCGCAATGGAGTCACGGGCGGAACAACGAGCACGGGCGGCACGCGGGTCAATGGAGTCACGACAACGAGCACGGGAAGCACGCGGGACAATGGAGTCACGACAACGAGCACGGGCGGCACGCGGGGCAATGGAGTCACGGGCGGAACAACGAGCACGGGCGGGTTAATGGAGTGATTACAACGAGCACGGGCGGGGCAATGGAGGGATGTCAACGAGCACGGGCAGCACGCGGGGCAATGGAGTCACTGGCGTGACAACGAGCACGGGCGGCACGCGGGGCAATGGAGTCACGGGCGGATCAACGAGCACGGGCGGGGCAATGGAGGGATGACAACGAGCACGTGCGGCACGCGGGGCAATGGAGTCACGGGCGGAACAACGAGCACGGGCAGCACGCGGGGCAATGGAGTCACGACAACGAGCACGGGCAGCACGCGGGGCAATGGAGTCACGACAACGAGCACGGGCGGCACGCGGGGCAATGGCGTCACGGGTGGATTAACGAGCACGGACGGGTTAATGGAGTGAAGACAACTAGCACGTGCGGGGCAATGGAGTCACGACAACGAGCACGGGCGGCACGCGGGTCAATGGAGTCCCGGGCGGAACAACGAGCACGGGCGGCACGCGGGGCAATGGAGTCACGACAACGAGCACGGGCGGAACGCGGGGCAATGGAGTCACGGGCGGAACAACGAGCACGGGCGGCACGCGGCGCAATAGAGTCACGGGCGGAACAACGAGCACGTACGGCACGGGGGTGCAATGGAGTCGCAGGCGGAACAACGAGCACGGGCGGCACGCGGGGCAATTGCGTCACGGGCGGAACAACGAGCACGGGCGGCACGCGGGGCAATGGCGTCACGGGTGGATCAACGAGCACGGATGGGTTAATGGAGTGAAGACAACTAGCACAGGCGGGGCAATGGAGTCACGGGCGGAACAACGAGCACGTACGGCACGGGGGTGCAATGGAGTCGCAGGCGGAACAACGAGCACGGGCAGCACGCGGGGCAATTGCGTCACGGGCGGAACCACGAGCACGGGCGGCACGCGGGTCAATGGAGTCCCGGGCGGAACAACGAGCACGGGCAGCACGCGGGTTAATGGAGTCACGGGAAGAACAACGAGCACGTCGGCACGCGGGGCAATGGAGTCACGGGCGAAACAACGAGCACGGGCGGAACAACGAGCACGGGCAGTACGCGGGGCAATGGAGTCACGGGCGGAACAACGAGCACGGGCGGCACGCGGGGCAATGGAGTCACGGGCGGAACAACGAGCACGGGCGGAACAACGAGCACGGGCAGCACGCGGGGCAATGGAGTCACGGGCGGAACAACGAGCACGGGCGGCACGCGGGGCAATGGAGTAACGGGCGGAACAACGAGCACGGACGGAACAACGAGCACGGGCAGCACGCGGGGCAATGGAGTCACGGGCGGAACAACGAGCACGGGCGGCACGCGGGGCAATGGAGTCACAGGCGGAACAACGAGCACGGGCGGCACGCGGGGCAATGGAGTCACGGGCGGAACAACGAGCACGGACGGAACAACGAGCACGGGCAGCACGCGGGGCAATGGAGTCACAGGCGGAACAACGAGCACGGGCGGCACGCGGGGCAATGGAGTCACGGGCGGAACAACGAGCACGGGCGGCACGCGGGGCAATGGAGTCACGGGCGGAACAACGAGCATGGCGGGTTAATGGAGTGATTACAACGAGCACGGGCAGCACGCGGGGCAAATGAGTCACGGGCGGAACAACGAGCACGGGCGGCACGTGGGGCAAGGGAGTCCCGGGCGGAACAACGAGCATGGGCAGCACGCGGGGCAATGGAGTCACGGGCGGAACAACGAGCACGGGCGGAACAACGAGCACGGGCGGCACGCGGGGCAATGGAGTCCCGGGCGGAACAACGAGCACGGGCGGCACGCGGGTCAATGGAGTCACGGGCCGAACAACGAGCACGTGCGGCACGCGGGGCAATGGAGTCACGGGCGGAACAACGAGCACGGGCAGCACGCGGGGCAATGGAGTCACGACAACGAGCACGGGCAGCACGCGGGGCAAATGAGTCACAGGCGGAACAACGAGCACGTGCGGAACAACGAGCACGGGCGGCACGCGGGGCAATGGAGTCACGGGCGGATCAACGAGCACGGGTGGGGCAATGGAGGGATGACAACGAGCACGGGCGGCACGCGGGGCAAGGGAGTCCCGGGCGGAACAACGAGCACGGGCGGGTTAATGGAGTGATTACAACGAGCACGTGCGGGGCAATGGAGGGATGTCAACGAGCACGGACAGCACGCGGCGCAATGGAGTCACGGGCGGATCAACGAGCACGGGCGGGGCAATGGAGGGATGACAACGAGCACGGGCGGCACACGGGGCAATGGAGTCACGGGCGGAACAACGAGCACGGGCGGCACGCGGGGCAATGGAGTCACGGGCGGAACAACGAGCACGGGCGGCACGCGGGGCAATGGATTCACGGGCGGAACAACGAGCACGGGCGGGTTAATGGAGTGATTACAACGAGCAAGGGCGGGGCAATGGAGGGATGTCAACGAGCACGGGCAGCACGCGGCGCAATGGAGTCACGGGCAGAACAACGAGCACGGGCGGCACGCGGGGCAATGGAGTCACGGGCGGAACAACGAGCACGGGCGGCACGCGGGGCAATGGAGTCACGGGCGGATCAACGAGCACGGGCGGGGCAATGGAGGGATGACAACGAGCACGGGCGGCACACGGGGCAATGGAGTCACGGGCGGAACAACGAGCACGGGCGGCACGCGGGGCAATGGAGTCACGGGCGGAACAACGAGCACGGGCGGGTTAATGGAGTGATTACAACGAGCAAGGGCGGGGCAATGGAGGGATGTCAACGAGCACAGGCAGCACGCGGCGCAATGGAGTCACGGGCAGAACAACGAGCACGGGCGGCACGCGGGGCAATGGAGTCACGGGCGGAACAACGAGCACGGGCGGCACGCGGGGCAATGGAGTCACGACAACGAGCACGGGCAGCACGCGGGGCAATGGAGTCCCGGGCGGAACAACGAGCACGGGCAGCACGCGGGGCAATTGAGTCACGACAACGAGCACGGGCAGCACGCGGGGCAATGGAGTCCTGGGCGGAACAACGAGCACGGGCAGCACGCGGGGCAATGGAGTCACGGGCGGAACAACGAGCACGGGCGGCACAAAGAAAAAGGTGCACGTTGGGGCCCCAGGGAACACGCCGACAACGGACGCTCAAGATAATCAGGGAGCATCATCGCAGTTAACCAACACTGGAGCTGGCGAAGCGAATCGGAAGCAAGTACCTCCGCCTCCAGACATTTATGTCGTTGAGACTCTGCCATTTAAGATATCGAATCACGAACCATTGTGGATTCATTGTACAATATTTATTACATACATTGTGTGCCGGCCCAAGGGGACCGTGGCCATGGTATCTGGAATATTCTACCTGGTAACTTATCAAGTGACAGGAACACCCAGAGTGAGTCGAGCACACAACTGTTACGTTTAAACATCACAGCCAATGAAGCTGCGTTGTGGCTTAATCAGTGTAATAGTAGGGGCGAGTAGCCGTAAACAAAGGCGTAACTAGAGAAGGAAATGCCGCTGGCAAAAATAAATCGTGGTTCCTCAATGTGATACGCTCCCCAATAACGTCGATCATTTCTCGCTTTTATGGCATAAACTGTCGAAAATAGATAGATAGATTAATAGGGTTTAACGGCGCGTCAACGACGAGGTTATATTACGCCCATTAATTATTTTACTTTGAACTTTGGAGGACATTGGGAGGGGGTTGACCTAACGGGCCCGCTCCGTGGGAGTCTAGCACTGGTGGGAAGGCCAGGCCGGAATAGGGACGGACCAGGGGGTGTAAGGATTCGGGCCGGCGGAACCCGATTTCAGGGGGATCACCATTTCGAGGGGGAAGGCCGGCCCGATGGGGACCGCAAATTCAAGGGAGGACATGGTTAGGCCAACCCTGGCTGCTCTTTGTCTGGACCTCACCACTGACCTGTCCGGCATGGGTAGCCCTTACACATGAGCATATGCTCGCCGGCGTAGCTGCAATGGATCGTTGGCCAACACAAACCCCACCACCGCGATAAGGTGGCAGCCGTCGGTGGGGCTGTCGAAAATATCACTTACCAAAAATTGGTTTGGTAATTCTCTACTCTATAATGATCAATGAACGAGGAAACTCATTTTCCACAGTTCATCCATGGGTCGGTTGACCAATCCAACCAATCCAACGGGTCAACCAAATATGAAAAGACATATTTTAGTGGGAGTAAAACAGCCACAAACCTCAACCTCAACCTGGCCAAACCTCAACAATGTAGCTGGGTAGAGAGAGAGATCACTCAATGACCTACTGTCTCACTCTAATACGAGTGCAATGAAATAAATGCAAGTCAATGAGTTTGCTTAGAACTGTGTTTCTGTCCTTACGAGCTACTGGCTTCAATTTCATAAAACGATGACACTGTGTTGTAAGTTTCCCATTCAAAAATGCAACTATTGTTTAGTCAAGTGAAAAATGTTAAGTTAATCACGCAGACGGGTTTAAAACAGTGTTTCAATAATTGAATATTTATCTCAGAATTTTAAACTATTTACTTTATTTTCGTTAATAGAATCAGCGGTATATGCTCTGTACATTTTTATTGGCAACGTTTCGCCGACGAGGCAGTCGGCTTCTTCAGGCAGGACTTGACTACTTGACAAGGGTGCTAACAAAGAAAGAAATATAAAATGTTTCCACAAAATTACTACAACAGGCTATTTTGTCTGATGTTTTCTCTACGCCATCTGGACTTCTAGCCAAGTTGAACTGCAGTATCTCGAAGTGCCTTGGCTCGGCTTCTTGTGTGAGGTCCCAGTGGCGGTGACTTGGCGTCGGGAACGTTACCTCTATTAGGTGGCTCTGTCGGCGCCACGGTGATTATAGCCATCACCGGCTTCCACGCGTGCGGCAGGCGTATAGAGTCATCCCGCTTGTTCATGTTATGCGGGCGGCGTTCTATCTCGATCGCCTCCCTGATGGTCCGCCAGCTTTTAGGGGGGACCACGGCGAGGGACTTCATTTCGTCATTCCGCTGTTTTTTCTGTTAAAATGCATCTCGACAGCAATCATCTGTATATATCGGACACAATTGAGGGGCCAGCAGGGTGAAAGAGACAATGTGAATTATCCTGTTAACGCCAACTCCACGAGCCAACGCTCCGCTGCAGTTTCCACACCGCTAGAGTGCACTTAGTTAAGATTAGGGTTGGGACTTGACATCGATTTTTCGATTTGACATCGATGTCGAATGATATTTTGAGTTTCGATTCGACATCGATTTGAATTGTTTAATCAAATAATCGTTTGACATCGTTTAAAAAATTCCGAGAATCAGCGCGCAGTATTGTAGAGCTGGCAACAGTGCAACGCGCCTCTCAAGATCAGCTGAGTGGCCTGCTTCCGCCCTTCCTGCATACCGCGTGTGCAGTTGAGGGTGGGTTGGTCAGTTGTCTCTTGCCATTCAGCGCGTGTTGTTTTTATTCTCTCGTGAAAGAATGTTTCCACGCAAAAAAATAATCCCGCCGTGGAGACGAAGTGAATTGTGGAAAGTTTTCGAGTTTGAAGTGAACATTACGGGCAACATTGCTAAAGGATGTTGAATGCAGACAATGTTACCTATGCTTCACGGGATATATTCCGGCAACAAGTCTAATAAAACCATGAATTTGCAACTGGATTTGCAACGAAATTTTTTCATTAATTGTTCCCTTTTACATAAATAAATGCTTGTACGTTATTTGAAATGAAAAAGTTATTTATTTCAATCATTTCCTCGTCATTTGTTGCCGCGAGGGGGGTGTGAGAGGGACATCTCTAGCGCTGGAACATGGCCTTGGGCAGACGCAATTGCAGTGTTGCCACATTTCGCCGTAATTATTTCGATGTGGCCCATTATTACGATGTCAAAATTATTTCGATGTCGAAATTATTTCGATTTGATGTCGAAATCTTCAGTTTGACATCGATTTAGCAAATCAAATCGAATCCCAACCCTAGTTAAGATATTCAATCGCATATTCTAAGAGAATTCAGTTACTTTAACATTCACACATTTCCTTTAAATATCAATCACGTAACTTAAACAATGTGAGAGTGTGATGTGTGAGAAGTGTCAACTCCAGCTAATCTAGTTTCAAGAAACTGTGTGCTTTACTTGTGGAGGAGAACAAGGATGCGGCAACAGCGTTTCTCTTACTGAAGTGAACACACCCAAGGTGCTGTATGAGTTCATCTTGTGAATAATTTGAATAATGAAAACTAGATTCAGATATGATGAAGTCTGTTACAAAGTTTCTCATCACTTATCCTCTTTAAATATCAGAGCCAATTCTACTGTCATCTAATGAAAAGTTACCAGTAGTTCTTATTCTTTTCTACTCAACAGACCCTCTAAAAATATATTATTACATATATTAAATTGCTTTTAATGCTAGTCATTATAGTCCAGCTGCTAAGTGCCATTTTACATCACAATTCGGGGTTTAGTGATAAAAGCGTGGATTTTAGGTATGTTGTAGAGAATAAAAAAACATTTGATTTTACTCGAGGGGGGTTTTCATATCTACCCCCGTTCGGGGGTGGCAAGGGTTCAAAGTTTTGGGGATGATTGCATATTAATATTAATTCAAATGAATTGAACAAATGTAATATGTCAATTAACATGCGATAAATTGTAAAAGGGTTCAAATAAACTATACAAAATTTCATATCGAGCAAAATGTGTAGGGGGGTGGTAAAATTTCACCCTTTGCCTAATATTTACTATCTTCCACATTTATGGAGCGATTTCAAGTTTTAAGCATTCAATCGACAGATAAAATTACATAGATTCATGATATAATATTTGTTTTTGATTTGCAACAACCTACCCCCGCTAGGGGGTGACAAGAGTTTAAAGTTAGGGGGATGATTCATTTTAATGTTAATTTACAATGAATATGATGATACTTAACATGTCATTGATTGTAACAAGGTCCAAATTATATATAAAATATTTAAAATTGACCAAAAATATTAAGGGTTTGCCAAAATTTTACCCCTTTCTTTATATTTACTATCTTCCACAATTATGATGCGATTTACAGCTTCAAGTATTTAATCGATAGATAAAATTACATAGATTCATGTTATGATATTTGTTTCATGTTTGGAGTGACCTACCTCTGCTAGGGGTGGCAAGGGCTTAAAGTTTGGGGGATGATTTCACTTAAATATTAATTCTAGTTAATTGTACAAATAATTTCTGCCCCTTTAAATTGTTACAAGGTCGACATAATACATACAAAATTTCATTTTGACCAAAAAGTGTAAGGAGGTGGTAAAATTCCACCCTATTCGCTTATTTTCACTTTAACTTCCTCAATTGTGAACCGATTTCCAGTTTTGAGTATTCAATCGATAGATAAAATTATATAGATTCATAAAATGATATTTGTTTTTGTCTTGAGTGACCTTGTGATATTAGGACGACACCCTCTGACAAGTTTCGGGGTGTAAATATGCTATATTTATTTGTTATCGACCTTGGCATTGCCAACTAAAGAATCGAGAACATTGAGGGGGTTTAATAAATGGTGCACAGTATATGTATAAGAGTAACTCTTTGTAAGCTAAAGCAAATTACAAAAAAAAGTTTTAATAAATCGGAGGTTGACGAAATCTTCTCAGCTACCTGTTACATGCTGCAATCCCCTCTACATTTGCAGGACGCACAGCAGGACTGGTTGCTGATCATGCATGGACACTCTTCGCCTCTGCAGTTGATCTTGCATTTGCAGAAGATGACTTCTGCACACGAGCGTATGGAGTCTGGAAGAGTTGTTCACTTTGGCTCCCAAAGCTCATCTTCGTTCTTAATCCAGCCCCAGACAGCTGGATTGGGAGGTGGTGGAGACGCGATGGCAGCCGACCCCCAGATTAACCCCGCTTGCAGCGTCGCTCTCAGTGTATGCAGCGTCAACGCGTCTTTTGTCGGGGGAAGAGACTCCATTGGCTTACTCTTCTGCGTGAAAAGTTCGGGTCTGCAGAGGTTGACGGATGTCAGAGTTGTGGTTCGGTCGTACAAAGTAACAACGAATTTCTCAATCATAGCGTGCATTTCGTCGTCGACAGAGTCAATGGGTCCGGAGAGGGATGAAAATACTGATGTTATATCTGGCATGATATTCCATACCTTCCAAGCAGACTTCTTGCCCTTGCCTGCAAAAGCAGAGCAAGTATCACAACCAGTGAATGCATGGAAGAATGGCAGGGCTTCTGTTTTTTCGGGACCTAGAGTCCTGCAGATCTCATGAGCAGCAATGACACGCGCTGACTTTCCTACTCCAAATTCCAGCCATACTTTCTTGGAGATGTGTCAGCTGGCAGCAACCACACAGAGTACTAAGACGTCTGAGTCAACGGTTCGAACGATCACCTCCGTTAACGATCAAATGAAAGAAAAGAGTTCACTATGAGTAAAAGAGTGTTAAACTAGTATTAATAATTAACATGTTAATCCGGTGTTTTCACTTACTTATTATACTCACTACACAATAAATAATCTACAAATTGGCATATGACAGCTCATGCCGTTGACAGTACGATTAGTTCCGGCAACTTAGCTAGCGTATATAGCGCTGCCAAACAATCTGTTACAAGGGTCGAGATTATAGCAGATCTTTCTGCATATATTCGACCAGTAATTCGAATTCAAGTAGGTTTATATTCTCTATGCCAGAAGTCAGGAGACAACTGAAAAATTATGGTTAGGTATTGTAAAGTGTAAAATATAGCATATTTACACCCCGAAACTTGTCAGAGGGTGTCATCCTAATATCACAAGGTCACTCAAGACAAAAACAAATATCATTTTATGAATCTATATAATTTTATCTATCGATTGAATACTCAAAACTGGAAATCGGTTCACAATTGAGGAAGTTAAAGTGAAAAGGAGCGAATAGGGTGGAATTTTACCACCTCCTTACACTTTTTGGTCAAAATGAAATTTTGTATGTATTATGTCGACCTTGTAACAATTTAAAGGGGCAGAAATTATTTGTACAATTAACTAGAATTAATATTTAAGTGAAATCATCCCCCAAACTTTAAGCCCTTGCCACCCCTAGCAGAGGTAGGTCACTCCAAACATGAAACAAATATCATAACATGAATCTATGTAATTTTATCTATCGATTAAATACTTGAAGCTGTAAATCGCATCATAATTGTGGAAGATAGTAAATATAAAGAAAGGGGTAAAATTTTGGCAAACCCTTAATATTTTTGGTCAATTTTAAATTTTTTATATATAATTTGGACCTTGTTACAATCAATGACATGTTAAGTATCATCATATTCATTGTAAATTAACATTAAAATGAATCATCCCCCTAACTTTAAACTCTTGTCACCCCCTAGCGGGGGTAGGTTGTTGCAAATCAAAAACAAATATTATATCATGAATCTATGTAATTTTATCTGTCGATTGAATGCTTAAAACTTGAAATAGCTCCATAAATGTGGAAGATAGTAAATATTAGGCAAAGGGTGAAATTTTACCACCCCCCTACACATTTTGCTCGATATGAAATTTTTTATAGTTTATTTGAACCCTTTTACAATTTATCGCATGTTAATTGACATATTACATTTGTTCAATTCATTTGAATTAATATTAATATGCAATCATCCCCAAAACTTTGAACCCTTGCCACCCCCGAACGGGGGTAGATATGAAAACCCCCCTCGAGTAAAATCAAATGTTTTTTTATTCTCTACAACATATCTAAAATCCAAGCTTTTATCACTAAACCCCGAATTTTTTGACTTAGCAGCCCGACTATTATACAAAGCCGACTGTTTCATTTACAAATATTTTAAGATAAAAATCCCAAAACATTTATATATTTTCATATTATCTTCAAATACCGTAACCCTCCAAGTAGGTGTAGATGTGGGATTCCAAACAATACCGTCTTCTACGACATTACAGGTCCAAGTGAGTTTTTTTTAATGGTAGAAATTGTCGGGAATATCGACCAGAAATTGGTATAAGTTGCTCATCTAGTAAAATGTAACAAGGAATTATTTTATTCTAATGATAGACTCTATTTTCCATAGTTTGTCTATGCTTCCTAACCAGTCAACTACTATTAATAAGAAAGTCAGAATTTTAGTGGGTGTAGTTTTTAAGTTTAGGCTTTCTTTGCTTATCATCTATAAATAAGAATTTATGCCTGTCCGTATATCTGGTACCGATCTCATCCAAATTTGGTATTGAGATATGATTATTAGGGTTTAACGGCGCGTCAACGACGAGGTTATATTGCGCACATTAATTTTAACTTTTAACTTTGTTGAACTAAGTGGAGGACATCGGGAGGGGTCGACCTAACGGGCCCGATCTGGGGGAGTCTGAAACTGGTGGGAAAGCCAGGTCAGAATGGGGACAGACCGGGGGGTGGAGAGCTTCGGGCCGGTGGGACTCGATTTCAGGGGGATTATCATCTCGAGGGGGGAGGCCGGCCGCGAATATTTTTCTGGCAAAGACTTCGTAAATGGGAGAAAAAATTATTTTTACAAAATTCCAGTTTTAACATTTTTAAAGTGAAATAAATGGTTGATCTAACTAGATTATGTTTTCAAATGTCATTCACGATAGTTCTGTGATGAAATTGGGGTCGTGAAAGCCCTCTTGAGTAAAAAAAGTTCGATTTTTTTAATTCGAAAAAGATCATATTTACTGTTAATATATCCTTCATATTACTGATGTAATAGCTGTCAGAACACAGTATGTATACTACACTTCTAAATCAGAGTTCTATTTGTATAAATAAGCAAGTTATTAAATTTTTTGTCACAGTCAATTTACGTCCCATTTACGAAGTCTTTGCCAGAAAAATTCTCGCAGGCCGGCCCGAGGGGCCCGCGAATTTGGGGAGGGCATGGGACTAGGTCGACCCTGGACTGCACTTGGTTAAGGCCAACTCGTATGTGAGCCGGCCCCTTAAGCCCCACCACCACGTCAAGGTGGCAGTCCATTGGTTTGAGTTTCTATGGGGTCCTGCGCACATTGTAGGGTACTTACCCCATTTCGAAAACCACTCTTAATTGAAAGAACCGCCCCTAATACAAAATTGATACGACTTCCAGACTTCCAGACTGTAACGTGCTCAAATTCCAAGAATTACTCTACGTTAACACTATTTATTTCGAGTCACTTGGGTTGCATATCTCACAGGCGTAGTACATGGAACTCAATGGACTGGGTTGCTGCGCCGGGCAATACAGGCAATCCCTATAATATACCTAATGCACATATATCCCTCCCCACTATCACGAGATCTAGATCTATCAATCTAGATCATTTTTGAGGTAATGTTATCACATAAGGCCACATTTGTGCACATACAGCGCCGAAAACCAGAAGAAGATGCGATATTCCAATCGGACGTTACAGCGCGCTCAATTCTTGAAAGTGGAGGGGGAATATGTCACCGTTACGGTAGGTGTGGTTTCTCTTTAGTAGAGCTCCTAGAACCATATCACGAAATAATTCAGTTTTTTGTAATAAAAACGTAGATTTTGGGTATGTTGTAGAGGAGGAAAAAATACTCATCGATTTTAAAGAGGATTCATTTCATATCTACCCCCGTTAGGGGATATCAAGGGTTCAAATTTCAAGGAAGATTACATATCATTATTAATTCCGTATTGTGTAATTACTGGTGTAATTACTGGTCAATCTCTCCTTTGTTTCTAGATCCTATGTAGTTGATTCCGCCACAGAATGTGTCCGGTACAGTACCCCGATTCAAGGTCAAATTACTGCCGCCACTCCAGACAAAGTCCGTGTACACCAAACATTGACTGTCAATTGCAATTACAGCAGCGGTTCGTGGATCTTCCCGCCGTGACGGAACTGCACACGGGATACGGGCGGGAGGTGGGGGAGGGGTGAGTGTCCTGCTATAAGTGATGTTGTGTGCTATAAGTGATGTTGTGTGCTATAAGTGATGTTGTGTGCTATAAGTGATGTTGTGTGCTATAAGTGATGTTGTGTGCTTTATTATTATTAAGTCTATATTCTCAACAGAGCCAGGCTCCACTAGTGAGAATGTAATATAGAGAAGGGAGGAGAGGAAACCCGGTACCGGCATGTAGCCTACTCCTGACGCAAGATACCAAGGGGACCAACGGCTTAACGTCCCTTCCGAAGGACGGTGTAACATTCACAGCACGAGCCTCCACAACCCGCGCCGTCGAGAGACTGATAACAGGTGGAGGGAGGTCGTCACACTAACCCCCAAACACCCCAGTCCCTCTGGCCCAACGGCAGCAACCTGGCAAGGCAGAGTTGAATGGTCACCCATCCAATCGCTGACTGCGCTCAATGTTGCTTAACCTCGGTGATCTAACGAGAACCGAGGTATCCAACACACCAGCCGTCGGGTTTAAGTGATGTTGTGTGCTTTAAGTGATGTTGTGTGCTATAAGTGATGTTGTGTGCTATAAGTGATGTTGTGTGCTATAAGTGATGTTGTGCGTTGGTCGTCGTGTTCGGGACATGATTTCGGGGGATTTATAATATTTATTGGATGTTTTCAACGAGTACAAGTGTTTGAGTGACAATTAAATAGTATTTTTTCTGAAGTGTTTGCATTATTTAGCAGAAATGCGTTGTTTTATTTGCCGGCGGCGGCGACATGTCCTCAACGCGGATCTGTGGCTTCACCACCGGTTGTTCTAACCTCACACGAAGGGAAGGGGCATGGGTGTCGCAGCCGGGTCCATCAACTTCAAGGGCTGTTAACCCTGATCCATCCCCGCAACGCAACGATTCGCAACACACCACAGTACGAGGTGCCTGGAGAAATCCTTGCCAACAATCCTCAAGCCATCGTTGTTCCTCCTCAACCTCCGCTAAATCCGCAGTTGCTACAACAAAACCTTTTATATCCGGATTCTCCTTCACTTCTGGGGCCGGACAATCAGCCGCTTATTCTCCAGCCGGAAATGTTAACTAGGGAATTTCTAACAACGCTGTTTACCACCATTGCTCTTACGACAAGGGCTCGGGTTTCATTGCCATTAATTCTCCAACCATCAAGGCTCAAACGGGGATTGAGGGATTTGTTCCAATATTTGACAAGACGATATGAGCAAATCCATCACGACCAATTCAATTGTGATGCAGCTTTCCTTGATGTTTACGGTCCTCCAGAAGAATAGTATCTTTCATCTCTGTGTTGTTCGAAGTTTCGATTATTACTTTGATAAAGTGCAATTCCTATTGAGGAACTTAATTGCCATTTGAAAACGATTTGTAATATGCCCTCTAATAAGATAGAACATCGTTGTGATTATAAAATTTTCTTATCATGATTCCTAATTTCCTATGAATGAAAACTAATCATTAGCATAACTCTATATTCTTAATTAAAAATGAGACAAAAAAAATTTTTTTGTGATACATTTCCATGATGGTTATTCCGTAATTTTTATTATCATTTATGTCCAGTTACTCATTATTGCAATTTTCCTATCATGCCGCCATTTTATTTCTATAAATTCAGGGACGCGGATTTTCTGATTATAATTATGAGAAAGTTGCATAAGCGGGTTTCATCGTTTTCATTGGTCGTTTCCCCCCGCTGCGCGGCCAAGCATCCAATCGGAAGGTAGATAGGTAGGTAGAGTGGGGGAGGTATGCTCTCGGTTCGCGCTCCAGTGACCGTGCATTCGCAATTCGCATTGTGTTGTGGTTTTCCGTGAAAGTAGAATGTGGAAAAAAAGTGGCGACAATTGATTGGTGGAAGGTTAGTGTATTTGTATTTTTTTTAAAGTATCATTTTACTATAATTACTTGCTATTTAGACAAGTCATTTTTATAATTTTTTTTACGTATTTAATTCTAGTGGGCCAGAGTGGCAAGGGATGCAGCAGAATTAATAGACGCGGCCAGGCGTTTGGCCGATGCGGTTGAGGCTCTACGGGGCGTCGGAGGAGAGGGCCCTGAAAAGGGTCCCAATTCTGGGATGGGGGGGGCTGAAGGTTCCCCGTCCAAAACCCCCAAGGATTAATAGTATTTTGCTGCTGCGCTGTCCTATGCGAAGCGAGAGGAAGCTCAGTCTAACCAAATCGTCGTTGTGAAACAAACAATTGCCCTGATCAGGGAACAATTTGCTGTATGACGTCCGGCGAGACGCACTGGGAATCTTGCTCACAGACAGAAGCATAATACTGAATAGATTTTATGGATATTTTGGCAAAACTTTTTTTGTCTTGGGACTTCCAACATATTAATGCACCTCTTTGACCCTCTTATATTGGCCACCCGTGCACAATACGAGGCTGTGAATCGCATACCATTCAAAAGTCAGTTAGTGGTCATTTTGTCAATACGGTGTTATCAGAGACACATTCTATTCTGCATTGATGAAAGCGTTTTGGGAGATTAGATTAGATTATTGTGGTTTAACGGCGCGTCAACGACGAGGTTATATTGCGCACATTAATTTTTGCATTTTTGCATTTAACTTTGTTGATATAAGTGGTGGACATGGGGAGGGGTCGACCTAACGGGCCCGATCCGGTGGAGTCCAACACTAGTGGGGAGGCCAGGCAGGAATGGGGACGGACCGGGGGGTGTGAGGATTCGGGCCAGCGGAACCCGATTTCAGGGGGATCACCATCTCGAGGGGTAAGGCCGGCCCGAGGGGAGGGGAGGGGACCGCAAATTCAAGGGAGGACATGGTTAGGCCAACCCTGGCTGCTCTTTGTCTGGACCTCACCACTGACCTGTCCGGCATGGGAAGCCCTTACACATGAGCATATGCTCGCCGGCGTAGCTGCAATGGATCATTGGCCAACGCAAACCCCACCACCGCGATAAGGTGGCAGCCATCGGTGGGGGCGTTTTGGGAGATATTCTCAAAATACCGAGTCATTGTCAGACAGGGCAACCGGAGTGTACAATTCTCGAAGATGTTCTTTCAGTTCGTCAGAAAACTCCTCTAGGAATGAGCATTTCCTACTAGTTTTTAAAACCTATTTCTTGCATACGACTGGCATTAGCGCAAAGTGTCGGAAATGTCGAGACCCGTGAACGATGCTGACTGGCGAACCGATCCGAGCAGAGGACAACGCCAATGATAACATTCGGTTTTTATACGAATCTGTCTCATTCACCTTATCCGAAACATCGCAATAGTATTTTCTCAGGGACTTGACTTAATATAATGGCAGACAATATGAATACCAAGGGAGGTGTGACAAATGTACCAAATACATCCACGGGATTGACCATGACTCACAAAGAAGGAAAAACATGGGAGCCATTTTCTTCTCTTAAAACCTTACCAATAATATGTTTACATAAGCATAGAATTTTACTGCCTATTTTAAAAAACCGATTCGCAATAAACAAAAATGTTACATTGTTACAAAATGAATTGCAAATCAGAAACACTTATCCGAAACATCGTAATTGTATTTTCTCTGCGACGGGCGAAATCGTGACCATTTGTTATAATTTGATCGTGGAACAGAAGTTTTTGAAATACGGAATGAATCACGTTATTTCATAGCAACCTGTTTTAATTTGATGAGATATTGAAATACGGAATGAATCAAGTCATTTCATTAACAATCGGTTATAATTCACGGAATGAATCACGTAATTTTAATAACCAGATGTTATAATTTAATCTCGCCACAGATCAGAAATGTTTGATACACGGAATAAATCACGACGTAATATCAATCGGACATTATTTGCGAGAAGTTGGCTCAGGTTGCTGTAAAGCTCAGGACGTAATGCCCAGGACGTAATGCTCAGGACGTAATGCTCAGGACGTAATGCTCAGGCTGTAATACTCAGGACGTAATGCTCAGGACGTAATACTCAGGACGTAATGCTCAGGACGTAATACTCAGGACGTAATGCTCAGGACGTAATGCTCAGGACTTAATGCACAGGACGTAATGATCAGGATGTAATGCTCCGGACTTAATGCTCAGGACGTATTGCTCAGGACGTAATGCTCAGGACGTAATGCACAGGACGTAATGCTCAGGCTGTAATACTCAGGACGTAATGCTCAGGACGTAAAGCTCAGGACTTAATGCACAGGACGTAATGCTCAGGATGTAATACTCAGGATGTAATACTCAGGATGTAATGCTCCGGACTTAATGCTCAGGACGTAATGCTCAGGACTTAATGCACAGGACGTAATGCTCAGGATGTAATACTCAGGACGTAATGCTCAGGACGTAATGCTCAGGACGTAATGCTCAGGACGTAATGCTCAGGACGTAATGCTCAGGACTTAATGCACAGGACGTAATGCTCAGGATGTAATGCTCAGGACGTAATACTCAGGACGTAATGCTCAGGATGTAATACTCAGGACGTAATGCTCAGGACGTAATACTCAGGACGTAATGCTCCGGACTTAATGCTCAGGACGTAATGCTCAGGACGTAATGCACAGGACGTAATGCTCAGGATGTAATACTCAGGATGTAATGCTCCGGACTTAATGCTCAGGACGTAATGCTCAGGACGTAATGCACAGGACGTAATGCTCAGGATGTAATACTCAGGATGTAATGCTCAGGACGTAATGCTCAGGATGTAATACTCAGGACGTAATGCTCAGGACGTAATACTCAGGATGTAATACTCAGGATGTAATGCTCCGGACTTAATGCTCAGGACGTAATGCTCAGGACGTAATGCACAGGACGTAATGCTCAGGATGTAATACTCAGGATGTAATGCTCAGGACGTAATGCACAGGACGTAATGCACAGGACGTAATGCTCAGGCTGTAATACTCAGGATGTAATACTCAGGAGTCAGGATGTAATGCACAGGACGTAATGCTCAGGATGTAATACTCAGGATGTAATGCTCAGGACGTAATGCACAGGACGTAATGCTCAGGATGTAATGCTCTCGACTCCGTAACACTGTGTTCGATTCCCGCGCGGCGGCTGTCTCGCCTTCCCAAAAATAATCTTTCCACATTCTTCGCAATTCACAATCATCTTCAAAATAATTCGTCAGTCGCTGCTAGCGTTCAGTCGATGTTGAAAACACAAGTAAAACCAAACCACAATCCCAGTTTGCTGCTTGCACTGAATGTCTTGTGAAGTTCTGTTCGTTTGTTCGCGTCTTCTGTTGCTTCTCTTCTGTCCACGGGGCTGTGGAATGCTGGCGTGAGATCGCGGATGGACGAGGACCAGTGTCTTGGCGCAATGCCAAGTGAAAGGTACTACCTCTGTTCACCCGCTGATGACGTTGAAACCGATGCGCGTTGTTCCAAGTGGCTGTGATTGAAGACGAGACGAAACAATGCGACGCGCAGGAGCGATGCGGCGACACGTCCACACGCTGAGACCTCCGACTGGCGACTGAGTGCGCGCGCAGCGCAGCAGGCTCCTCGGCAAGCAGGAGCGAGTGGAGAAGACAGCGTTGCCAGATGGATTTGAAGCGCATACGAGGTCGCGCTTGAAACGTGAAAATGCACGTAGCTTCTTTCGAGGCTTCTTTCAAAGCAATCAGATTTTCGGTCTAAATAGACCGCTCCCCCCCTAAGCGACGCCAAAACAAATTTGACAAGCTGGACAAACAACAAATCAACAAATTAACAAATCGAGCGAGAGACAAAACCGGCCAAAGAATTTTATAAATTTCAGTGATCACTCTTTTACATTGAAATGATTTTGTTGGTGCATATTTTTTAATGAAAACAGAAAAGTCAAACCATCCGTTTTTGAAAATGTTATAAGTTTAAGATGGCTTCAACATTCTTTGACATTGAAATTATGTTGATGTTTGTGCATATGTTGACGGAAAACAGAAAAATCGAACCGTCAATTTCTTGTACATTGTTGGCATAAATGCCACGTCACGAATATTGCAGCCATCTTAGGCAGGTTTAAAATAATTTTAGTGCAGGAAACAATTTTGTCACCAGCACTGAAATGCAGGAAAACTAAAAATCGAACCATAGATTTTTTGAAAATGTTATACATTTCAGATGGCTTCAATACTCTTTGACATAGAAATTATGTTGATAGTTGTGCATAGGGATGGAGCGAACCTGGATTTTGATATCGACTATCGATATCATTTATATATCGATATATATCGATATATTGAAATATTGAAATATCGAAATATCGATATATTGAAGTATCGATATATTGAAATATCGATATATTGAAATATCGATATATTGAAATATTGAAATATCGATATATTGAAATATTGAAATATCGAAATATTGAAATATTGAAATATCAAAATATTGATATATGACAATATTATATTTCGATGTAGGTATGGAAATATTGATATATCGCATAAATGCCTTAAATTGCTCCTAAAACTGATAGGAAATTCAAAGGAAAATTTAAATAGAAATAACACAGCCGTTCCAAAATATAGGGTCACCGGCCAGATAAGAAAGAAATGTGAATAATCTGAGAAATTGTCCTAAAATCTGATAAACGCTGCACTGCAAATATGAATTATTTTGCCATTGTAGGTATACACTTCAATTAAGAACATAATTGTATCATACGGTAACGCTTCGATATATCGATATTTCAATATTTCGATATTTCGATATTTCGATATTTCAATATTTCAATATTTCAATATATCGATATTTCAATATTTCAATATATCGATATTTCAATATTTCGATATTTCGATATTTCAATATTTCAATATTTCAATTTCGATATATCGATATTTCAATATATCGATATTCAATATATTCAGGTATCGATATTTCGATATTTTTTTGATATCGATATATATCGATATATCGATATTTTCTCCATCCCTAGTTGTGCATATTTTATTTTATGGTTATTTTGTTGAAGGCAAACCGAAAAATCAAACCATAAATTTTTCGAACATTGTTGGCATAAATGCCACGCCACGAATATTGCAGCAGTGTTAGGCAGGTTTAAAATAATAAGTGCGTTATTCAGTTTCACAGATTAAAAACAAACGCAGAGTGCAGATTTTTTTTGGAGACAATTTTGTCACTAACACTAAAATGCAGAAAAACGGAAAATCGAACCATAGAAATTTTGAAAATTTTATAAATTTAATAAATGTATAATTCATAAATTTGTTTATTCATATATAATTTAATTAATTTGTTCTTATTTCATATTTTATAAATTTTTGCCATGGAAATAATGTTTGTGCATTTTGTTGAAGGAAAACAGAATAATCGAACCATACATTTGTTGAACATTGTTGGCAATGGCAATGGCATTGATGCCAAGTAGTCTTCTTAGGCAGGTTTAAAAACATTTTAGCGCGAGATTCATTTTCACAGATACAAAACAAACGCGGTGTAGAGATTTTATTTGTTGTGTTAAAAATTATTTAGTACAACATACAATTTTGTCGCAGCGAAGTTTTAAAATTTTGGCTCTGAAATTTTGTCAAAAATAGAATGCTTACAGAAGTTTACAATTTAATTATTTAAAATACTTTATTATTGGAATCAAATAAAAATGCAATAGAAAAGTGGTGCTTTTTAGAACAAAGTACTCTGTGACTTTGTACTAGATGAGATGTGGCAACGCTGCAGAGTCGAACATCACGAGCCGAGCCGAGCCGAGCCGAGCCGAGTAGAGCCGAGTGTGGGAGGGAGAATTGGGGAGGGAAAGGCTGATGCAAGATGGTGCAATGATGTCTCCGATTTGGGCAAAAATCACAAAATAGTCCCATGGCTTAGGGAAATTCGATTTCGATTTCGAATTCGATTACTCTCTAACGAATGTCAAATTGAAAATCGATATGAACCATTTTTTTATTTATGAATTTTGGTGAATATTTGGCTGAAATAAAAAATTTAATATTTTATGCTGCGAACTATACTCGAAACAAAATGTTGCACTTAAATCAATAAACAGAAATAAAAACAAAACATTCTTATCGATTTTCCATTGTGACGCTCGCAGCATGGCAATTCAAATAGCGTTAGGGAACAAAGCTCTGATGTTTGGTCAAAACTCGACCAATCCTGGGTTCAATCAGCATCAGATTGAATATCAGTGATTATCAAATCAAATCTGAAAATGTCGATCAACAATCTATGTGACACATCAACGATTTTCACACCGGAAAAATAGCATACGTGATTTTGTGAGCAACTTTGCAAAAAGTAATAAGAAATAAATAAAACTATTCAGAAAGGCCGGCCGCAAGATTCGAACCCGGGCGTTCTGAATGATAGTCCAGTGATTTTACGTCTAAACCAACGTAAGGAAATGCCATTGTTATGGCGTCTAAACAGTCAATTCACATGATTAGGGGCTGTGCATAAACTTAGTTACACCAACCAACCTGTCAGTCTAAGCATAAACGACGTCACTCTAAAAGTGGGATATTTTGACCCCCCCCCCCTGTCACGCTGTGTCACACTTTTAGAGACACCCCACCACCCTAAAAGGACGTCACAAATCTATACAATATTTTTTACTGTAAAATGTATCAGAATGTATCGCTTTTAACGAAATTTCCGGTCTCGACATATCAACTGAAATTTAAAATGCTTGAAAATATCTATATCAAAACGTGACGTCCTACTGGCTCCTGATCCCCCCCCCCTCCCCCTGTCACACTGTGTCACGTACTGGTGCATCCCCCCCTCCTCCCCTGAAGCGTGACGTCCTACTGGCTCCTGATCCCCCCCCCTCCCCCTGTCACACTGTGTCACGTACTGGTGCATCCCCCCCTCCTCCCCTGAAGCGTGACGTCCTACTGGCTCCTGATCCCCCCCCCCTCCCCCTGTCACACTGTGTCACGTACTGGTGCATCCCCCCTCCTCCCCTGAATCGTGACGTCCTACTGGCTCCTGATCCCCCCCCCCTACCCTGTCACACTGTGTCACGTACTGGTGCATCCCCCCTTTCCACCCCTGAAGCGTGACGTCCTACTGGCTCCTGATCCCCCCCCCTCCCCCTGTCACACTGTGTCACGTACTGGTGCACCCACCCTCCTCCCCTGAAGCGTGACGTCCTACTGGCTCCTGATCCCCCCCCTCCCCCTGTCACACTGTGTCACATACTGGTGCATCACCCCTCCCCCCCTGAAGCGTGACGTCCTACTGGCTCCTGATCCCCCCCCCCTCCCCCTGTCACACTGTGTCACATATTGGTGCATCCCCCCTCCCCCTCTGAAGCGTGACGTCATACTGGCTCCACCCCCCCCCCCTCCCCCTGTCACACTGTGTCACGTACTGGTGCATCCCCCCTCCCCCTCTGAAGCGTGACGTCCTACTGGCTCCACCCCCCCCCCCCCCCCCTCCCCCTGTCACACTGTGTCACGTACTGGTGCCCCCCCTTCTCCACCCCTGAAGCGTGACGTGCTTTATGCACAGCCCCTTATTCGATTTACTTGGAATCCGCTTCAGTTTCAAAAAAAAAGGGTCCTTGGATATAACATGTATTGGAACGTTGCTGCTGATGACCCTTTTTAGGGATAAATAAAGCGATCAGAATGGAGCAATATGGCTCAGGCGTTAACGCTGTGCACTTTGGGATCCCGGGTTTGGTTCCAGATGTCGAGAATGTTGGTTTGGTTTCTTCGTGTATATTTCAGTCGAAAGTAAAATGCTGGGAAGGTTGCCTGCCAGCCACGACCACGGGCGCCGGCAGGATTTATACCGGGCGGGTCAAGGGGGTGTGAGGGGCGCCCCCCCCCCCCCCACTCTGGCCCGCAGGGCATTTATTGCTCTTTTGATACGTTTACTTTGAAATCAATTTGGATTTGTTTAAAAATAAAACTTTTTAAAAATGTTACATTTAGACCTTGCAGTACGGGTATTTTTTTGTTTTTTGACACTTTCAAATCAATTTTTATACGTATTTTATTTCTTCCTGAGATCTATGGTGGCAACCGTTCCCCTTGCCCCCCCCCCCCCCCCTCCCCCCGGCGACCATAGCCACGACCGCCTCCTTCCCACCATCCATACTTATCTACATTTCATAATCATAATCAATTATCAGTCAATTTAGTTGCAGTGGACAAAGATCGCAATGGAATCCAAGACTGAATAATTCGATAATCTCATCTTGCGAAACATTCCGTTTCAATATTATTCAATTTGAATCTTCTCAGACGAGAAATCGAATGCGACACTAATACTTTCAAACAGGAACGACGCAAGAGGTGGGTGCGTTTTTTTGCATCCCCCCTAAAATAAACGACAATAAATTTTTCATGTTTCAGTATGATTTTAAATATTTGTGTATTTTATATTGAGTTATAAACAAAATACCGCCCCTTGAGGTTACCTTTATTTTATAGCGGAAAATGAGTATACACTCCTTATAACCCCCCCCCCCCCCCCCTTAAGTGCCCGCTACTTGCCGGCCAAACTATTTCATCGAGCTCACAGCTCAGTCAAATTGTGAGTATTCGTGGTAAACTTGCTGAGAGCTACCCCCCCCCCCCCACTCCCCCCCACCCACATTCAACAGGTCTGCTGTCACGAGCGAGTCACAAGTTCCAACTTGCTCCAACTTGCAACGCGTGGTTCATGAAACAAGACCCAAGGCCAAGTTGGGCGAGTTCAAAGCCGAGTCAAGGGGGAAACGTGGAATACTTGGATGACAGAAATGTACATCATGTTTTTACAAATCTGACACCGCTGGGAGGTCTACTGGTTTAACGGCGCCCAGTTCTGCAACTAGAAGATAATCGTCTGATGTGATAATGATTCTGATGAATATGATCATGGGCACGGGCGGGGTGGCAAGGGGGGGGGGGGAGCCTTCCCCTTGATATCATGGCAGTAACAATTACACGTTTGTGAGTATAATTGCATTTTGTAAACAAAATGAAATGGACCACGAAAAGTTTTAAAATTCATTTTATTATGTCAAAACCAACAATATATTGCGGTGGGGGCAAGGCTAATACATGGTCTAAGTAGCAGGCAAGTCTCCCCTTCCCCCCTCCCAGACACACACACAAACTTCGAACTGTGAAAATAAAACAAATATGAACTTAAAAAAAGAACCCCAAAACATCTAAAAATTTATTTCAAAGGGTCAAAAATCCAAATTCTCCGGCATTAGTGCCGCTCCCCCCCCCCCCCCCATTCAAGTCATCACAATTCAATGCAAGAACAATTGCAGAAATTATATCACTTCTAGGTTGACGTAAGTTTGTCTTCCCCTTTTTCCAAGGTCTATAGAAAGCAGCATTTTTCGCGCAATATACGAAGACGTCAAGTAGAAATATCGAAGACCATCTATCATGCATTGAATGTTCTGCAACTATAGTCTATAGCAACAGATGCATGATGTTGCACGGAACCTGCCCAGCATTGGCCGCGCCGGCCGACTGAGAAAATAGCCCGGGGGGCGGGGGGGGGGGGCAGTCAAGTGACACAATGTGACAGTGACACTTTCAATTAGGTACTATTGATTATCTGAACGATAAAAGTCTGAAAAATCGATGAAAAATCGATCAATCACTGGCAGACCGATTCTAAGATGTGGGGGGAGAGATCGACCACCATATCTGCAACTAGGCGTGGCGACTGATGAATTGTACGAACCTTCCCATCATTGGCCGTCATTGGTGACACAATGCGACTGTGACGAGGATGTAGGGGGGACCACGTGACACAATGGGACTGTGACGAGGATGTAGGGGGGGACCACGTGACATGTATCAATATCGCTGGCAGTCTATTCTATTTAAATGGGTGGGGGAGAGAAACCCATTGGGGCCATTGAACATATTATATCATATTCATTTCGTGTTCTGAACTAAGCGAAGTGACACATGAATTGTACGGAACCCACCCAGCATTTGCCTTCCGACCGTGTGACGAGGCTGTTCATAAAGGACGTCACGTTTGACTGATGAAGGAGGGGGGGGGGGTCTTTTTCCTGAGTCGACACATTGCAAAAAAAGTAAAATATGAACATTTACTTCGTTTATTTTTGTGTTTTTATATTGGTAATTTGGTGTAATTGTGATTTGCATGGACGTGCGCCAGGACTTATGCCGGGGGGGGGGGGGGGGTCAATTGTTCACGTTCAACTTGGTTCATCCCCCCCCCCCCCCCTACCGTGAGGGCTCGGGGCGAACAGCTTCAGGAACACGTTTGGTAGGTTTTTACATTATGTTTGCTTCCATTTTTAAAAATATTTTTCATAACATTACACTTGCAATAATTCAGAATCAGAATAATTACCAAATAAATCAGAGGTGGGGGCAAAACATTCACTTTCCTCTAAAAAGGGTAGGAAAAGATCAAACAAACAAAAATGCGTGTACTTTTTTAAGAGTATTTTGGGAATTCGAATGGGCGGGTGGGCGGAGGGGGGGGGAATTGATATGGAGTGATTATGATTTCCAATCGCATGTAAATCTCAACTCGCCACTCAAGTCAACGACGTAGCACTCAAGTGCTCTGGCATCTTGGATTCCATCACAGCAAGATGAGATGATAATTCCATTTCCATGTGAATGTTTATCTTTCAACGCAAAGCAGACGCTGCGTCATCACTTCCAAGGACAAGACAGACTTTGTTGTGAAATGCGACGCTAAACACTCCACAAGATTCGTGCCATTCCAGTAGAGGCGAAGCGAGAGGCGAAGTTCAACTTTTGTCAATCTATCTGTATAGCCACTTCCGATTGAATCGGATTCTGATTTGCATAGTTTGTTTTTAGGTATGAATGATTTGCATCGGACACGAAATAGAAGCGCGAAGATTTCGTTTCCATTCCGTCAGAAATAGAGTTACGGAACGGAATGGATGGCAGCTTCAGAGTGTTAACAAATTAAGCTGATTTTTTATTGAGCGAGCGTAGCGAGCGTCACCACGGTACTCTTATAGCACTTTCTCTGTGTGTTTGTTTGTTTTTTTGTTTTTTTTGTATTTTTTTTTGGTCACACTCCAGGTCAAACCGCTCAAGCAATCAATCTGAAATTTTGTACACATACTAACGTACTCTATGCGGTCCCTGGGATCGTTTTTGAACGGGATCCCGTGATTGGTTCAAATTTTAAAAAAATTATCTTTCGATTGGGTTGTTTTATCAATTTGAAATTTTGACAAGTCATTACCACTAACATTTTACCCAATCATTCAAAGTTTCAGCCAAATCCTCCCATTGGTTAAAATTTAAAAAAATCTTTCATATGATTTTTGAAATTTAAACTAGAACCGTATGACCGATCAACTTAAAACTTTGCATGGTCATTGGGACCAACATTATCTGTATTTTTGACAATTTTCAGACTTATCTGTGTTTAAATCCAAAAGTTATTGACATTTTACTGACATTTTGCGTGTTATCTGTCAAATTTCTCGAAAATGTTGATCACGGCTACTTCGCCTCTTCATAGTTCCAAGGTAGTTAGAGCAGAAACTTTCAAACGTATGAAACTGATATGACCGTTCAACAGATCGTCTAATATTGTGTAAGTGCACACACTTATATCATATGAGTGGTCCCAGGCATATTTTTTAAAATATATCCTATGATTTTTGTATTTTAACAAGAAACATTTTTATCATAAAGGTTCAATCGATCAACTTAAAACTTTGCATGGCTATTGGGACTAATGCTTTAGGAATATTTTGAGATTTTTATACCTACAAGTCTGACGAATTTCAAGAATTATTGGCTTTTAATGATATTTTTGATAGACATATTTTCGGTTCGAGGTGTTGCGCGTGTCCGTGCTCGCTCATCAACGCGTTATACAGAGCGTTTTCCTAGTATTATATACAGAGAATTTGTAAATTTTAGCCTCTGTAGGATGCCATTTGTCGAGATTCAAAAGGTCTTAAAATAGCGTCAAAATCGAGTAGAAATTCGCACCTAATTAATTTCTGAAATTAAAAAGAAAATCCGGGCTTATGGTGTTGGGGGCCACCACCCTACCCCACATTGACATCATAAAAACCAATGTTTTTGTACCAATTCAGCATCCCCCATGGGCCATGGACTGACTTCCGAATAGATCACTAATGATGAATCATTCCCTGGTTCGATCTCGTTCGTCCAGCATCTTCAGTCTAGAGGTAAATGAGGGGATAGGCCACGGCTTTACCATCATCTTTCCTCACGAAGTTGATCAGTCACAATTAGACAAGTTGCAGAACAGTGCGTCGTTAACGCAGCGCACAGTTTGAGAACATGAATGTGCAAGCCAGTGACGTCATGCCAGGGCCTTTAGGGGGCACCACTCAGATACGGCAGTGTGCTAATAATTTTATTATATAAAGCTGTTTTGACAGCTCGATGAGCTGTTTTTGTTCATTTTGATACCGGCCTCTTTCCTACAGTAAAGTATTCATGTGCAGGGCAATTTTTGCCAAAATGATGGCGTTAGAACAGTGTAAAACTCGTATTGAAAAATACCAAAATCGGATAAATTCCCAGGTGGGCATTTCACGTTAAGCCCACTTAAAATGTTATATTTGTTTGCAAAGTTTGCGAGAAATCAACCCTGAAAAGTATCACAAGAAAGCCTTCATTTGGGGCGATATTGAGGGGAAGGGAGGGGGGGGGGGGTGGGGGCACCACAATTACCCTTCCTCCTATAGTCACTCCTTTGGTGCGTGATGACTGTGGGAAGGTCATGCCTGTTGGGAACCTGCCCATCATTTGCCTCTAGACCGAGGGAAACCACAAAACAACCAAGTCAAGTAGGTTGACCGTTTGAATTGGAAGACGTGGCTTTATTTCCAAACAAAGGGTAGTTTATTGTTTGAGAATTATTTATGTAAAAGCATCGCTTTGAAAACATGATTTCTTGGGCAAAATGACTCTCCCGTGAGAAAATGAATGATTGAATTAAAATTCATCAAAATTCGATTCTTTAATAAGGTTTTCTTCTCAATATATTCCATGAATTCTGTGCGTTTTCTCGTCTCCCATTTGTTTTGACCGCGATTTTGCCTACATTTTAAATTACGCTATTACATATTTTTGTTTCATTCTGTAGAAAATACACGAGTTTTGAAGGAAACTTCTGGCACGGAAGGAACTATACCCGCAAGTGTCCGAATCATGATAATCCACGATCAGTGTAGGCTGGTCGATCATGATAGTCGTTGTGAATATTACAAAGCTTCCTCTAAGATTGTTGAACCGTGGCAAATGCTGGGATAGTAATAATGAAGCTCTTATTGGTAATAAAGTTGGCATATTGGCAGGTCACGTGACTGAAGGATGTTCGTCCCCGGGATTCGAATGCCATTTTCAGCAATTTTCATCAGGGGGAGGGGGGGGATCAAAATGTGGAGTAAGTTCGATAAATATACAAAAAGGTATGATTTTTATGAACATTGCAATTGCTATCTTATTTATAATGAAAACTGGGTACTTTCCCACACATACATAAGCACGAAAATCATGGGGGGATTTGGGGAGCTCCCCCCTCCCCCCTCCCCCCTCTCACTCGAGCGCACTGCCCCGATTAGAAATATTTGAATTTCAAAATTTATGTATACTCGTATTTTGATTTCTTCTAAATTTTTTTGACATAAAATTGATTTGTTTATTTGTATACTTTAATCCTTTCCTAGGGAAGATTGATGAGGTCAGAAAGCGCCCCCCCCCCCCCCCCCTCCCGCCATTCAACCCGCCCAAACCCTTCGGATACACAATTTATATAATATTATATCGTTTCTGCCCTCTCAGTTGTCTTATTTTTACCCAACTCACGACAAAGACAGAATTCGACACTTCTGATATTTGGAATGTTTTTGGGAGGTCGTCCTGTTCCCTGCACGTGTTCAGCTCTTGCGCAAGACGACGCAAAGTTACGAGGCAAACATTCCAAGTGGGCTGAGTCATCGAGTTCAAGGTTTCTGTTCTGTGAGAATCTCTGGAGTTGGTGATTCACCAAGCAAGCCAGTGGCATGACAAGCCCCCTCACCCCCCCCCCCCCCCCCCCTCACCACACTGCAGAGAAGCCATCACTAGAGCCAAGTGCAAGGGAAATTATCTTGCCTTCAAAACGTCGCCGGCTTTTTGTATAGGATGCAAGTGGATTCGCAAGTTTAGGTTTCCAGGGGGGGGAGTGACTCTTTCAAAATATAAACATTAAACCCCTTAAGGTACAATATTAAACAAACAAATGTGCATATTTGTGAAGAAATAAGGGGGTTACAAGCCCTGCCATCTCCAAAAAATTCATGTTTCAATTAAATACGTGATATTATATAGATTTCAATTCCTTGTAAGATAAAGAAAGAAAACTGATCTGCCCTTCAAAACGTGGATTGTAAACTGAATTAGCCGGCTATTTTTATAGGAAATTCAAGTGGTTTTTCCGTGGCAAAATATCAATTATCAAATCGACAAAATTTATTGCCCAAAACGCACAAAAATGATTCAAATTCCCATCAAAATTCGATATATTTATCGGGCCTGTGGGGCCCAAACCGCGGCCCGAACCCATATTTGGTTTTGGGGCCCTCCCTCAGTCCCACTTTTTCGTGTGTAAAAGTGTTTCATGAAATTGCCATACAGTACGAAAACGAACAGCGATAAAAATGAAATGTAATATTATAATGCACATTTTGAGCTTTCGAGTTCGACTGCCTTGAGTAGGAGAAATTGTGTTTTGATTGAACAATGCAAAGGAAAAAGGCTCAAAAAAGATTGAGAATCACTAGCTTAGAATATGACTTTACATCAGAAGCAGAAAGCCGGGAGTCAATGTTAATCTATTTTGCGTGCAACACTTTTGGAATAATGTAATCAAGCTCTTTCAATTGCCATTTGACTGATGTCAACAAATACAGTCACATTGAAGTATTTTCTTACACAATGACTCATGTCATATTACAAATAATATAGGATGAAGACAGAATTACTGGTTTATGAGCTCACCTCAAGAATCATTGAAATGGACTTCCAGGCTTCTTCTTCTGAGGTACAGATATTGTCAACATTTATAGTAGAACAATAAAGCTATGACTCTCGCGGGGAATCAAACCCGGAATATCTGTATCTCAGAGGTAGAACGGCGGAAGTCCATTTCATTGATTCTTGAGGTGAGCTCTTAAACCGGTAATTCTGGGATCATCAAATCATATTTGTAATGGTAGCATGGGTCATTGTGTAAGTGAATACTTCAATACAAATGTATTTGTTGGCATCAGTCAAATGGCAATCGACAGAGCTTGATTACATCATTCCAAAAGTGTACAACTCAAAATCGAGATAATGGACTTCCGCCTTTCTACCTCTTGATGTATTTACAACGGAGCAAGTTGGCTCAGGGAGTGACGCTCTGGGTTGGCACTCAGTGGTGCCGGGTTCGATTCTTTAACCATCCGTCTACAGGGGCGGATTCAAGGAGGGGTGATCGTTGATTTTTCATTTCCTCATTTACAAAAATATCGTAATCATGGCTTGTTTATGGACAAGGTTTATTCTTTGCTCTCTATATGCTCTGTTAAAACAATTTCGCCTTCGGCGAAAGGCCGCAGGGGACATGGGTGTCCAAGGGGCGGAGAGGGGGGGGGGGGGGGGGGGGCAAGGATGTCAGGATAACATACAAATTTCTGGTGTTTTACGCATTGTTTCATTTTGTAAACAAAAAGAAAACTAAAAACTATATGTTAAAGTGTCAAATAAACAACAAATACCCAGCGGGTCAAAGTGGGGGCATGCCTTCCACCACCCTAAAGTGTCAAAGTTTAAAACATAATGAATTGTTCAACAAAATACACCTCATAACGCCTCAAAATTGAATTCAAAGGGTTAAAAAAAACGCCCGGCGGGGAAGCGTTTGAGCCCCCCCCCCCCCCCCTTCCCCTCTTAACCCATAGAGTTGTTTTCCTTGCCTTGCCAGCGCTCCTGGCGGAAATTCTGCGGACGCCCGTGGCTGGGGGTACCCTCTGACCCCCTTCAATAGTTTAAAATATCGTCCCCCCCACCCCTCCTCCACCCCTGTCCGTCTAGCTATAGACCGAAGTCTTCGCGTTTCACTGAAACACCGTCAAGTACCTCACCAAGTACCTCACCAAGTACCTCACCAAGTACCTCACCAAGTACCTCACCAAGTACCTCACCAAGTACCTCACCAAGTACCTCACCAAGTACCTCACCAAGTACCTCACCTCACCTCAGTCAGCTCCGTACCGCATAGAAGGGGCGCAAGTCGAGTCACGTGACAGCTGTCAGCCAATGAGAGAGCTGCTCTTCACTCAGCCCTCTGCTTTCACTTGACATTGTGTCCGTGTTTTAGCGTTTTAGTCAAGAGACAAATGATGGGGAGATTCTCTATACTAAAAGGCCACGACCGCCTCCTTACCACCGTCCATCATCTCCACATAATCATCATGGGGGGGGGGGGGGGCAAGTGTTCACAAAGAATGCTACAAAGACCACACAAAATTACGGAATATGTTGCCTTTACCCAAAGTGAATACTTCGTCTCATTGATTTTTGGGAGGCTGATTTGATACTAATCATTTGGTATAATTTTGTTATCACAATACAATAAAAAAGGAAAAGTATAAGTCTCACTCTCAAATGAATAAATCAATAAAAGAAATGAGTTGAAGCATTTTGTTCTGTGGGTAGAACATAGCTGTAGGAACATAAGTAGCTGGGTGGAATTGCATTACAGGTTATGTTCAGACGCCTACAATTCCCCCCCCCCCCCTTGCTCAGACGCCAAAGTCATTCTGGTTCATTATTCATCCGTTGTCATTACCTAGCTGCAGAACAGTGCGACGAGCTCCACTGCCTCCTGCCTCCCCCATGGTCCCACAACGACGTCACATCCCCCCCGATCCGCCACTGGTGTAGGGGGGGAGGGGGGGACTGCTTGGAACTTGAAACCCGCAACTCCAATTGACAAGTCAGTTCATTTTTAAATTGATTATTCGAAAAAAAAAACGGCGGGGCAACAACTGCAAAGTTGTTTGCTTCAGTTTGTACATTTTAGAGCTCCAGAATCACTTTCATATTGTGTAAATAATAAATAATAATAAAACTGCCTGCGTGATGCAACTGAGGGGCTTCGCTTCCAGACCCCCCCCCCCCCCCCCCCCCATTGATTTATAGCAAGCATATTTCTTTCCTCTCGAAATCACTGAGTATCCATACCCACTTAATATTTTACCAATTAACCCCTACATTGGCCATACTTGTTTTATTGTTGTTTTTCAAATTGTTTATTGTTTCTTATATAAACATTTTAAAATCGATTCTGGGATGATTCGATTCAATTCAAATTGCAACAAATAACTCCCTACTTTTGCCACGCAGGGCGTTTTTTTTAGTATTTAAAAATTTTTAAAGTGATTCTTGGCTATTATACTTATTTTTTTATGGTGAATGGGGGGGGTCAGCCTGCTCCAGTGGTTGGGGGGGGGGGAGATAATCCCCATCCCCCCCTCCCCTTTACGACGCGTCTGATGACGATGATCGGGAGATGATGATGATGATGATGATGATGATGATGATGACGATGACGATGGCGATGGCGATGGCGATGGCGATGGCGATGGCGATGGCGATGACGATGACGATGACGATGACGATGACGATGACGATGACGATGACGATGACGATGACGATGACGATGACGATGACGATGACGATGACGATGACGATGACGATGACGATGACGATGACGATGACGATGACGATGACGATGCCGATGGCGATGACAATGATTGATGATAATGACGATGACGATGATTGATGATGATCGATACGAATTAACTGTTGGTAAGGAGGTGGTCGTGGCATATTATCCAACCTTCACAGGATTTGTATCCTGACTGAGGGAAATCTTATTAGTAAGGTCTGTCGGGGATTGAACCTGGGACCTTCATAGTATAAGTCCAGAGCTCTACCGCCTGAGCCAACTAGCTGACAGTGACATTTGCAATGACGAGAACAAAGTAACCACCTAGACCCGTTCTATGTTTGGATTTTGTTTTGTTGCTTTTGCTGCACTGCCAGGTCACACCGATCTGAAACTTTGTACTCAATAAATACTAACCTGCTGGAACGTATGTTTGAAAAGTGAAAAGTTGAAAAGTGAAAATCAACGTTTGCACGATCACGTTCAAATTTTGAATCGCCTTTGAGACGAATATTTCTAAGAAAACGCTCTGTGTAACGCGTTGATGAGCGAGCGTTCATACAGCATGCGAATTGATGTGAGTCTGGAAAGAGCCGAAACGCTCTGTGTAACGCGTTGATGAGCGAGCGTTCATACAGCATGCGAATTGATGTGAGTCTGGAAAGAGCCGAAACGCTCTGTGTAACGCGTTGATGAGCGAGCGTTCATACAGCATGCGAATTGATGTGAGTCTGGAAAGAGCCGAAACGCTCTGTGTAACGCGTTGATAAGCGAGCGTTCATACAGCATGCGAATTGATGTGAGTCTGGAAAGAGCCGAAACGCTCTGTGTAACGCGTTGATGAGCGAGCGTTCATACAGCATGCGAATTGATGTGAGTCTGGAAAGAGCCGAAACGCTCTGTGTAACGCGTTGATGAGCGAGCGTTCATACAGCATGCGAATTGATGTGAGTCTGGAAAGAGCCGAAACGCTCTGTGTAACGCGTTGATGAGCGAGCGTTCATACAGCATGCGAATTGATGTGAGTCTGGAAAGAGCCGAAACGCTCTGTGTAACGCGTTGATGAGCGAGCGTTCATACAGCATGCGAATTGATGTGAGTCTGGAAAGAGCCGAAACGCTCTGTGTAACGCGTTGATGAGCGAGCGTTCATACAGCATGCGAATTGATGTGAGTCTGGAAAGAGCCGAAACGCTCTTTGTAACGCGTTGATGAGCGAGCGTTCATACAGCATGCGAATTGATGTGAGTTGGAAAGAGCCGAAACGCTCTGTGTAACGCGTTGATGAGCGAGCGTTCATACAGCATGCGAATTGATGTCAGTCTGGAAAGAGCCGAAACGCTCTGTGTAACGCGTTGATGAGCGAGCGTCCATACAGCATGCGAATTGATGTGAGTCTGGAAAGAGCCGAAACGCTCTGTGTAACACGTTGATGAGCGAGCGTCCATACAGCATGCGAATTGATGTGAGTCTGGAAAGAGCCGAAACGCTCTGTGTAACGCGTTGATGAGCGAGCGTTCATACAGCATGCGAATTGATGTGAGTCTGGAAAGAGCCGAAACGCTCTGTGTAACGCGTTGATGAGCGAGCGTTCATACAGCATGCGAATTGATGTGAGTCTGGAAAGAGCCGAAACGCTCTGTGTAACGCGTTGATGAGCGAGCGTTCATACAGCATGCGAATTGATGTGAGTCTGGAAAGAGCCGAAACGCTCTGTGTAACGCGTTGATGAGCGAGCGTTCATACAGCATGCGAATTGATGTGAGTCTGGAAAGAGCCGAAACGCTCTGTGTAACGCGTTGATGAGCGAGCGTTCATACAGCATGCGAATTGATGTGAGTCTGGAAAGAGCCGAAACGCTCTGTGTAACGCGTTGATGAGCGAGCGTTCATACAGCATGCGAATTGATGTGAGTCTGGAAAGAGCCGAAACGCTCTGTGTAACGCGTTGATGAGCGAGCGTTCATACAGCATGCGAATTGATGTGAGTCTGGAAAGAGCCGAAACGCTCTGTGTAACGCGTTGATGAGCGAGCGTTCATACAGCATGCGAATTGATGTGAGTCTGGTAAGAGCCGAAACGCACTGTGTAACGCGTTGATGAGCGAGCGTTCATACAGCATGCGAATTGATGTGAGTCTGGAAAGAGCCGAAACGCTCTGTGTAACGCGTTGATGAGCGAGCGTTCATACAGCATGCGAATTGATGTGAGTCTGGAAAGAGCCGAAACGCATGTGTAACGCGTTGATAAGCGAGCGTTCATACAGCATGCGAATTGATGTGAGTCTGGAAAGAGCCGAAACGCTCTGTGTAACGCGTTGATGAGCGAGCGTTCATACAGCATGCGAATTGATGTGAGTCTGGAAAGAGCCGAAACGCTCTGTGTAACGCGTTGATGAGCGAGCGTTCATACAGCATGCGAATTGATGTGAGTCTGGAAAGAGCCGAAACGCTCTGTGTAACGCGTTGATGAGCGAGCGTTCATACAGCATGCGAATTGATGTGAGTCTGAAAAGAGCCGAAACGCTCTGTGTAACGCGTTGATGAGCGAGCGTTCATACAGCATGCGAATTGATGTGAGTCTGGAAAGAGCCGAAACGCTCTGTGTAACGCGTTGATGAGCGAGCGTTCATACAGCATGCGAATTGATGTGAGTCTGGAAAGAGCCGAAACGCTCTGTGTAACGCGTTGATGAGCGAGCGTTCATACAGCATGCGAATTGATGTGAGGTTGGAAAGAGCCGAAACGCTCTGTGTAACGCGTTGATGAGCGAGCGTTCATACAGCATGCGAATTGATGTGAGTCTGGAAAGAGCCGAAACGCTCTGTGTAACGCGTTGATGAGCGAGCGTTCATACAGCATGCGAATTGATGTGAGTCTGGAAAGAGCCGAAACGCTCTGTGTAACGCGTTGATGAGCGAGCGTTCATACAGCATGCGAATTGATGTGAGTCTGGAAAGAGCCGAAACGCTCTGTGTAACGCGTTGATGAGCGAGCGTTCATACAGCATGCGAATTGATGTGAGTCTGGAAAGAGCCGAAACGCTCTGTGTAACGCGTTGATGAGCGAGCGTTCATACAGCATGCGAATTGATGTGAGTCTGGAAAGAGCCGAAACGCTCTGTGTAACGCGTTGATGAGCGAGCGTTCATACAGCATGCGAATTGATGTGAGTCTGGAAAGTGCCGAAACGCTCTGTGTAACGCGTTGATGAGCGAGCGTTCATACAGCATGCGAATTGATGTGAGTCTGGAAAGAGCCGAAACGCTCTGTGTAACGCGTTGATGAGCGAGCGTTCATACAGCATGCGAATTGATGTGAGTCTGGAAAGAGCCGAAACGCTCTGTGTAACGCGTTGATGAGCGAGCGTTCATACAGCATGCGAATTGATGTGAGTCTGGAAAGAGCCGAAACGCTCTGTGTAACGCGTTGACCAGCGAGCGTTCATACAGCATGCGAATTGATGTGAGTCTGGAAAGAGCCGAAACGCTCTGTGTAACGCGTTGATGAGCGAGCGTTCATACAGCATGCGAATTGATGTGAGTCTGGAAAGAGCCGAAACGCTCTGTGTAACGCGTTGATGAGCGAGCGTTCATACAGCATGCGAATTGATGTGAGTCTGGAAAGAGCCGAAACGCTCTGTGTAACGCGTTGATGAGCGAGCGTTCATACAGCATGCGAATTGATGTGAGTCCGGAAAGAGCCGAAACGCTCTGTGTAACACGTTGATGAGCGAGCGTTCATACAGCATGCGAATTGATGTGAGTCTGGAAAGAGCCGAAACGCTCTGTGTGACGCGTTGATGAGCGAGCGTTCATACAGCATGCGAATTGATGTGAGTCTGGAAAGAGCCGAAACGCTCTGTGTGACGCGTTGATGAGCGAGCGTTCATACAGCATGCGAATCGATGTGAGTCTGGAAAGAGCCGAAACGCTCTGTGTAACGCGTTGATGAGCGAGCGTTCATACAGCATGCGAATTGATGTGAGTCTGGAAAGAGCCGAAACGCTCTGTGTAACGCGTTGATGAGCGAGCGGTTATACAGCATGCGAATTGATGTGAGTCTGGAAAGAGCCGAAACGCTCTGTGTAACGCGTTGATGAGCGAGCGTTCATACAGCATGCGAATTGATGTGAGTCTGGAAAGAGCCGAAACGCTCTGTGTAACGCGTTGATGAGCGAGCGTTCATACAGCATGCGAATTGATGTGAGTCTGGAAAGAGCCGACACGCTCTGTGTAACGCGTTGATGAGCGAGCGTTCATACAGCATGCGAATTGATGTGAGTCTGGAAAGAGCCGAAACGCTCTGTGTAACGCGTTGATGAGCGAGCGTTCATACAGCATGCGAATTGATGTGAGTCTGGAAAGAGCCGAAACGCTCTGTGTAACGCGTTGATGAGCGAGCGTTCATACAGCATGCGAATTGATGTGAGTCTGGAAAGAGCCGAAACGCTCTGTGTAACGCGTTGATGAGCGAGCGTTCATACAGCATGCGAATTGATGTGAGTCTGGAAAGAGCCGAAACGCTCTGTGTAACGCGTTGATGAGCGAGCGTTCATACAGCATGCGAATTGATGTGAGTCTGGAAAGAGCCGAAACGCTCATTGTAACGCGTTGATGAGCGAGCGTTCATACAGCATGCGAATTGATGTGAGTCTGGAAAGAGCCGAAACGCTCTGTGTAACGCGTTGATGAGCGAGCGTTCATACAGCATGCAAATTGATGTGAGTCTGGAAAGAGCCGAACGTTCTGTGTAACGCGTTGATGAGCTAGCGTTCATACAGCATGCGAATTGATGTGAGTCTGGAAAGAGCCGAAACGCTCTGTGTAACGCGTTGATGAGCGAGCGTTCATACAGCATGCGAATTGATGTGAGTCTGGAAAGAGCCGAAACGCTCTGTGTAACGCGTTGATGAGCGAGCGTTCATACAGCATGCGAATTGATGTGAGTCTGGAAAGAGCCGAAACGCTCTGTGTAACGCGTTGATGAGCGAGCGTTCATACAGCATGCGAATTGATGTGAGTCTGGAAAGAGCCGAAACGCTCTGTGTAACGCGTTGATGAGCGAGCGTTCATACAGCATGCGAATTGATGTGAGTCTGGAAAGAGCCGAAACGCTCTGTGTAACGCGTTGATGAGCGAGCGTTCATACAGCATGCGAATTGATGTGAGTCTGGAAAGAGCCGAAACGCTCTGTGTAACGCGTTGATGAGCGAGCGTTCATACAGCATGCGAATTGATGTGAGTCTGGAAAGAGCCGAAACGCTCTGTGTAACGCGTTGATGAGCGAGCGTTCATACAGCATGCGAATTGATGTGAGTCTGGAAAGAGCCGAAACGCTCTGTGTAACGCGTTGATGAGCGAGCGTTCATACAGCATGCGAATTGATGTGAGTCTGGAAAGAGCCGAAACGCTCATTGTAACGCGTTGATGAGCGAGCGTTCATACAGCATGCGAATTGATGTGAGTCTGGAAAGAGCCGAAACGCTCATTGTAACGCGTTGATGAGCGAGCGTTCATACAGCATGCGAATTGATGTGAGTCTGGAAAGAGCCGAAACGCTCTGTGTGACGCGTTGATGAGCGAGCGTTCATACAGCATGCGAATTGATGTGAGTCTGGAAAGAGCCGAAACGCTCTGTGTAACGCGTTGATGAGCGAGCGTTCATACAGCATGCGAATTGATGTGAGTCTGGAAAGAGCCGAAACGCTCTGTGTAACGCGTTGATGAGCGAGCGTTCATACAGCATGCGAATTGATGTGAGTCTGGAAAGAGCCGAAACGCTCTGTGTAACGCGTTCATGAGCGAGCGTTCATACAGCATGCGAATTGATGTGAGTCTGGAAAGAGCCGAAACGCTCTGTGTAACGCGTTGATGAGCGAGCGTTCATACAGCATGCGAATTGATGTGAGTCTGGAAAGAGCCGAAACGCTCTGTGTAACGCGTTGATGAGCGAGCGTTCATACAGCATGCGAATTGATGTGAGTCTGGAAAGAGCCGAAACGCTCTGTGTAACGCGTTGATGAGCGAGCGTTCATACAGCATGCGAATTGATGTGAGTCTGGAAAGAGCCGAAACGCTCTGTGTAACGCGTTGATGAGCGAGCGTTCATACAGCATGCGAATTGATGTGAGTCTGGAAAGAGCCGAAACGCTCTGTGTAACGCGTTGATGAGCGAGCGTTCATACAGCATGCGAATTGATGTGAGTCTGGAAAGAGCCGAAACGCTCTGTGTAACGCGTTGATGAGCGAGCGTTCATACAGCATGCGAATTGATGTGAGTCTGGAAAGAGCCGAAACGCTCTGTGTAACGCGTTGATGAGCGAGCGTTCATACAGCATGCGAATTGATGTGAGTCTGGAAAGAGCCGAAACGCTCTGTGTAACGCGTTGATGAGCGAGCGTTCATACAGCATGCGAATTGATGTGAGTCTGGAAAGAGCCGAAACGCTCTGTGTAACGCGTTGATGAGCGAGCGTTCATACAGCATGCGAATTGATGTGAGTCTGGAAAGAGCCGAAACGCTCTGTGTAACGCGTTGATGAGCGAGCGTTCATACAGCATGCGAATTGATGTGAGTCTGGAAAGAGCCGAAACGCTCTGTGTAACGCGTCGATGAGCGAGCGTTCATACAGCATGCGAATTGATGTGAGTCTGGAAAGAGCCGAAACGCTCTGTGTAACGCGTCGATGAGCGAGCGTTCATACAGCATGCGAATTGATGTGAGTCTGGAAAGAGCCGAAACGCTCTGTGTAACGCGTCGATGAGCGAGCGTTCATACAGCATGCGAATTGATGTGAGTCTGGAAAGAGCCGAAACGCTCTGTGTAACGCGTCGATGAGCGAGCGTTCATACAGCATGCGAATTGATGTGAGTCTGGAATGAGCCGAAACGCTCTGTGTAACGCGTCGATGAGCGAGCGTTCATACAGCATGCGAATTGAGTTGAGTCTGGAAAGAGCCGAAACGCTCTGTGTAACGCGTTGATGAGCGAGCGTTCATACAGCATGCGAATTGATGTGAGTCTGGAAAGAGCCGAAACGCTCTGTGTAACGCGTTGATGAGCGAGCGTTCATACAGCATGCGAATTGATGTGAGTCCGGAAAGAGCCGAAACGCTCTGTGTAACACGTTGATGAGCGAGCGTTCATACAGCATGCGAATTGATGTGAGTCTGGAAAGAGCCGAAACGCTCTGTGTGACGCGTTGATGAGCGAGCGTTCATACAGCATGCGAATGGATGTGAGTCTGGAAAGAGCCGAAACGCTCTGTGTGACGCGTTGATGAGCGAGCGTTCATACAGCATGCGAATCGATGTGAGTCTGGAAAGAGCCGAAACGCTCTGTGTAACGCGTTGATGAGCGAGCGTTCATACAGCATGCGAATTGATGTGAGTCTGGAAAGAGCCGAAACGCTCTGTGTAACGCGTTGATGAGCGAGCGGTTATACAGCATGCGAATTGATGTGAGTCTGGAAAGAGCCGAAACGCTCTGTGTAACGCGTTGATGAGCGAGCGTTCATACAGCATGCGAATTGATGTGAGTCTGGAAAGAGCCGAAACGCTCTGTGTAACGCGTTGATGAGCGAGCGTTCATACAGCATGCGAATTGATGTGAGTCTGGAAAGAGCCGACACGCTCTGTGTAACGCGTTGATGAGCGAGCGTTCATACATCATGCGAATTGATGTGAGTCTGGAAAGAGCCGAAACGCTCTGTGTAACGCGTTGATGAGCGAGCGTTCATACAGCATGCGAATTGATGTGAGTCTGGAAAGAGCCGAAACGCTCTGTGTAACGCGTTGATGAGCGAGCGTTCATACAGCATGCGAATTGATGTGAGTCTGGAAAGAGCCGAAACGCTCTGTGTAACGCGTTGATGAGCGAGCGTTCATACAGCATGCGAATTGATGTGAGTCTGGAAAGAGCCGAAACGCTCTGTGTAACGCGTTGATGAGCGAGCGTTCATACAGCATGCGAATTGATGTGAGTCTGGAAAGAGCCGAAAGGCTCATTGTAACGCGTTGATGAGCGAGCGTTCATACAGCATGCGAATTGATGTGAGTCTGGAAAGAGCCGAAACGCTCTGTGTAACGCGTTGATGAGCGAGCGTTCATACAGCATGCAAATTGATGTGAGTCTGGAAAGAGCCGAACGTTCTGTGTAACGCGTTGATGAGCTAGCGTTCATACAGCATGCGAATTGATGTGAGTCTGGAAAGAGCCGAAACGCTCTGTGTAACGCGTTGATGAGCGAGCGTTCATACAGCATGCGAATTGATGTGAGTCTGGAAAGAGCCGAAACGCTCTGTGTAACGCGTTGATGAGCGAGCGTTCATACAGCATGCGAATTGATGTGAGTCTGGAAAGAGCCGAAACGCTCTGTGTAACGCGTTGATGAGCGAGCGTTCATACAGCATGCGAATTGATGTGAGTCTGGAAAGAGCCGAAACGCTCTGTGTAACGCGTTGATGAGCGAGCGTTCATACAGCATGCGAATTGATGTGAGTCTGGAAAGAGCCGAAACGCTCTGTGTAACGCGTTGATGAGCGAGCGGTTATACAGCATGCGAATTGATGTGAGTCTGGAAAGAGCCGAAACGCTCTGTGTAACGCGTTGATGAGCGAGCGTTCATACAGCATGCGAATTGATGTGAGTCTGGAAAGAGCCGAAACGCTCTGTGTAACGCGTTGATGAGCGAGCGTTCATACAGCATGCGAATTGATGTGAGTCTGGAAAGAGCCGAAACGCTCTGTGTAACGCGTTGATGAGCGAGCGTTCATACAGCATGCGAATTGATGTGAGTCTGGAAAGAGCCGAAACGCTCTGTGTAACGCGTTGATGAGCGAGCGTTCATACAGCATGCGAATTGATGTGAGTCTGGAAAGAGCCGAAACGCTCTGTGTAACGCGTTGATGAGCGAGCGTTCATACAGCATGCGAATTGATGTGAGTCTGGAAAGAGCCGAAACGCTCTGTGTAACGCGTTGATGAGCGAGCGTTCATACAGCATGCGAATTGATGTGAGTCTGGAAAGAGCCGAAACGCTCTTTGTAACGCGTTGATGAGCGAGCGTTCATACAGCATGCGAATTGATGTGAGTTGGAAAGAGCCGAAACGCTCTGTGTAACGCGTTGATGAGCGAGCGTTCATACAGCATGCGAATTGATGTCAGTCTGGAAAGAGCCGAAACGCTCTGTGTAACGCGTTGATGAGCGAGCGTCCATACAGCATGCGAATTGATGTGAGTCTGGAAAGAGCCGAAACGCTCTGTGTAACACGTTGATGAGCGAGCGTCCATACAGCATGCGAATTGATGTGAGTCTGGAAAGAGCCGAAACGCTCTGTGTAACGCGTTGATGAGCGAGCGTTCATACAGCATGCGAATTGATGTGAGTCTGGAAAGAGCCGAAACGCTCTGTGTAACGCGTTGATGAGCGAGCGTTCATACAGCATGCGAATTGATGTGAGTCTGGAAAGAGCCGAAACGCTCTGTGTAACGCGTTGATGAGCGAGCGTTCATACAGCATGCGAATTGATGTGAGTCTGGAAAGAGCCGAAACGCTCTGTGTAACGCGTTGATGAGCGAGCGTTCATACAGCATGCGAATTGATGTGAGTCTGGAAAGAGCCGAAACGCTCTGTGTAACGCGTTGATGAGCGAGCGTTCATACAGCATGCGAATTGATGTGAGTCTGGAAAGAGCCGAAACGCTCTGTGTAACGCGTTGATGAGCGAGCGTTCATACAGCATGCGAATTGATGTGAGTCTGGAAAGAGCCGAAACGCTCTGTGTAACGCGTTGATGAGCGAGCGTTCATACAGCATGCGAATTGATGTGAGTCTGGAAAGAGCCGAAACGCTCTGTGTAACGCGTTGATGAGCGAGCGTTCATACAGCATGCGAATTGATGTGAGTCTGGTAAGAGCCGAAACGCACTGTGTAACGCGTTGATGAGCGAGCGTTCATACAGCATGCGAATTGATGTGAGTCTGGAAAGAGCCGAAACGCTCTGTGTAACGCGTTGATGAGCGAGCGTTCATACAGCATGCGAATTGATGTGAGTCTGGAAAGAGCCGAAACGCATGTGTAACGCGTTGATAAGCGAGCGTTCATACAGCATGCGAATTGATGTGAGTCTGGAAAGAGCCGAAACGCTCTGTGTAACGCGTTGATGAGCGAGCGTTCATACAGCATGCGAATTGATGTGAGTCTGGAAAGAGCCGAAACGCTCTGTATAACGCGTTGATGAGCGAGCGTTCATACAGCATGCGAATAGATGTGAGTCTGGAAAGAGCCGAAACGCTCTGTGTAACGCGTTGATGAGCGAGCGTTCATACAGCATGCGAATTGATGTGAGTCTGAAAAGAGCCGAAACGCTCTGTGTAACGCGTTGATGAGCGAGCGTTCATACAGCATGCGAATTGATGTGAGTCTGGAAAGAGCCGAAACGCTCTGTGTAACGCGTTGATGAGCGAGCGTTCATACAGCATGCGAATTGATGTGAGTCTGGAAAGAGCCGAAACGCTCTGTGTAACGCGTTGATGAGCGAGCGTTCATACAGCATGCGAATTGATGTGAGTCTGGAAAGAGCCGAAACGCTCTGTGTAACGCGTTGATGAGCGAGCGTTCATACAGCATGCGAATTGATGTGAGTCTGGAAAGAGCCGAAACGCTCTGTGTAACGCGTTGATGAGCGAGCGTTCATACAGCATGCGAATTGATGTGAGTCTGGAAAGAGCCGAAACGCTCTGTGTAACGCGTTGATGAGCGAGCGTTCATACAGCATGCGAATTGATGTGAGTCTGGAAAGAGCCGAAACGCTCTGTGTAACGCGTTGATGAGCGAGCGTTCATACAGCATGCGAATTGATGTGAGTCTGGAAAGAGCCGAAACGCTCTGTGTAACGCGTTGATGAGCGAGCGTTCATACAGCATGCGAATTGATGTGAGTCTGGAAAGAGCCGAAACGCTCTGTGTAACGCGTTGATGAGCGAGCGTTCATACAGCATGCGAATTGATGTGAGTCTGGAAAGAGCCGAAACGCTCTGTGTAACGCGTTGATGAGCGAGCGTTCATACAGCATGCGAATTGATGTGAGTCTGGAAAGAGCCGAAACGCTCTGTGTAACGCGTTGATGAGCGAGCGTTCATACAGCATGCGAATTGATGTGAGTCTGGAAAGAGCCGAAACGCTCTGTGTAACGCGTTGATGAGCGAGCGTTCATACAGCATGCGAATTGATGTGAGTCTGGAAAGAGCCGAAACGCTCTGTGTAACGCGTTGATGAGCGAGCGTTCATACAGCATGCGAATTGATGTGAGTCTGGAAAGAGCCGAAACGCTCTGTGTAACGCGTTGATGAGCGAGCGTTCATACAGCATGCGAATTGATGTGAGTCTGGAAAGAGCCGAAACGCTCATTGTAACGCGTTGATGAGCGAGCGTTCATACAGCATGCGAATTGATGTGAGTCTGGAAAGAGCCGAAACGCTCTGTGTAACGCGTTGATGAGCGAGCGTGCATACAGCATGCGAATTGATGTGAGTCTGGAAAGAGCCGAAACGCTCTGTGTAACGCGTTGATGAGCGAGCGTTCATACAGCATGCGAATTGATGTGAGTCTGGAAAGAGCCGAAACGCTCTGTGTAACGCGTTGATGAGCGAGCGTTCATACAGCATGCGAATTGATGTGAGTCTGGAAAGAGCCGAAACGCTCTGTGTAACGCGTTGATGAGCGAGCGGTTATACAGCATGCGAATTGATGTGAGTCTGGAAAGAGCCGAAACGCTCTGTGTAACGCGTTGATGAGCGAGCGTTCATACAGCATGCGAATTGATGTGAGTCTGGAAAGAGCCGAAACGCTCTGTGTAACGCGTTGATGAGCGAGCGTTCATACAGCATGCGAATTGATGTGAGTCTGGAAAGAGCCGACACGCTCTGTGTAACGCGTTGATGAGCGAGCGTTCATACAGCATGCGAATTGATGTGAGTCTGGAAAGAGCCGAAACGCTCTGTGTAACGCGTTGATGAGCGAGCGTTCATACAGCATGCGAATTGATGTGAGTCTGGAAAGAGCCGAAACGCTCTGTGTAACGCGTTGATGAGCGAGCGTTCATACAGCATGCGAATTGATGTGAGTCTGGAAAGAGCCGAAACGCTCTGTGTAACGCGTTGATGAGCGAGCGTTCATACAGCATGCGAATTGATGTGAGTCTGGAAAGAGCCGAAACGCTCTGTGTAACGCGTTGATGAGCGAGCGTTCATACAGCATGCGAATTGATGTGAGTCTGGAAAGAGCCGAAACGCTCATTGTAACGCGTTGATGAGCGAGCGTTCATACAGCATGCGAATTGATGTGAGTCTGGAAAGAGCCGAAACGCTCTGTGTAACGCGTTGATGAGCGAGCGTTCATACAGCATGCAAATTGATGTGAGTCTGGAAAGAGCCGAACGTTCTGTGTAACGCGTTGATGAGCTAGCGTTCATACAGCATGCGAATTGATGTGAGTCTGGAAAGAGCCGAAACGCTCTGTGTAACGCGTTGATGAGCGAGCGTTCATACAGCATGCGAATTGATGTGAGTCTGGAAAGAGCCGAAACGCTCTGTGTAACGCGTTGATGAGCGAGCGTTCATACAGCATGCGAATTGATGTGAGTCTGGAAAGAGCCGAAACGCTCTGTGTAACGCGTTGATGAGCGAGCGTTCATACAGCATGCGAATTGATGTGAGTCTGGAAAGAGCCGAAACGCTCTGTGTAACGCGTTGATGAGCGAGCGTTCATACAGCATGCGAATTGATGTGAGTCTGGAAAGAGCCGAAACGCTCTGTGTAACGCGTTGATGAGCGAGCGTTCATACAGCATGCGAATTGATGTGAGTCTGGAAAGAGCCGAAACGCTCTGTGTAACGCGTTGATGAGCGAGCGTTCATACAGCATGCGAATTGATGTGAGTCTGGAAAGAGCCGAAACGCTCTGTGTAACGCGTTGATGAGCGAGCGTTCATACAGCATGCGAATTGATGTGAGTCTGGAAAGAGCCGAAACGCTCTGTGTAACGCGTTGATGAGCGAGCGTTCATACAGCATGCGAATTGATGTGAGTCTGGAAAGAGCCGAAACGCTCATTGTAACGCGTTGATGAGCGAGCGTTCATACAGCATGCGAATTGATGTGAGTCTGGAAAGAGCCGAAACGCTCATTGTAACGCGTTGATGAGCGAGCGTTCATACAGCATGCGAATTGATGTGAGTCTGGAAAGAGCCGAAACGCTCTGTGTGACGCGTTGATGAGCGAGCGTTCATACAGCATGCGAATTGATGTGAGTCTGGAAAGAGCCGAAACGCTCTGTGTAACGCGTTGATGAGCGAGCGTTCATACAGCATGCGAATTGATGTGAGTCTGGAAAGAGCCGAAACGCTCTGTGTAACGCGTTGATGAGCGAGCGTTCATACAGCATGCGAATTGATGTGAGTCTGGAAAGAGCCGAAACGCTCTGTGTAACGCGTTCATGAGCGAGCGTTCATACAGCATGCGAATTGATGTGAGTCTGGAAAGAGCCGAAACGCTCTGTGTAACGCGTTGATGAGCGAGCGTTCATACAGCATGCGAATTGATGTGAGTCTGGAAAGAGCCGAAACGCTCTGTGTAACGCGTTGATGAGCGAGCGTTCATACAGCATGCGAATTGATGTGAGTCTGGAAAGAGCCGAAACGCTCTGTGTAACGCGTTGATGAGCGAGCGTTCATACAGCATGCGAATTGATGTGAGTCTGGAAAGAGCCGAAACGCTCTGTGTAACGCGTTGATGAGCGAGCGTTCATACAGCATGCGAATTGATGTGAGTCTGGAAAGAGCCGAAACGCTCTGTGTAACGCGTTGATGAGCGAGCGTTCATACAGCATGCGAATTGATGTGAGTCTGGAAAGAGCCGAAACGCTCTGTGTAACGCGTTGATGAGCGAGCGTTCATACAGCATGCGAATTGATGTGAGTCTGGAAAGAGCCGAAACGCTCTGTGTAACGCGTTGATGAGCGAGCGTTCATACAGCATGCGAATTGATGTGAGTCTGGAAAGAGCCGAAACGCTCTGTGTAACGCGTTGATGAGCGAGCGTTCATACAGCATGCGAATTGATGTGAGTCTGGAAAGAGCCGAAACGCTCTGTGTAACGCGTTGATGAGCGAGCGTTCATACAGCATGCGAATTGATGTGAGTCTGGAAAGAGCCGAAACGCTCTGTGTAACGCGTTGATGAGCGAGCGTTCATACAGCATGCGAATTGATGTGAGTCTGGAAAGAGCCGAAACGCTCTGTGTAACGCGTCGATGAGCGAGCGTTCATACAGCATGCGAATTGATGTGAGTCTGGAAAGAGCCGAAACGCTCTGTGTAACGCGTCGATGAGCGAGCGTTCATACAGCATGCGAATTGATGTGAGTCTGGAAAGAGCCGAAACGCTCTGTGTAACGCGTCGATGAGCGAGCGTTCATACAGCATGCGAATTGATGTGAGTCTGGAAAGAGCCGAAACGCTCTGTGTAACGCGTCGATGAGCGAGCGTTCATACAGCATGCGAATTGATGTGAGTCTGGAATGAGCCGAAACGCTCTGTGTAACGCGTCGATGAGCGAGCGTTCATACAGCATGCGAATTGAGTTGAGTCTGGAAAGAGCCGAAACGCTCTGTGTAACGCGTTGATGAGCGAGCGTTCATACAGCATGCGAATTGATGTGAGTCTGGAAAGAGCCGAAACGCTCTGTGTAACGCGTTGATGAGCGAGCGTTCATACAGCATGCGAATTGATGTGAGTCCGGAAAGAGCCGAAACGCTCTGTGTAACACGTTGATGAGCGAGCGTTCATACAGCATGCGAATTGATGTGAGTCTGGAAAGAGCCGAAACGCTCTGTGTGACGCGTTGATGAGCGAGCGTTCATACAGCATGCGAATGGATGTGAGTCTGGAAAGAGCCGAAACGCTCTGTGTGACGCGTTGATGAGCGAGCGTTCATACAGCATGCGAATCGATGTGAGTCTGGAAAGAGCCGAAACGCTCTGTGTAACGCGTTGATGAGCGAGCGTTCATACAGCATGCGAATTGATGTGAGTCTGGAAAGAGCCGAAACGCTCTGTGTAACGCGTTGATGAGCGAGCGGTTATACAGCATGCGAATTGATGTGAGTCTGGAAAGAGCCGAAACGCTCTGTGTAACGCGTTGATGAGCGAGCGTTCATACAGCATGCGAATTGATGTGAGTCTGGAAAGAGCCGAAACGCTCTGTGTAACGCGTTGATGAGCGAGCGTTCATACAGCATGCGAATTGATGTGAGTCTGGAAAGAGCCGACACGCTCTGTGTAACGCGTTGATGAGCGAGCGTTCATACATCATGCGAATTGATGTGAGTCTGGAAAGAGCCGAAACGCTCTGTGTAACGCGTTGATGAGCGAGCGTTCATACAGCATGCGAATTGATGTGAGTCTGGAAAGAGCCGAAACGCTCTGTGTAACGCGTTGATGAGCGAGCGTTCATACAGCATGCGAATTGATGTGAGTCTGGAAAGAGCCGAAACGCTCTGTGTAACGCGTTGATGAGCGAGCGTTCATACAGCATGCGAATTGATGTGAGTCTGGAAAGAGCCGAAACGCTCTGTGTAACGCGTTGATGAGCGAGCGTTCATACAGCATGCGAATTGATGTGAGTCTGGAAAGAGCCGAAAGGCTCATTGTAACGCGTTGATGAGCGAGCGTTCATACAGCATGCGAATTGATGTGAGTCTGGAAAGAGCCGAAACGCTCTGTGTAACGCGTTGATGAGCGAGCGTTCATACAGCATGCAAATTGATGTGAGTCTGGAAAGAGCCGAACGTTCTGTGTAACGCGTTGATGAGCTAGCGTTCATACAGCATGCGAATTGATGTGAGTCTGGAAAGAGCCGAAACGCTCTGTGTAACGCGTTGATGAGCGAGCGTTCATACAGCATGCGAATTGATGTGAGTCTGGAAAGAGCCGAAACGCTCTGTGTAACGCGTTGATGAGCGAGCGTTCATACAGCATGCGAATTGATGTGAGTCTGGAAAGAGCCGAAACGCTCTGTGTAACGCGTTGATGAGCGAGCGTTCATACAGCATGCGAATTGATGTGAGTCTGGAAAGAGCCGAAACGCTCTGTGTAACGCGTTGATGAGCGAGCGTTCATACAGCATGCGAATTGATGTGAGTCTGGAAAGAGCCGAAACGCTCTGTGTAACGCGTTGATGAGCGAGCGTTCATACAGCATGCGAATTGATGTGAGTCTGGAAAGAGCCGAAACGCTCTGTGTAACGCGTTGATGAGCGAGCGTTCATACAGCATGCGAATTGATGTGAGTCTGGAAAGAGCCGAAACGCTCTGTGTAACGCGTTGATGAGCGAGCGTTCATACAGCATGCGAATTGATGTGAGTCTGGAAAGAGCCGAAACGCTCTGTGTAACGCGTTGATGAGCGAGCGTTCATACAGCATGCGAATTGATGTGAGTCTGGAAAGAGCCGAAACGCTCATTGTAACGCGTTGATGAGCGAGCGTTCATACAGCATGCGAATTGATGTGAGTCTGGAAAGAGCCGAAACGCTCTGTGTAACGCGTTGATGAGCGAGCGTGCATACAGCATGCGAATTGATGTGAGTCTGGAAAGAGCCGAAACGCTCTGTGTAACGCGTTGATGAGCGAGCGTTCATACAGCATGCGAATTGATGTGAGTCTGGAAAGAGCCGAAACGCTCTGTGTAACGCGTTGATGAGCGAGCGTTCATACAGCATGCGAATTGATGTGAGTCTGGAAAGAGCCGAAACGCTCTGTGTAACGCGTTGATGAGCGAGCGTTCATACAGCATGCGAATTGATGTGAGTCTGGAAAGAGCCGAAACGCTCTGTGTAACGCGTTGATGAGCGAGCGTTCATACAGCATGCGAATTGATGTGAGTCTGGAAAGAGCCGAAACGCTCTGTGTAACGCGTTGATGAGCGAGCGTTCATACAGCATGCGAATTGATGTGAGTCTGGAAAGAGCCGAAACGCTCTGTGTAACGCGTTGATGAGCGAGCGTTCATACAGCATGCGAATTGATGTGAGTCTGGAAAGAGCCGAAACGCTCATTGTAACGCGTTGATGAGCGAGCGTTCATACAGCATGCGAATTGATGTGAGTCTGGAAAGAGCCGAAACGCTCTGTGTAACGCGTTGATGAGCGAGCGTTCATACAGCATGCGAATTGATGTGAGTCTGGAAAGAGCCGAAACGCTCTGTGTAACGCGTTGATGAGCGAGCGTTCATACAGCATGCGAATTGATGCGAGTCTGGAAAGAGCCGAAACGCTCTGTGTAACGCGTTGATGAGCGAGCGTTCATACAGCATGCGAATTGATGTGAGTCTGGAAAGAGCCGAAACGCTCTGTGAAACGCGTTGATGAGCGAGCGTTCATACAGCATGCGAATTGATGTGAGTCTGGAAAGAGCCGAAACGCTCCGTGTAACGCGTTGATGAGCGAGCGTTCATACAGCATGCGAATTGATGTGAGTCTGGAAAGAGCCGAAACGCTCTGTGTAACGCGTTGATGAGCGAGCGTTCATACAGCATGCGAATTGATGTGAGTCTGGTAAGAGCCGAAACGCTCTGTGTAACGCGTTGATGAGCGAGCGTTCATACAGCATGCGAATTGATGTGAGTCTGGAAGGAGCCGAAACGCTCTGTGTAACGCGTTGATGAGCGAGCGTTCATACAGCATGCGAATTGATGTGAGTCTGGAAAGAGACGAAACGCTCTGTGTAACGCGTTGATGAGCGAGCGTTCATACAGCATGCGAATTGATGTGAGTCTGGAAAGAGCCGAAACGCTCTGTGTAACGCGTTGATGAGCGAGCGTTCATACAGCATGCGAATTGATGTGAGTCTGGAAAGAGCCGAAACGCTCTGTGTGACGCGTTGATGAGCGAGCGTTCATACAGCATGCGAATTGATGTGAGTCTGGAAAGAGCCGAAACGAAATGTGTCAGCGAATCAGTGATAAAATAACTTACATTTCCTTGAAGATATTTTAGAAATTTTTCCAATCACGCTTATAATGCCCGTAAATGTAAATAACTTTTGAAGATATTAAGAGATTAGTATGTTCATTGTGAGACATTCCTAAATGTTGGGTCCCAATAGCCATGCCAAGTTGACCATGCCATGCCATGCCAAGTTGACCATGCCATGCCAAGTTGACCATGCCATGCCATGCCAAGTTGACCATGCCATGCCAAGTTGACCATGCCATGCCATGCCAAGTTGACCATGCCATGCCAAGTTGACCATGCCATGCCATGCCAAGTTGACCATGCCATGCCATGCCAAGTTGACCATGCCATGCCAAAATGCCAATGACCACACCAAAACTGTTCGATTTTTAATTTTGAATGCGTCATAAGCGTCCCGTACGTAGTAACGCTCACTTTGCTCTACAAATATGTGTCTGTGGGTTGTTGAGCGGAGGCGACGGGCGAAACAGTTGAATGTAAACAATCGCATGTTTGGTCTCGTGGAGTCCGAGTGTTTAGGCTTTTAGGGTTGGTTGAGTCGCAGCATGGCTTGGGAAAGCAGCGAACTGCTCAAGGTTTAGGGTTGGTTGAGTCGCAGCATGGCTTGGGAAAGCAGCGAACTGCTCAAGGTTGAGGGTTGGTTGAGTCGCAGCATGGCTTGGGAAAGCAGCGAACTGCTCAAGGTTGAGGGTTGGTTGAGTCGCAGCATGGCTTGGGAAAGCAGCGAACTGCTCAAGGTTGAGGGTTGGTTGAGTCGCAGCATGGCTTGGGAAAGCAGCGAACTGCTCAAGGTTGAGGGCTGGTTGAGTCGCAGCATGGCTTGGGAAAGCAGCGAACTGCTCAAGGTTGAGGGTTGGTTGAGTCGCAGCATGGCTTGGGAAAGCAGCGAACTGCTCAAGGTTGGTTGAGTCGCAGCATGGCTTGGGAAAGCAGCGAACTGCTCAAGGTTGAGGGTTGGTTGAGTCGCAGCATGGCTTGGGAAAGCAGCGAACTGCTCAAGGTTGAGGGTTGGTTGAGTCGCAGCATGGCTTGGAGAAGCAGCGAACTGCTCAAGGTTGAGGGCTGGTTGAGTCGCAGCATGGCTTGGGAAAGCAGCGAACTGCTCAAGGTTGAGGGTTGGTTGAGTCGCAGCATGGCTTGGGAAAGCAGCGAACTGCTCAAGGTTGAGGGTTGGTTGAGTCAGCAGCATGGCTTGGGAAAGCAGCGAACTGCTCAAGGTTGAGGGTTGGTTGAGTCGCAGCATGGCTTGGGATAGCAGCGAACTGCTCAAGGTTGAGGGTTGGTTGAGTCAGCAGCATGGCTTGGGAAAGCAGCGAACTGCTCAAGGTTGGGTCGCAGCATGGCTTGGGAAAGCAGCGAACTGCTCAAGGTTGAGGGTTGGTTGAGTCGCAGCATGGCTTGGGAAAGCAGCGAACTGCTCAAGGTTGGTTGAGTCAGCAGCATGGCTTGGGAAAGCAGCGAACTGCTCAAGGTTGAGGGTTGGTTGAGTCGCAGCATGGCTTGGGAAAGCAGCGAACTGCTCAAGGTTGAGGGTTGGTTGAGTCAGCAGCATGGCTTGGGAAAGCAGCGAACTGCTCAAGGTTGGTTGAGTCGCAGCATGGTTTGGGAAAGCAGCGAACTGCTCAAGGTTGAGGGTTTGTTGAGTCGCAGCATGGCTTGGGAAAGCAGCGAACTGCTCAAGGTTGAGGGCTGGTCGAGTCGCAGCATGGCTTGGGAAAGCAGCGAACTGCTCAAGGTTGAGGGCTGGTTGAGTCGCAGCATGGCTTGGGAAAGCAGCGAACTGCTCAAGGTTGAGGGTTGGTTGAGTCGCAGCATGGCTTGGGAAAGCAGCGAACTGCTCAAGGTTGAGGGTTGGTTGAGTCGCAGCATGGCTTGGGAAAGCAGTGAACTGCTCAAGGTTGAGGGTTGGTTGAGTCGCAGCATGGCTTGGGAAAGCAGCGAACTGCTCAAGGTTGAGGGTTGGTTGAGTCGCAGCATGGCTTGGGAAAGCAGCGAACTGCTCAAGGTTGAGGGCTGGTTGAGTCGCAGCATGGCTTGGGAAAGCAGCGAACTGCTCAAGGTTGAGGGTTGGTTGAGTCGCAGCATGGCTTGGGAAAGCAGCGAACTGCTCAAGGTTGAGGGTTGGTTGAGTCGCAGCATGGCTTGGGAAAGCAGCGAACTGCTCAAGGTTGAGGGTTGGTTGAGTCGCAGCATGGCTTGGGAAAGCAGCGAACTGCTCAAGGTTGAGGGTTGGTTGAGTCGCAGCATGGCTTGGGAAAGCAGCGAACTGCTCAAGGTTGGTTGAGTCGCAGCATGGCTTGGGAAAGCAGCGAACTGCTCAAGGTTGAGGGTTGGTTGAGTCGCAGCATGGCTTGGGAAAGCAGCGAACTGCTCAAGATTATGACTCCACTTCGCCTGCTTAGGAGCACGTGTTACACTAGTAGAAGGCCACTTCCACCCGTGCAAAGTGTCAGTTCGAATTACCGGGATCATTTCTACGGTATTCTTATGGGACTTTCTCTGTTTGTTGTTTGTTTGTTTGTTTGGGGTTTTGTCCAGGTCAAACCGTACAACCAATCGATACACATACTAATGTAATTTAAGCGGTCTCGTGTATTAGTTTTAGAACAGGATACTGTGATTTAAAAAAAAAACGGAACCGTTTAAGCAATCAACTTAAAATTGTGCATGGTGGTTGGGACCAAGATTTTAGGTGTTCTTGTCGATATTCAAACTTTAATTTGTTGTCAACTTCAAATGTTTATTTTATGAACATTTTATGTTGTTTGGAAAAATAATTTTCAAAATGCTTGTAGGAAATGTTAGAAACTTTATCACTGCTTCTTTGACGTATTACGTGACGACCCTTTCCAAGGTCTGTAGAGCATGAACATCAATTCGCATGCAATTCAAAGGCTCACTTATATTTATTACAAGGAAAGCCCCCCCTTGCCTCCCCCTGATATCTTTGAGCTAATTTCTGACTGAGCGAATGTTCATGATTCTAAAAATGTTGAAATAATTTGCTCAAATACGAAGCACACAGCTGTTTTAGTTAAATCTTGAATACGCAAAATCTAAATTGCACCAAATGCTAGATATTGTGCATGTGCATCCATACCCCCCACCCCACCCCAAATCACCACTACACATTACCGAACCCGCCAGAAATCCTGAGGACACCCATAACTTAAGATTGAGTAAAAATACAATGAGGGGGGGGGGGTGGGGGGCCTAAGGGAGGGCCTCCCAGTACTGTGTGACAGTGTGGGTCCTTGGCTAGCCTTGAAATTTATTTGAATTTCAGGAATGAATTTGATGAATTTGGTGCGTTTCTGTGCAATTTGAACACTAATTTAGGGAATGTTATAGGTAATTTATACCTAAATTAACGGAAGGAGAATTGTATCAGAGGGGTAGATTCCCCCCCCCCCCCCCTTCCTACGCACCTGTTGCGTTACGTCTAGGTTACACAGTGCGTGTTTCCTAGTTGAAATAATAGCGTGTGACATCTACTAGTGTAATCCTGCCTCCCACTCGGCATGGGGAGCGTCGCGGTCACGTGGGCTGTTGCGACGTAGAAGCGAGACAGTGCAGATGCACCGAGCCAGTGCAGGTGCACCGAGCCAGTACAGATGCACCGAGCCAGTGCAGGTGCACCGAGCCAGTGCAGGTGCACCGAGCCAGTACAGATGCACCGAGCCAGTGCAGGTGCACCGAGCAGGTGCAGGTGCACCGAGCCAGTGCAGGTGCACCGAGCCAGGGCAGGTGCACCGAGCCAGTGCAGGTGCACCGAGCCAGTGCAGGTGCACCGAACCAGTGCAGGTTCACCGAGCAGGTGCAGGTGCACCGAGCCAGTGCAGGTGCACCGAGCCAGTGCAGGTGCACCGAACCAGTGCAGGTGCACCGAGCCAGTTCAGGTGCACCGAACCAGTGCATGTGCACCGAGCCATTGCAGATGCACCGAGGCAGTGCAGGTGCACCGAGCCAGTGCAGGTGCACCGAGCCAGTTCAGGTGCACCGAACCAGTGCATGTGCACCGAGCCATTGCAGATGCACCGAGGCAGTGCAGATGCACCGAGCCAGTGCAGGTGCACCGAGCCAGTGCAGATGCACCGAGCCAGTGCAGGTGCACCGAGCCAGTGCAGGTGCACCGAGCCAGTGCGGGTGCACCGAGCCAGTGCAGGTGCACCGAGCCAGTGCAGATGCACCGAGCCAGTGCAGGTGCACCAAACCAGTGCAGGTGCACCGAGCCAGTGCAGGTGCACCGAGCCATTGCAGATGCACCGAGGCAGTGCAGGTGCACCGAACCAGTGCAGGTGCACCGAGCCAGTGCAGGTGCACCGAGCCAGTGCAGATGCACCGAGCCAGTGCAGGTGCACCGAGCCAGTGCAGGTGCACCCCACTTCTGTCAGAGGGGAGAGGGGGGGGGGGGGGGGGGCAAGGCACGGACACTTTTCCATGGAATGGGAGGAGGAGGCATTTTGGGACGATTTGAGAAATCATTTTAAAACTTGACACTTTGGGATGATGGACCATCCCTCTACTTGCCCCCGTAGGGAATTTTTGGTAATTTTGTACACTTTGAAATAATTTAGTGTTCGTTGTTTGTTAACAAAATTTCAACTACAAAACTTTTATTTTTACCGGACAATCAGGGGGTGGGGGGGACAAGCACTCCCACCCCTTCCGACACCTATGCGGTCATATTAACTGCCCTAACCGACTGAAAGAGAAGCAAATGCTGGGAAACAGTGATGATTCCATGCGAGGTTGTATGGAAGATCAGGATGGGGCTCCTAGAGCAGAACAGAGCACTTTTGTGTCCATATTATACAAATGAATAAACTAAAACTAAACTGGTTCAATGTCCCCCCCCCCCCCCATTGAACATCAGTATTACGCGCTGTTCTCGAAAGTGTTTTTTAAACAAATTCAAAATTGCAATTTAATTGATAAGATATTAGCTACCCTACCCCCCCCCCCCCCCCCCCCCCTCTACATGACCTCGTTATGGCATCATCCCCACCCTCTGTACAGGCCACAACGTGGACCCCAGTGCAGAGCTTTCACGTGAAAGTGTTGAATGATCACATGCTCCATTTGTGACAGTGCCCAAAGTTTATTACTGTTTGGCAAATAAATTTCTATAAACAAATCAAAATTGACAGGTTTCATCACCCCCCCCCCCCCCTCCCCCCTTCAACCACATATAACATCCTTCACGAATGTCTGACATCATCACACTGCTGGGAAAGTTGATGATAATGATGATGATGTTGTGGCCTGTACAGAGGGTAGTGATGAAGTCATAAGGAGGCCATGTTGACAGTAGGAGGACGTCATTCAACCTTGGCAGCTCTGCACTGGAGTCCACGTTGTGGCCTATACAGATGGTGGTGATGATATTGACAGGAGGAGGGCGTCGTACAACCTTGTCAGCTCTGCGCTGGGGTTCACGTTGTGGCCTGTACAGAGGGTGGTGATGATGTCATAACGAGGTCCTGTTGACAGGAGGAGGGCGTCGTACAACCTTGTCAGCTATGCACTGGTGTCCACATTGTGGCCTGTACAGAGGGTGGTGATGATGTCATAACGAGGTCCTGTTGACAGGAGGAGGGCGTCGTACGACCTTGGCAGCTCTGCACTGGTGTCCACGTTGTGGCCTGTACAGAGGGTGGTGATGATGTTGACAGGAGGAGGGCGTCGTACGACCTTGGCAGCTCTGCACTGGAGTCCACGTTGTGGCCTGTACAGAGGGTGGTGATGATGTTGACAGTAGGAGGGCGTGTACGACCTTGTCAGCTCTGCGATGGGGTTCACGTTGTGGCCTGTACAGAGGGTGGTGATGATGTTGACAGGAGGAGGACGTCGTACCACCTTGGCAGCTCTGCACTGGAGTCCACGTTGTGGCCTGTACAGAGGGTGGTGATGATGTTGACAGTAGGAGGGCGTGTACGACCTTGTCAGCTCTGCGCTGGGGTTCACGTTGTGGCCTGTACATAGGGTGGTGGTGATGTTGACAGTAGGAGGGCGTCGTACAACCTTGTCAGCTCTGCACTGGTGTTCATGTTGGGGCCTGTACAGAGGGTGGTGATGATGTCATAACGAGGTCATGCTGGCAGTAGGAGGGCGTCGTACAACCTTGTCAGCTCTGCACTGGTGTTCATGTTGGGGCCTGTACAGAGGGTGGTGATGATGTTGACCGTAGGAGGGCGTGTACGACCTTGTCAGTTCTGCACTGGTGTCCACGTTGTGGCCTGTACAGAGGGTGGTGATGATGTCATAACGAGGTCATGCTGACAGTAGGAGGGCGTCGTACAACCTTGTCAGCTCTGCGCTGGGGTTCACGTTGTGGCCTGTACAGAGGGTGGTGATGATGTCATAACGAGGTCCTGTTGACAGGAGGAGGGCGTCGTACAACCTTGTCAGCTCTGCACTGGTGTCCACGTTGTGGCCTGTACAGAGGGTGGTGATGATGTCATAACGAGGTCATGCTGACAGTAGGAGGGCGTCGTACAACCTTGTCAGCTCTGCGCTGGGGTTCACGTTGTGGCCTGTACAGAGGGTGGTGATGTCATAACGAGGTCCTGTTGACAGGAGGAGGGCGTCGTACAACCTTGTCAGCTCTTCACTGGTGTCCACGTTGTGGCCTGTACAGAGGGTGGTGATGATGTCATAAGGAAGTCATGGCAACACGCATAACAGCGTCGACAAGATCAACACTGGACTTAGTGTTGACGAACAATCCAAGCAAAATTACAAATCTTGAGGTCATTCCTGGCATTAGTGACCATTTAGCTGTTCGATATCAGTTACAATGGCAGCGTCCAAGGCGCAAGATAGTAAAACGAGTTACACGAAATTACCGGAAAGCTGATTGGGTACGCTTAAGAACCCTGCTGAGCGCAAACATGCCGTGCTCGAGTGACTTGGACGTAGTTGATGTAGAGGAGGTCTGGAAGTCATGGAAATAAGCTTTCTGGAACTGCGTGGATGCGACTATACCAAGTGTTGCCATGTCCGCGAAAAGAAGGGCGCCATGGATAAGTGGAGACATCATCAAGATGATACACAAGAGGGATACCCTGTACAGAAAGTGGAAAGCTTCCAGGACGGATACTCGATGGGAGAAGTATAGGATTGCGAGGAATGTGGCAAAAATGGCTTCCAGAAAGGCGCATGAAGACTATATCTGGAAATTAGGAGGCGGTAATGGAAAGAAACTTTGGAGGTATGTGCACGGGAATTGCGGTAGTTCTGCTCCACAACACTTTCATGTGGGTGAAGGGGTAAAGGAAAGTGACCCATCAAAAGTGGCTGAGTCCTTCGTGCAGCATTTTCTCGGGAACTTTACTACTGATACTAATGGTGATCCAGATCAAGGCTCATCCACTTCAAGCGGGAATACACCTATTCTACAAACCATATCTTTTCTCCCATGTGAAGTTGTGCGAGCGCTAAAGAAAACGCGACCTGATAGTGCCACGGGTCCTGATGGAATTCCATCTAGAATTCTACACGAATGTGCTGTTGAGTTAGCCCCTTCTCTATGCTTCCTGTTCGAAACATCAATGACAGAAGGCCTGCCGATGGATTGGAAACACTCCTATGTTGTCCCTGTATATAAAGCTGGAAATAGGAGTGAGATTGCAAATTATCGGCCAATTTCCCTTACATCAGTGGTTGGTAAAGTAATGGAGAAAGTAGTTCACGTCCAGCTCCTTCAACATCTACAGGACAGCAATGCAATTGTTCCTGAGCAACATGGATTTCTTCCGGGACGTTCATGCGTAACTCTGCTCGCCGGTGCAATTGATGAGTGGCAACATTCCTTGGACAGAGTTATGGGGACACGTATAGATGTTATAGCCTTGGATTGGGCAAAAGCATTTGACCGCATACAGTATGAGAGGCTCTTAGTTAAACTTGAATTGTACGGTGTGTCGGGTAGCTAGCTGAGGTGGATGCGCTGTTTTCTAACTGGGCGAAAGATGCGAGTAATTTTTGATGGTAAATTTTCAACACTGCAAAGTGTACTATCTGGAGTACCACAGGGTTCTGTACTCGGACCATTATTATTCACTATCTTCATGTTGGATTTGCCCCATTGCGTTTCATCAAGGATGTGTCAGTATGCAGATGATTGTACCATTTATAGGCAAATTGATCCGGATTTGGATGTGCGCAAGTTGCAGACGGACTTAGATGGTGTGCACATGTGGTGTGATAGCAATTATCTGCCTCTTAATTTTCAGAAATATCAGTACATGTCCATCTCGAGGTCAAAAACCGTTAAAGACACTGTTTATTACATTAACAATAATGCTCTTAAAATTGACTGTAAAATGAGGATTCTTGGAGTTTGGGTAACGAATGACTTGAAATGGAACGTCCATACGGAGATAGTTCGAGGCAAGGCTGCAAAAGTTTTGGGATTTCTAACAAGAACATTGCATGGAGCTAGGCCACGAGTAAAGCGAACTGTGTATTTGGCTATGGTAAGACCGATCATGTCTTATGGTTGTCCGGCATGGCACCCAACATCTAGAGCAATGTTGCAAAACTAGAATGTATTCAAAATAGAGCAACCAGATTTATTACAAATAGCAAGGATTGGACTAGAGACGAAAGGCTTAAGGAATGTAACTTTATTACTTTGGATAACCACTTAATAGAACTTGGTATACATTTTTTGAAGAAAATGTTATTAAAAAAAAAAGTCGATATGGATCCGTTTGGGAGAATCTCTATAAATACATTATCAAAAGTTAGGCAGGCCCAGTTGGGAACAATAAATCCACCTTTTGCTAGGACTGTTATTTATGAATAATTAATTTAATCTTAACTATTTTAATCTTATACATTATGTTTCACTTCCCTTTTATAATTTTGATACCTACCTATCTATTTTATTTGTTAGTATTAACTATTAAGTGATATTATTTGATGATTTAATTAATTCTCCCCCCGACGGCTGTCACCTTATCGCGGTGGTGGGGTTTGTGTTGGCCAATGATCCATTGCAGCTACGCCGGCGAGCATATGCTCATGTGTAAGGGTTACCCATGCCGGACAGATCAGTGGTGAGGCCCAGACCAAGAGCAGCCAGGGTCGGCCTAACCATGCCCTCCCTTGAATTTGCGGTCTCCTCGGGCCGGCCTCCCCCCTCGAGATGGTGATCCCCCTGAAATCGGGTTCAGCCGGCCCGAATCCTCACACCCCCCGGTCTGTCCCCATTCCGGCCTGGCCTTCCCACCAGTGCTGGACTCCCCCGGATCGGGCCCGTTAGGTCGACCCCTTCCCTTGCCCACCAATTATGTTCAACAAAGTAAAATGTAACAATTAATGTACGCAATATAACCTCGTCGTTGACGCGCCATTAAACCAAACTAATCTAAAGAAAAAAATCTAATTAATTATTTGTAGCTGGCAGTAGGGCACACAGTGTTACGGGGTTCACCCTACTCCTGCTGCCAGCAAATGCACAGTGTGTGTTTGAAAAATAATAAATAAATAAATAAATGTTGACAGTAGGAGGGCGTCGTACAACCTTGTCAGCTCTGCGCTGGGGTTCACGTTGTGGCCTGTACAGAGGGTGGTGATGATGTCATAAGGAAGTCATGTTGACAATAGGAGGGCGTCGTTCAACCTTGTCAGCTCTGCGCTGGTGTTCACGTTGTGGCCTGTACAGAGGGTGGTGATGATGTCATAACGAGGTCCTGTTGACAGGAGGAGGGCGTCGTACAACCTTGTCAGCTCTGCATTGGTGTCCACGTTGTGGCCTGTACAGAGGGTGGTGATGATGACATAAGGAAGTCATGTTGACAGTAGGAGGGCGTCGTTCAACCTTGTCAGCTCTGCGCTGGTGTTCACGTTGTGGCCTGTACAGAGGGTGGTGATGTCATAACGAGGTCCTGTTGACAGGAGGAGGGCGTCGTACAACCTTGTCAGCTCTGCACTGGTTTCCACGTTGTGGCCTGTACAGAGGGTGGTGATGATGTCATAACGAGGTCCTGTTGACAGGAGGAGGGCGTCGTACAACCTTGTCAGCTCTGCACTGGTGTTCACGTTGTGGCCTGTACAGAGGGTGGTGATGATGTCATAAGAGGTCCTGTTGACAGGAGGAGGGAGTCGTATGACCTTGGCAGCTCTGCACTGGTGTCCACGTTGTGGCCTGTACAGAGGGTGGTGATGATGTTGACAGGAGGAGGACGTCGTACCACCATGGCAGCTCTGCACTGGAGTCCACGTTGTGGCCTGTACAGAGGGTGGTGATGATGTCATAACGAGGTCCTGTTGACAGGAGGAGGGCGTCGTACAACCTTGGCAGCTCTGCACTGGTGCCCACGTTGTGGCCTGTACAGAGGGTGGTGATGATGTCATAACGAGGTCCTGTTGACAGGAGGAGGGCGTCGTACAACCTTGTCAGCTCTGCACTGGTGTTCACGTTGTGGCCTGTACAGAGGGCGGTGATGATGTCATAAGAGGTCCTGTTGACAGGAGGAGGGCGTCGTATGACCTTGTCAGCTCTGCACTGGTGTTCATGTTGTGGCCTGTACAGAGGGTGGTGATGATGTTGACAGTAGGAGGGCGTGTACGACCTTGTCAGCTTTGCGCTGGGGTTCACGTTGTGGCCTGTACAGAGGGTGGTGATGATGTCAAAACGAGGTCATGCTGACAGTAGGAGGGCGTCGTACGACCTTGGCAGCTCTGCACTGGTGTCCACGTTGTGGCCTGTACAGAGGGTGGTGATGATGTCATAACAAGGTCATGCTGACAGTAGGAGGGCGTCGTACGACCTTGGCAGCTCTGCCCTGGTGTCCACGTTGTGGCCTGTACAGAGGGTGGTGATGATGTCATAACGAGGTCATGCTGACAGTAGGAGGGCGTCGTATAACCTTGTCAGCTCTGCACTGGTGTTCATGTTGGGGCCTGTAGAGAGGGTGGTGATGATGTTGACAGTAGGAGGGCGTGTACAACCTTGGCAGCTCTGCACTGGGGTCCACGTTGTGGCCTGTACAGAGGGTGGTGATGAGATCATAACGAGGTCATGCTGACAGTAGGAGAGCGTCGTACGACCTTGGCAGCTCTGCACTGGTGTCCACGTTGTGGCCTGTACAGAGGGTGGTGATGAGGTCATAACGAGGTCATGCTGACAGTAGGAGGGCGTCGTACGACCTTGGCAGCTCTGCACTGGTGTCCACGTTGTGGCCTGTACAGCGGGTGGTGATGAGGTCATAACGAGGTCATGCTGACAGTAGGAGGGCGTGTACGACCTTGGCAGCTCTGCACTGGTGTCCACGTTGTGGCCTGTACAGAGGGTGGTGATGATGTCATAACGAGGTCATGCTGACAGTAGGAGGGCGTCGTACGACTTTGGCAGCTCTGCACTGGTGTCCACGTTGTGGCCTGTACAGAGGGTGGTGATGAAATCATAACGAGGTCATGCTGACAGTAGGAGGGCGTCGTACGGCATTGTCAGCTCTGCGCTGGGGTTCACGTTGTGGCCTGTACAGAGGGTGGTGATGATGTCATAACGAGGTCATGCTGACAGTAGGAGGGCGTCGTACAACCTTGGCAGCTCTGCACTGGTGTTCATGTTGGGGCCTGTACAGAGGGTGGTGATGATGTTGACAGTAGGAGGGCGTGTACGACCTTGTCAGCTCTGCACTGGTGTTCCTGCCGTTGGCCTGTACAGAGGGTGGTGATGATGTTGACAGTAGGAGGGCGTCGTACGACCTTGGCAGCTCTGCACTGGTGTCCATGTTGGGGCCTGTACAGAGGGTGGTGATGATGTTGTCAGTAGGAGGGTTCGTACAACCTTGGCAGCTCTGCACTGGTGTCCACGTTGTGGCCTGTACAGAGGGTGGTGATGATGTCATAACGAGGTCCTGTTGACAGGAGGAGGGCGTCGTACAACCTTGTCAGCTCTGCACTGGTGTTCACGTTGTGGCCTGTACATAGGGTGGTGATGATGTTGACAGTAGGAGGGCGTGTACGACCTTGGCAGCTCTGCACTGGGGTTCACGTTGTGGCCTGTTCAGAGGGTGGTGATGATGTCATAACGAGGTCATGCTGACAGTAGGAGGGCGTGTTCGGTGTGAGATGTGTCTCGTATCGGCGCTCTCATAATCAACGCGTTGTCAATAATCCGTTATATATCCATTCAATTAGAGTTAGACTTTGATAAGACAACTCGACAACGAATATGAAATAAGGCATTCATTATCCTGAAAGTTCTGATTGTTAGATAATAATATTTCTATACTTGTAATTTATTTTGTATGTGTTCAAGAATAAGAGTAAATATTCATTATAATGATCATGTGGTTTCCCATCAACAGCAGTTTTAAAAACACACACATAACCTCAACATTTTATACCAACTGCATAATTTCTAGTCGCATCTTGAACCAATTTCGAAATTAATAAAATTGACCGACTTGTAAAAGCCGCTACATATACCTCTGGAGCCCTACTGATTGCTACTGAGCGTACGCTCTGACAGATTTCTTCTCCCCTCGCAAAGCATGCAGTCGCCATGGTTGTGCTGGTATCTGCTCTATCCCTGGTATTTATACGAAAGGTATGTTTAATATAAATATCGTCATCGCTAGAGTCAGGATTTTCAGGCAATTGCAGATTTCTGAATAAGCTCCTGAGAGCCGGCAAAATCAGGGATAAATCCGGATAAGGCCTTTTTTGGCTTTTTGGGAATTTTTCGCTTGATAGTGCCTATTTTGGCATTTTGAGAAGTAATACTGACTTTTTGAGCATTTCATGCTGCCTTTTTTGTCAAATTTTGGACTCATTTTGCCTAAATTGCTATTTTTATACTGTTTTCACTATTCAAACACACTTTTCGTTGGTACTCGGTACGGCAATTTGATCTTTGGATCCCTGACTGACAATGGTCCAGGAACTCCACATCTCCTATGTTCGATTCATGTTGTACAATACCACAGAACGTGTTGTCATGGCAGTGAATATTTGAATAAATAATTACTAGTTTAATGAAACTCAAGTGGACATGACATGAGATTTCTAACTAATCCCAAATTCACATTATTTTACATTTTTTATTGCGTAGTTGCGTATTTTGCCGATGAAACTTCCTTTTTTAACGCTGATACTGCCTAGTTTAAGGGTTTTTATACTGCCTTTGTGTGCGTTTTTTGTCATTTCATTTTGCCATTTTGGGGGTTCATACTGCCTGAAAATCCTAGCTCTAGTGATCACACATAGCAGCGATCAGTGGAATCTGTCACACAATCTGTGTCAGTCTTACATCATCAAACAAATTCCTATTTTATCGTAGACTAATCGTATTTAATGATTTGAGCTCATTGGTCATAATGCACTCCAGTGTGCGTCATTATTTGGTAAATAATTTTGAAATGGTCGCTAATTATTTGATTTATTAAAATTCTGTTAGTGTGTGGACAAAACTAAAAAAAAACGCTTTGAAGAACCGCTTGTGTCTTGTTGCCTTACTGAAGGTAACGAAATGCAATCATCTACAAAGTATTTTATTTAATTTTGTCTACACACTAACAGAATTTAAAAACCTCAGATAAGCCACATTAAATAAAGGCACACATTTTAGTACTTTATGACTCTGCTACCACCTCAAAGTTTTAAATACTACTATCATGCGATAAATGTCGTATACATATGATATTTAACACTTTGAGGTCGTACCAGAGGTAATAATGTACTCCAGTGTTTGGCATTATGGAGTCCAGTAATCTTAAAATTGCTAATATCTTAAATTTTTAAATGCTGTAAGTGGGAAGACAAAACTCAAATAAATGCTTTGCAGAACCGTGCGCGTCTTGTTGCTTTTACAAAAGCAAACGATGATTCGCTGTTGTTCCCAAGAGCCTTTACTATGTCCTTCCTCTTGCTTCCCCACTCGATCACAACTAGAATTCTCTTTCATCAGAATAATGTTCTCAACGTCTGACTCTGAAATCCAAGTCTTCTTGCCACCAGATGGAGTAAACGACAAAACCACATGACCACGCCCGGCAGATCCGCCCAAGCGCGAGAACGACCTCGCATGGGACAGAGAGAACGACCTCGCATGGAAGCGGCTCAAGAAAGAGAACGACCTCGCGTAGAAATGGCTCAAGAAAGAGAACGACGTCGCGTAGAAGTGGCTCAAGAAAGAGAACGACCTCGCAAGGAAGCAGTTCAAAAGACAGAACGACCTCTCTTGGAAGCGGCTCAAGAAAGAGAACGACCTCGCGTGGAAGCGGCTCAAGAAAGAGAACGACCTCGCGTGGAAGCGGCTCAAGATAGAGAACGACCTCGCGTAGAAGCGGCTCAAGAAAGAGAACGACCTTGCACGGAAGCGGCTCAAGAAAGAGAACGACCTAGCATGGAAGCGGTTGGAGAGGGAGAACGACCTCACAAGGAAGAGAGTAAAGCGAAAGGAGCTAGAGAAACCATGGGGGTGGGAAAAGCAAGAAAATCAGTTGAAGCTACTAAAGATAAAGAAGAGAGAGATGTGAAAAAAGCGAAAGAAGAGATAAAAGGGTTCAAAGCAGAAAAGTCGCAAGAATCGTCTCGTCCAGTAATGAACTCAAATTGCTTTTTCCATTACTCCAATACGATTAATTTTTCGAGAGAAGCATTGGAGGATATTGAAGCGAGCAAGCAGAGGGGAGAGAAAGAAGCAACGGACGAGAATGAAGAGAGAAAGATAAGAGAATCAAGGGAAGCGAGAAAAGAGAAAGAAGCGATAGAAGCAATGGAGGAGATAGAAGAGAGGAAGAGGAGAGATTCAAGAGAAACAAGGAAAGAGAAAGAAGCGATGGAGGAGATTGAAGAGAGAAAGAGGAGAGAATCAAGAGAAGCAAGGAAAGAGAAAGAAGCGATAGATGAGGTTGAAGAGAGAAAGAGGAGAGAATCAAGAGAAGCAAGGAAAGAGAAAGAAGCGATAGAGGAGGTTGAAGAGAGAAAGAGGAGAGAATCACGAGAAGCAAGGAAAGAGAAAGAAGCAACGGAGGAGAATGAAGAGAGAAAGAGGAAAGAATCAAGTGAAGCGAGAAAAGAGAAAGAAGCCAAAGAAGAATTGGTGGAGATTGAAGAGAGGAAGAGGAGAGATTCAAGAGAAGCAAGAAAAGAGAGAGAATCGAAATTATTGGAGGAGATTGAAGAGAGAAAGAGGAGAGATTCAAGAGAAGCAAGAAAAGAGAAGGAAGCGAAAGAAACAATGGAGGAGATTGAAGAGAGAGATAGGAGAGAATCAAGAGAAGCTAGAAAAGAAAACGAAGAAATGGAGGAGAATGAAGAAAGGAAGAGGAGAGATTCAAGAGAAGTGAGAAGAGAGAAAGAAGCGATGGAAGCAATGCAAGTGATAGAGGAGGGAAAGAGGAGAGAATCAATGGAGGCGGGAAAAGAGAAAGAAGCAAAGGAGGAGATTGATGAGAGAAAGCAGAGAGAAGCTAGAGAAGCAATGGAAGAGATTGAAGAAAGAGAAGAGAGAGAAGTAATGAAGGAGATTGATGAGGGAAAGATGAGAGATTCGAGAGAAGCGAGAAAAGAGATAAAACCGAAAAAAGCAATGGAAGAAATGGAAGAGAAAACAGAGATAGAATCAGTGGAGGAGATTGAAGAGAGAAAGGACAGTATATCGAAAAACGCTAGAGATATGCGAGAACCGGAAGATGAAAATGAAACAACGGAGGAGATTGAAGAGAGGAAGCGAAGAGAATCGAGAGAAAATAAAGAAGCAAATGCAGCAAAGGTGGAGATTGAAGAGAGAAAGCAGAGAGAAGCTAGAGAAGCAATGGAGAAGATTGAAGAGAGAAAGCAGAGAGAAGCTAGAGAAGCAATGGAGAAGAATAATGAGAGAAAGCTGAGAGAAGCTACAGAAGCGAGAAAACGGCTACAAGCGATGGAGGAGAATCAAGCAAAGCAGGAGATTCAAGCTAGTAAACAGAAAGAAGCGAGAAAATCTATTGATTTGAGAGAAGATTTGAAGGACAGAGAATCTAGAAGAGCAATTGCTGCGAGTTTAGCCCAAGACGAGCGAGATGAGAGGAAATCGATGGATTTAAGAGAAAGGTTAGCGTTAAGATTGAAGATTGCGAGAGAAGCAAATGAAGCTCTAAAGGCGAGAGAAGCAATAGCTGCGGGTAAAGTGAGAAGAGAGAGTGAAGAGAGAGCAGAGAGGGAGGAGAGGGAAGAGAGAGAACAGAGAGAAGCGATGGAAGAGAGAGAAAGATATACCATGGCAAGGGAAGCGAGAAAAGCCAAAGAAGAGAGAGATGCGAGAGAAGCGAGAAGAGCAAAAGAAGAGAAGGAAGCTTTGAGAAGGGCGATGGAAGAGAGAGAAACGGAGAAAGCGATGAATGAACCAAGGAACGCGAATGAAAAGAGAAAAGCGAGGGAGAGAGAAGCGATAAAAGCCAGTGAAAAGAGAAAAGCTAAAGAACAGAAAGAAGCCACAGAACGATCTAAAATGGAAGCGAGAAAAGCTAGTGAAAGGACAAAAGGGAGAAGCAAGAAATGAGGTAAGATTGAATGACGCGATAAAACACTGTTGGGTTGATGTCTTCTTACCAAAGTCCCCACGTTCGTCAAGTTTACTTTTCTGTACCTAATTAATAAGAAAGTGTACATTAAATTTCTTGTTTTGAAACTGGAATGTGTTCTTCCTGGCTCCTTCTCGTCTGTTCAGGCAAATTGCAATTGCAAGGTATACTTTATCGTAGATCAATGCTGCAAATTACGAGTTCAAAATGCCAATAAATAGGGCTATTATAACAGAATAACTCTAATGGTCTATAAGTTCTTGACATGAGTTGATATTCCGATGGGTGGAGTTTCAGTGCGGCCAGAGTGCACTGATCTCCATGTACTTCAACATCGTTAGTGCTAGAGTGCAGGTGCCCTTCCCGCAGCAAGTGCAGTCAGATTTCAATGTTATGTTGTACCTTCACAATAATGTGGGCGAGGCGTGGTATATAGAAAACACATTGTAGCGGGTGGTTTTCTTAATGAAAATATTAATTTTTCGGGTGATATGTACACAAAACAAATCATAAAATGGTATTTGAACGAAACGGATAGGCTGCTGGTCAGGTACCTTGACAATCAATTTTTGTTAATATCAATGAAATCAGAGCTCACCAATACTGGAGGTTGGTAACGAGTTAACATAGACTTCATTGGATGATGCCATCACATTTTTCAGCCAATCCATTTCTTTCAAATACCGTTTAATCATTTGTTGAGTGGACCAGCATGTCTATATTTGGGTAGTTCTTTAGAATCTGACGACACAAAACCTTACTGAGTTTGTTGGGATTTACGATTTATAAACGATTGCGTTGGCAATGCGTATATTGCGTATGTTTATCTGTGTAAGTAGGTATATTTATCTATGAATAAATTAAAGTCGATCGCTTGTTATCCTCCTCCTGCGTCATATGCTACGTTTGCTATCACAAGGGTATGTAATATTGAAGGCTATCACTCATATACGTCGTCGTTGCTTCTGGTGGGCTGCTAAAGCAGGAGGTCTGCAACAGGAATAATATGTGGGACACAAGATGGCTGTTGCTCGGCTGGCTGATCGCTGTCACTGCAGCAGAACATGCAGGTGAGATGACAATATATTTATATACTCGTTACTATGTTTTAAATCAAAACAATGTAAAATCAACCCAAATTTAACAATGTATCAACTAGCAAAAATTCTATGGAAGGTTAGAGAGATACTGTTGAAAACGGCAAATGACACAGATATTTCAATGATAATACTAAGAAGTATTTTTAAAACCGATAACAAAATTTGCCCAGCACCCAGCAAAATTTGGGATTGATTTTACTAATCGTTGAATGATTGTTAATTCAACTGTATTTGTATAGGTTCTTGGCAAGCCAATCCAGCAACAAAGTATTATTTTAGCTAATAATGTTTTTGTCTACAATACAATAGTTACAGTGCTGCGGTGCACTGCTATAGGTAATATCTGTAACTAGGAAAACACTCTGTGTAACGCGTTGATGAGCGAGCCTTCATATTGCATGCGAATTGACATGCGAGAGCAAGTCGCTGCTCTACAGACCTTGGAAAGAGCTGAAATGAATAGTCTCAAACAAGCAGTGACAAAATATCTGTCATTTCCTTCAACAGATTTAACAATGTTTCCAAACACGCTTAATGTCAGTTATTGTCAAACTTTTGAAGTTAACAACAAATTAGTCTGAAAATTGACAAAAATACCTGAAATGTTGGTCCCGATCGCAAACAAACTTTTAAGTTGGTCGGTCTCTCGGTTCCGCTTTAAATTAAAAAAAAATCGCGGGATCCTGTTCAAAAGCTATACACGCAAAATCTTAGATGACATTAGTATGTGTGCAAAATGTCAGATCGAATGGCTGAATGGTTTGTTCTTGAAAAAAGGAAATAAAGACCATTGCATGAAGACGTATTAAGTGGACAGTTAAAGCCCCAGTACGACTTCCTAAGGTATGTGTTTCAATGGATGGTAGTTAATGTCGGAAGAGCTGAGGCGTCAAAAAAAATGTTGTTTTCGGCCCATGAGCAGAATTTCACCCCTTCTTAGTTTCCGGTCACGGATGGGGCACTGACGTCAGTGCGAGGGATCGCTCGGCGTCAAGACAGCAGGATGCAGCGCGTTGACTGGCTTCAGTTGATTTGTGTGGTTTCATGAATAGGTGGTGTGTTTTTATTTTATGCGAGAAAGGCTGGACAGTAGCAAGACTAGCAAGTAAATAACTTTGGATGTATAGTGCTTTTATTTCATAATAGTAATTAGTAGGTAAATCATTATTATAGACAATTGAAATGGTGATTATAAAAGCGTTTACACACGTGACTATAGCAGTGAATAAATAGAAGTGAAAAATGTAAGTTTCAGTTTAAATTTTTTACTTGCGTGTGAAAAACCGTAATAATGGTTAAAGAATGATGTGTATATAAATGTAACACTACTTCAAAATGGGTAGGCGCGGATGGAATTAAACTCTCTTTTCATTGATTTCCCAGTCAGTCATCAGCAGACAGATATAAACAGTGGCTTCATAACATTAACAGAGACAACTTTACTCCTACTTAATCATCACTAGTTTGTTCAAACCACTTTACAGAGACTGATTATTACATTGCAAATAGATTAAAGTGCGAATTACTTCCGTGTGCGAATGTGCGAATTACTGAATGCTTCGCCGAAATCTGTCTGGAAATCAGATTGTAGGTATCTAAGAAACCACCACCAAGTGGACGAGTTTGAAATAATTATCGGGAAAAATGTCTTGGTAAATTACGGTAAAACCCGGGGACATTTGACTTATTTGAGATTTGACTTATCATTTGTCGGCATAGAGTTAGTAGGTTGCTTTAGCGTAAGAGCACGCGGCCGGCCGCGGGATGGCTTGCAGGGCGGTCCCTCGCACTGACGTCACTGCTCCATGCGTTGCGGGCTTGCGTTCAGTGTGTGGCGGGTTGCGGCAAGAGTTTAATTGTCACATTGTGATCGTTGCGATTGTCGGATCGATTTCATTTTTTGGAATATTGGATAAAATCATTATTGTCACATTATTATTTAGAAGCTGAAGCAACCTGGCCAAGGCCTTTAAACAGTCCTATTATCTGTCCACAGATGTCGCCCTCAACGGCAGTATCGGATGCTATGAGGACACCACTGCGCATGTGTGGGACGGTCAGAATGTCTCGACCATCAACACGCCTCAGCTGTGCGTGAAGCTCTGCGCAGGCCACGTGTACGCAGGCGCAGAGGCAAGGTAGACTGCAACACATAGTCCTACACAACCCTGCACATGCGCTGTGATCATGAGTCGATTTGATATGTAGGAATGTGCGATGTCCGGACGAATTGAGGTTCGAGCTCGGGAACTAACATTTGCGGTTGCCGGTCACGAGAATTTTTCTGACAAATATTTGTAAATGGGACGCAAATTAACTGTGACAAAAACTCTAATAGCTTACTTATTTATACAAATAGAACTCTGATTTAGAAGTGTAGTAACTGTGTTCTGACAGCTATTACATCAGTCAAATGAAGGATATATTAACAGCAAATATGCTCTATTTCGAATTAAAAGCTCAAACATGTTTGACTCTATGGTTCTATGGAATTGGGTTTTACGACCCCAATTATATCCCAGAACTATCGTAAATGACATTTGAAAACATAATATAGTTGGATTAACCATTTATTTCAATTCAAAAATGTTAAAACTGTAATTATATAAAAATAATTTTTTCTCGCATTTCCGAAGTCTTTGCCAGAAAAATATTCGCTATCCGATCAAGGGCACCACCAACTGGTCAGACCACAGACCAGACGGACTGGTGACAATTTAGAGATCTCTAAGAGAATGGAATAAACTACGATCTGTCAGACCTTTTGCAAATGCGTGCGCATTGATCTCATAATCAAATGAAAGTTGTCCATGCAAATAGAATCTCACGTATATGTTTGATCTCTCCCAGCACGCAATGCTACTGCGGAGACACTCTACCCAACACAACCCTGCCCCAAGAAAGCTGCAATAAAACTTGTTCCGGTGACTCAAACTACACCTGCGGCGGAGACTTAGCCATGGAAGTTTACATTGTACCAAACACAACACAAGGTATATGAAATGTCTCGCTAAACTCACTGTCCAAAGAATAGTGACAGCGACAATTTGTTTTTGTAAATGAGAGGTACAGGGGAGAAATATTATGCAAGTCACTTTTACTCAATTTGATATCAACGCGTCTCAAAAGTGAAAGCCCTCTTCTTATGCATTGACAGTCCATGTTTACGTGTGTTCTAATTGATTGTATATAAATTATATCGTACAAACAGAGAGCATATTCTGGAAGCTAATACAGCACACTTCAGATGACAGCTATAATACAGCACACTTCAGATGACAGCTATTTCCCATTTTCTACAATAATTGACTTGTATCATTTTTCCGTGTATTCAAAGGTGTATCCTAGAAGTACGGGAACGATAGTACTGGGGGGACGATATGCACTCATAATATTTATTTTCTGTGTAGGAATTCTATTACTTTTTCTGAGCTGCAAACTTATTGTATCTAAAAGTGTATTACAGTTCTTGTATACCTACTTGAAATAATCTGTATCACTATTCACATAAAATGTCCGTACTTTGTCTATACATTCAAATCAAACATTTGCAGTGCCATAAAAAGTATATGTGGAGTTTATGTTCTTTTATATTTATAGTTGTGTTGCTGATTATTCTAGTGTTTCTTTTATTATATTCACACTTGTGGAGATACCTGTTTGTGAATATATAACTTCTTGTTCTCTCTATTTCAGGAAGAGAATTGGCCTGGGTATTTGGGGCTAAACAGAACACAACACTAGGTAAATGAAATGTTCCACTAAAACTCCCTGACCGAAGAACAGCAATAGCAACAGTTTGATTTGTCTTAAGGGTAGTGGAGCACAGCGGCGGCCATTTTCTCCCTCTGAACTCGAATATAATAGACGTAGTAAAAGGTTTATTATAATTGTTATTTAGTTATTATTTTCAATTATTGTTAACATGTCTTGTATTTATGTGCTTTTTAAACCATTTTATTCGTAGGCATTAGTATATTTTGTGGTGATTGCCGCTCAAATACGCGCTAGCAATGAGCAAACACTCACAATCAACTTACTTGCCAGCTTATTAGCCAGTTTACTTGCATAGTAGTTCTAAAGAAATCTTCGATCCACCGTTTCGGAAAGCACTCTTTGGGAGAATGCACGCTCATGGAAATAATAAAAAAGCACTTCGTTCAAGTCCTATTTTTTAAATATATCGTTTTCTCTTCATTTCAGATGTTAGTTCATTGAGAATGCTTTTTAATGGTGAGTAAGAATATGATTACTACCTGATGTTGTTCAGTTTCAGCCTCATGCTCAAAAGAATTTCTAGATTTACGCAAGTGTCCAGAGATAAATAGCGCACGGTCTTGTGGTGCTGAAGTCTGACATCCGCAAATATCTATCTAAATTCCTTTGAGTATGAGGCTGATTACGCACAATCTGCACGCCATTATGTAATGTTGTAACATTGCTCCAAGCAAGAGTGTGCCTTCTGTGCAGGCTCCTATGAACACAGCGCCAGCCGCATTGGATGCTTCATGTTATTCGGAGGACACCACTGGATGTTTGAAGTCTACGTGCACCAATACTCTGTTCAGAACTGCATTGCCAATTGCGAGGGCTTTAACTATGCTGCGTTGACGTAAGTTCAATTCAAACCATGTTTACTCTTCACTCGAAGATATCAGACTGGTTAACTAGAACTGATCATAGAAACTATATCATTATAAGTTTTTTTAGGGGTAAAGATGCAAAACCTGCGGCTCCAAAAAAAGTATTTTTGATAAATACGTAATTCTGCACTGTTTTTATTTATCCACATTTAAATACAATTTAAAGTGCGGAAAACTATACTTCCCTTTCAAAATATGGATTTAAAGACTGATTCCCCAAGCTATTTGTATAGGAAATACTACTGGTTTTTCTGTTCTTCTCATCCCTATATGAAGTGGATATGGCGTGGTTTTGCATTCTGTCCCCTCAAACCTAACTATAGGACACGACTTACAAATGATACACGCGAGTTGCCTTGATTAAAATACGACCATCTCTATTAAATACTTTTTTGAGATTACATCTTGCATATACTACATAAAGGGCAATCCTTCAAATGAGGGTTAAAACACATTCTCCCGTGTATCAGTATAGAAAAGGCAACTGGATTTGCATGTTTATCTCAGATCTACGCAAAGTGTGACTGGAGAGACATAACCGGCTAACCGAAATTGATAATCCGTGATCAAGGATCATTCAGCATTTCTAACTGCCCGAACGGGAAGAATAAGGGAAGAAGTGTATTAACAAAACAAGCAAGAAGGACCTACAATACATACGACACTTCACTTATTTAACCCTTTGGAATCATATTTGTTTTGTTAGCTCCACAGGTCATATTTAATTTGTGGAAAAATCAGGAAAAATCACAATTTTAACTTCACTTTCATCACTCTTAGCATCCCTACATCACTTTTAATCAAAATCATTTTCAACATCAGTATTTATACCTATTGTCCTATTCATCCTCACAAAATTAATAATTAAGAGTCAGAGTCATCCCAAACTTCAACAATATAGGTCTCTCATAGCCATTTCTCGGAGCTTGACGCCATCTTGGAAAGAAATTAAGGGGAAGGTCTTGTGAAATCAGTATCTCAGGTGTTTATGAATGAATCTCCTTAAAAATTTGGATTAATATTGCAATGTACTCAAAACTAATTAAATAAAATATATTGATTTTTTTTTTAATTTTTGCAAATTTTTGAGCGAGCGTAGCGAGCGTCACCACGGTACTCTTATGGCACTTTCTCTGTGTGTTTTTTTGTTTTTTTTTGCCTGCACTGCCCAGGTCAAACCACACAACCAATCGATCTGAAATTTTGCAGACTTACTAACGTAATCTATGCGGTCTCTGGGATCGTTTTTGAGCGGAATCCTGTGATTGGTTCAAATTTTAGAAAAATTATCTTTTGATTGGTTGGTCCGATCAATTTGAAATTTTGCAAAGTCATTGCAACCAACATTATACCCAATCATAAAAATTTACAGCCAAATCATCCCATTGGTTCAAATTTGAAACCATTTTTCCAGTGATTTTTGAAATTTAAACTAGAACCGATTGACCGACCAACTAAAAACTTGGCAGGGACATTGGTACCAACATTTAAGGTATATTTGCCAATTTTCAGTCTAATCTGTCGTTATTTTCACAAGTTTTTGTCATTTTAGGGACATTTTGTGTGTTGGCTGTCAAATTCACGGCGACTTCGAATCTTCAGTTCAACTTCAAGGCAAGGTAGTTAGAGCAGAAAGTTTCAAACGATATGAAACTAATAATGACCGTTCAACAGATTGATCTGATATTGTGTACACACACTATTATCATATCATATGATTGGTCCCAGTTATATTTTTTGAACGAGATCCTGTGAAAGGTTTAATAGATCAACTTAAAACTTAGCAAGGTTATTGGAACTAATATTTTTTTGAGATTTTGGAGATTTTTATACAAGTCTGTGACGAAATTCAAGAATTATTGGCTTTTAATGACATTTTCGATATACATAATTTCGATTCGAGGTGTTGCGTGTATCCGTGCTCGCGCTCCGTGCTCCGTGCTCTTTTCAAAAGATTTTGTCATTTTCGGGACATTTTATTCCATAATCTTGAAATATTTGTAAAATTTATACTACATTGCTTCTGCTCCAAGGCCTGTAGAGCAGCCAAGCAAATACAATTTACAGCAGACAATTTATTGTATTTATTAATACATTTATTAATACAATTTATTAATTTGTTGTAAATTTGCAGTCAATTTACATTAAAACTATCGCATATCAAATCGGATGGAGTACGAATGCCAAATCCTCCAATAGGTAGTTTAAATAATATCTTCTGATTGGTCGACAATCAAAATGTTTTGCATGGTGATCAAGACCAACATAATCTAAAATTTTACACACTCTAAGCCCAATCAGTCAAGTTTTAATTGTCATTTTACGAGTTTAGTATGGGTTGTCAAAAGCTGGAAAAAGTATGTAGGAAAGTCACGACACTATGGATCTGATATTCATCCAGAGTATTTATATGGAGATTGTAAAGTTGCACAGAAAATCGTCTTGTGACGTGTCGTGTATCGTGACTGGGGATGTTGCATGTTCTGTGCTCGCTCATCAACGCGTTACACTGAGCGTTTTCCTAGTATTTAATGTTTACTCTTTAAAAAATTGCCTTAGTAAAAAGCCTAAGGCTTTTATATTTTTCGCTTTTTTAATTTTTTTAAAATCTTTAATTAAAGTGGTTCCATCGTTTCGGCATAGGAATGAGAATTTGCTGTAATTCACACCAAAGATTAATGAAACCATATTACATACAACTAGCAAAAAATATTTGCCCCTTACGGTATCATATAATTAGATATTCTTGATTGAAGATCATCTTTTCCCCCATAAGATAACACAGGGAGACATGAAATCGTCCTGGAAAATTGGCCTTAAATTGCTCCTAAAACCGCAAGAGGAATGACAAATTATTGAAAATAGTCTCAAATTAAAGATAATAATTTTTAGAATAAGACTGCCGTTTGAAAATATGGGGTCACGGGCCAAATAAGAAAGAAACTGTGTACAATGTGTAAAATTTACCATAAATCTGGCAACATTGCACTACAAATATGAATTATTTTGGGACAGTTTAATTGGAACTTCAATTAAAAACATATAATTGGAGCACACGGTAAGATATAATTGTTTTATGCTGTTGTTTGAGGTATTATTTCATCAGAGATTTGTATGAATTACGGCGAATTCTAAGCACCTTGGCTGGAGCAGTGGGACCACTTTAACTGTTTATGTGTTACGTACACAATGTAATAGGTAATTTTCTACAAGTATTATGGTAAGCAAGTTAATTTTTTTTTCGGTTAACAATGTGTTTTATTACCGCTAAATTTGACAAACTTGGTGCATATAGCCTTCCAAAAATTAAAAAAAAAATGATTAAAATTTCCTGATTGAGCGAGCGAAGCGAGCGTCTCCTTTTGGCTCTTTTGGCACGGACCTCTGTTTTTTTTTTTTTTTTTTTTTTTTTTTTTTTGGCTGCTAATAGCCGATACACAGGTCGCACCGTTTCACCGATTGATCTGAATTTTTGCACACATGTAAAACCAACCTTCTCTGTTTGCAGACCCTAATTTTTTTGAAATCCATTCATTGGTTGAAATTTAAATAAACATCTCCTGATAGGCCAAAAAATGAAAATGGACTTCGACAAATGTGATCGACCTTATATTTTGCATGGTCATTAGGACCAACATTGTCTCTTATATTACAAATTTTCAGCCAAATCCTTCCATTGGTTAAAATTTAAAAAAAATATTTCATGTGCTTTTTGAAATTTAATCCAGAACCGTTTGACCGATCAACTTAAAATTTTGCATGGTCATCGGGTCCAACATTATCTGTATTTTTGACAATTTTCAGACTAAACTGTGTTTAAATTCAAAAGTTATCAACAGTTTACGGATATTTTGCTTGTTGGCTATCATATTTCTCGAATTTCATATTTCACGGAATCTTCGAATCTTCACTTCAAGGTTGTTAGAGCAGAAACTTTCAAACGTATTATGAAACTGATATGACCGTTTAACATTTTTTTGAACGATATCCTGTGATTTTTGGAAAATAACAAGGAATCGTTCAATCATAAAGGTTCAATCGATCAACTTAAAACTTTGCGTGGTTATTGGGACCAATATTTTAGGAATTGTTGGAGATTTTCATACAAGTCTGTGACGAAATTCAAGAATTATTGGCTTTTAAGGACATTTTCAATAAACATAATTTCGGTTCGAGGTGTTGCGCGTATCCGTGCTCGCTCATCAACACGTTACTCAGAGCGTTTTCCTAGTTAGATGTTTGAGACAGATATGTTTTCAATAGTACACATGAAAAATTACAGATCAATAGCTGTAAGGATTAAAAAGTAGTAGGGATTTTAATGTACAAAAGCGCTTGAAAAAAAGAACTCGGTAAAGTGAGTTTGAAGTTGCTGAACACGCAGTAGAATCACACGCAATCATCATTTGTTTTATTTTTTTGACAAATTAATTGTTATCACATCTTCATGAATTTTTTACCATGGAAGGAATACATATCAATACACTTTATTCCACAATAAAAATGAAAAATGAAAAAGTGATATTTCATCATATTTTCACAAAACCTTCCCCTTAAGGTGATTTCAAGAAGCTACTGACTTCTTTAATTTTTATAAAAAAAATAATGGCACTAAGAAGGCAGTGTGTGATTTGCTGGATCAGTTGGTAAACCTTGTCAGAGTTACTAAAAACACTCAATAGATGGTGTGACATGCCTGTTTTGAGTAAAAATGGCGCGGAAATTCAAGTCGACCTATATTCGACAGATGACCAGAACTAATGTATTTTTATGTCGACCCTAGGTCGACAGATGACTCCAAAGGGAAACTCTGTTGATTGTTGTAGATACCAATATTTCAGGTTTCGCTAGACTTTAAGATTTTCCATTGTGTATGTAAAAGTTGGCCACCAAGGCAACACAAGCACCTGATGAAGCTACGCAAGTGTCGTCTGCTAATATTCATCATGTACAGATACGTGAGATGCTACTGCTCCTGGGTTCTGCCGGATCCAAATGACCTCTGGCCGAGACTGGGACCTGGGTTCGCTTGCACCGGCGGAGACGGATTTGACTTGTACGTTGCCTCGCCGTACAAACAGCCCTCGTGTAAGTTCAACTGTCGTACTGAATGTTCAAAAGCATTTGAAAGGAGAGATACGATGACAAGTTGCAAGTTCGTCTGCCCGTCTTGGACAGACTTCATCTTCTGCATCCTAACGTCATTGGAAGGAACGATCTCAAGCACAATGTCAGAAGGATCCAGCCGCACTCCAGCATTAAAGTATAATGTATTAAAGTATAAGTATAATGTCCTCAATATTGCCGGGCTCCACAAGTGAGAATGTAATATAGAGAAGGGAGGAGATGAAACCCGGTATCAGCATGCAGCCTACTCCTTACGAATAATACTTATTTGGTCAACGGCTGAACGTCCCATCCGAAGGACGTTGTAATATTTACGGCACGGACCTCCACAACCCGCGCCGTCGAGAGACTGATAACAGGTGCAGGTTCGTCACACTTACCCCCAAACACCCCAGTCTCTCTGGCCCAACGGCAGCAACTGGCAAGTCAGAGTTGAACTGTCACCCAACCAAATACTAACCGTGAGCATGGTTGCTTAACTTCGGTGATCTTACGAGCACCGTGGTATCCAATACACCAATCATGTCGGGATATAGTAACACTGTCGGCCTTTCAGTAACTTTGTGCACTCATTCTAGCATTATCCTGTTCTTAGCTACCTTGGACAACCAATGCATCGCCTCTATCGACTCCGTGGACCAGCGAGCTGTGGAGTACAAGTCGACTGCCTCTTCGGATTGGGGGCTAGAGGTGAGTGCGCGGTCACGTCACACGGGAACACTCACGACGCTCACGCACGGCTGTTAGCATTGTGTGCACGCTCACTCACACGCATGCAGTCATGTGGCACTACTACACACAGTCATGCGACACTACTACACACAGTCATATGACCATGAACTAATACTGCTATACAGGGATAGATAACCTCGCGTTTTATTTGAACTATCCGTTTCACCTTAGCCTTCAAAACATTTCTACTTTCGTTTTCATGCAGTTTTCATGCATGCAGTAAAAGTAATATAAACCACAGCCTTCTGAAAGTCACTTCATTGAAACAGCTGATACAAAAATGTTTTGACATATTTTACGTGCTTTTGTCGTATACATTGTGATTTTCTTTAATTGTTTCTTCATCCGTAAAATAACTGACAATACTGTGAATACTCCCACTCCAAAGAAGAAGAATCAGTGTTTATTTAATTGCCCATGAAGCAGAGAGTAAATATGTAAATTAGCAAGACATCAGAATGAAACTATTCAATTTTTCCGTTCATATTTAAGAATCTGAAAACCCGCCTTCATGTTGACATGTTCTTCTCTGTACATAAGCTGTTTATTAAGGTTTGTCTGGTTTAATTAAGTCGATATTGTATTGGCGCTCCTATATATACATCATGTTTTGGTAATATATTGGTGTAGGCATTTTGTCAGCTTGACAAGAAAACTAATAATATTTTGCTTTTAGTGGTCGGCCATGTTTTCTTTCTGTGAATTTTATTTGAAAACAGGACACGGATAGGGACTGTCGTTAGCATGTAATTGATACGGCGTTATCTATCCCTGTATAGCAGTATTAGTTCATGATATGACATTACTACACACAGTCATGTTAGACTGTAGGATGTTTAGGACATGTCATTTTTTGTTATTTGTTCTGACACTATAAAAAGATGTATACATATATTTCATGTGTTCCTGATTTCAAAAATATGTGTGTCATTTTGCCTGAAAATGCCTTTTTCTAATTTTTTTGATGAATTCAGTCCTTTTCTTGCTATTTTAAGGTATTTTTGTCCTTTTGTAAATTATTGGGGAAATTAATATGAAATGTTAGTTTAAAACAATTGTGGTCTAGACCACAATTCATAAAATTTCCATCCACGTTTTGGATGGCCATCAACAATTGACACGTGATACATTGACACATTCTGACAATAATTTTAAGCTAATTTTAATATATAACTCCACCTAGTCCAACTCCACAACCGATAAATCGAATAATAATAAGTTGACGAATAATTACATTCCACAAATTTCATCAAAGGTCCTTTTTCGGGATTTTGTGGTCCCTTTTTAATAGTTTTTAGGTACTATTTGCCCGCCTTTTTGGACGTTTCATATTCCTAAACATCCTAGCCCTAGTCATGTTACACTACTACTACTACTACTACTACAAGCGACTGCGCACGCTCAGGCTCTCTCACACTATAAGATATCTCACGTCACGTGTCACTCCTAGTGGGGAGACGCGACTTCCATGTGTCTGTCTCAATGTCGAGGCTGCTACATGATGTGGGACTTCTCCACGCTTCAGGAGGAAGACAAGAAGCTCTGCGGCGGCGCAGTCGTGCCGTACAATGTGGGCCTCAAGACGGTTCCCTACGCCTGGGATCCAATGACGAGACTAGTGAGTCGACAGTGGTTCCCAAACTTTGCGCACAGGGTATCTTACAGGGGCACCGCGGACTATTCCAAAAATGTATAATAACTCTTAATAAAATATTATCAAATATTGAAATCTCTCACTACAATGATTCTCGGCTACAAAGCAAGCATGCTTTTCATACCCTCTTTGTTAATACCTGAATGATAAGTAGGCCCTTGTCGTTCATGATGAACTACTGTATATCGGGTTCACTTACCGTTTATGGCCGTATTCGGAAAGACAATAACAATTCAGATTCATGATTTTGTATTCTATAAATCGACCAGTCTCAAAAATGTCAATGTCAACAGATAAACGGATAATGTTCATTTTTTCAGATCATAGTTTGCTGAACATTATAAAAACGTGCATTGTGTTTCGTGATGTTTTTTAGGCTACAAAACTCCTTTCAATGAAGGTACCACTTTAGCCACTTTGTCCCTGAAATTCAAAATAGCATTGTCATACTATCAGAAGAAGATTGATTGTGTAGACTGGCCTTCCGTTACGATAAGACACCTTAAATATGTATGTGAATGTAAGTAGATAAGATTGTTTGTGTGTCAGGTGAATGGAACTAGCGCTAATATCAGCAAGGAATACGCGGGGACAATCAACCTAACATCCGGCGCCATCGCGTTCATTGATCCCCTCAAAGTGTTCTTCGACTGCGTCGTGTGCATGAAGGGGTCTTTTATTTCGGCCATCGGCAGCATCAATACAGACCCATGGACGACACGCGGCTATCGCGTGATCTTCACCAGCCAGCAGCCGGCAGAGAGCGCGCGCATTGAGGCGGAGCTGTTTGCAGAAGTCGTCAGGGTACTTCGAGTCGAGGAGGAGAATCTCCGTGTCCTGAACTTTTCCGTCGACACTAACCAACGCGCTGTGATTCATCTCAGAGTCATGGAAGACGCGTTTTATCAAGAAGAAGAGACAGAAGCCAAGTTCAAAGGATTTGACGTGACGAGATGGTGGTATGCTGGAGTGTGTTTGACGGAGACGACCACAAGCCCCGCTGGTGACGTCTTCGTATGGAACGAAGTGGCTCCAGGTACAACGTCTGTTACACCATTTTGGATAATGCACAGTTTAATTTAAAATCAACAGTAGATTTCTAATACCTTAATTGTGAAAGATAAACATTATTTATCAATATCCGTCTTCAACAACGTATATGACTGATATAAATAACCAATAATTTCAAAGTAGGTTTCTACGCTGCTGTTATAAATTCAAATTATATTGGCCCATTGCAGCGTCGTAAATAAGGAGATATTTATTTTCCACCTTGCTACCAACATACATGAAGTGTATCCTTCCGAGGTAATTAGTTGAGTTGCATATCTCCAAAGAATTAAGTCAAGTAAGTAGACAATCCTCATCACAAACATCAAACCACCGTGGCAGTATAGTGACGTCTCATTAACACTTGCGTGAAGTTTGTGTAATTGTTTATACACTGTGCGTACAGGAATGTGGAATAAGACTTCCTGTGCAGCATTGCCACCGATACTCTGATGGGCGTCTGCTGCATGACACGGAGATAGTGTTTATAATGTTAATAAAGCTGAAGGTCAATCTCTTGGTTTCAGACTCACTTCAGTCCCACGTCATCCCAGGAACACAACAACTTGCGGAGCGAGAGTGCAAGTTCAACTATTCCTGGGACATACAAGACGGCAACTGGCTGAATGTGGAGTACTTCACGGTCTCCTGGAAGCCATGCAACGACACGAGTGCGATGAATGACATTGGGAAGTTCTTGAGTCCGGGGCAAATGTACTTAGGTCAGGACGATTATCTCTCGTTAATTCTCACTCAGAGAGCAAATAGTACGAACGTCACCAGAATCAGTCTAACAAAAACAAGTAGAATTATTGATCAGATCTTATCACTTTACTATCTTTCCATGTGGAGATTCTCAACAATGCTCATTTCTGACTTAATAATGGATTATGACATTTTTCCTACAATGGAAACTATGATTGGTAATCTTGTTCTGGAAAAGGATGATAGTCTATTAGAGTGTGGTCAAGGAAAGTACAATGGGATTATCGTAGCAAGCTTACAAGTAGAAGACATTATAGGAGCTGAGGTGACGCTTGATCCGAAGAGAAGTGACTACCTGAACATTCATTCCACTTCAGATAATATCGAAGCGCCAACAGAAACTGACGTCAAAGTAACTCTTCAGAATTCACACCGTGACGCTGATTCACGACTTGCGATTACAACTTTCGTCGACTACAAGACTCCGTTATACCGCGATTACGATTCCTTAGACTCTCATCAATACGTAATACAGGTGTTGATCAGTAGCGTTGATAAGGTTGCGACCGACTCGCATGGATATGTAGATGTCTGGGTGAAGAATCCGTCCAAAGAGTCGACCAAGTTTCGGTCATGTGCGTCTTGGGACTTTGTAAATACCTTTTGGTCGTTGGTTAACTGCATTCCTTTGAGATCGCCTCGTAGCGGTCTCGACGTGTTCAGGTGCAGCCATCTGGACACCAGCAATGGTACCACACGTGGATACTTTAAAATATACTTCCACATCCCTACATTCAGTGACTATCTTGCCAGGAATAGAAACTTCGAATACATGATGTATGTCAACGGAGGTATGTCGTTGTTCGGTGTCGTCAGCATCTTCCTCACCGCGATCTTCTACAAGAACTGGTGCAAAGATGTCGGCCACAGGGTGCTCCTGCTCATGGTCTCCGCATTGGCAGTGAACATAGCCCTGGGATTCATGGATCTCACTGTGCATGTCGACACATCAAGCGGGCTGTGCATTGCTTTCGGCGCCATCAGACACTTCACCTTCCTGGCGATGTTCTGTTGGATGCTGGTCATGTCGGGATTGCAGGTGAAGAGACTGATGACGATCGTAGGAGCTAAGGACACTTCACATCTGTTGTTGAAGATTTCTTGTTTCGCCTGGGGTGTGCCACTCATTCCTGTCACCATCCTTCTAGCCTGGAAGAAGACGGGCTTCTATAAGGCGACAGATAATCATAGTGGATCCTGTTATCCCTCAGGAGATGCTTTCATTGTCACTGTCTTGACTCCTGCTGGAGCGGTTCTGGCGGTGAACTTCGTCGTGTATCTGGTTGTATTGAACCATATATTTGACTGGATTCGTTGCGGTGATGACGTAAGAGTGCGAAGGAATACCAAGGACGATCGAGCCATGCAACTGAAACGAATAACCACAGGGATATTCATATTCTTCTTGTTTGGTTTCACCTGGTTCTTCCACTTCCTCTCAGAAGTCAAACTCATTCGCAGCGACTTTCTCTACGAGTTCTTGTTTCTGATGACGGCAACGGTGCATGTGTTCATCTTGTCTCTGTTCTTTGTCATCTTTGACACAGATGTTCGGAAGTATTGGAGGCGCTGTCTTTGCTGAAGTGTCACAATTCATTAATTCATTGAATATCAAAATCAAATTGAAGTCAATCTTTAATCAACTTGGTGTGGATTGCATCGTTATTAGAGCGGTCATGAAAGTTATTTACTAAATATATTATTGTATTCTTAATTGAATTACATACGATTTTCTGGCGATTTTTTTGTGTGAAATTAATTAAATGCATCAATCGCGATTTACACTAATTATCACCTAAATATAGTAAACTGATGTTGTATGTTTCTCTCTATAATTTTCTGCATCTTATTAACCAAATGAATCAATGTCGTATTTATAAGTTACACCAACACAGTATAAATTAGCTTTACTCGTCAGTACTTTGGACCCTTACCTAATATCGCCCGATTTCAGTAGCACCGTGTTACTGTAGCACAACTTTTGTTTTAAAAGTTTTAGCCATAAGAGCTAACATTGTCGCCATGGCAACTAGCCGATCGTGCTACAGTAACACGGTGCTACTGAAATATTGGCGATATTAGGTAAGGGTCCTGTGTAACACATTGTGCATAGTCATTGACATCGACACTTCTTTATAACACTTCTGTTCAGTGCTGAATATAATACCGGGTGGCGCAAAAAAAACGCACAATGGGCGAGACATCGCTGTGACGTAACTACTGCATTCATCTGGTTGAAAATTTCACATAATATAAACAACATACTCATGTTTAATGTGTGAGAGTTTCAAAAACATTACTCGTGTAGAAAAAAAGTAACAGTTGTTCGAATTTGGTTGTCGAAAAATCGATTATACGGAGCTCAAATAGGGCGCCTCCAGAAAACGTGCATTGGTTGGGATGCTGTTTATTCAAAACTACGCATGATAACAAGCTGAACATTTTAAATTATAAAGAAAATATATTGCTATACATTATGTATGTATTTAAATACATTAAGATCAATGAACGAAAGTTATGGTGTCTTGAAGTTGAGCCTAAAAGCAGAAATATCATTTCTAAGTTTTATTACACACGATATTTTCAAAGAGTAAAATTATCACATGCTAATTCTGCTTTTAAGCTCAGCTTCAAAGTACCATAATTTTTGTTCCATTTATTCAAATTTAATGAAATTTTTACAACAATGATGGCAATATCATGGCCATACAAAAATGCATACAATTTTAATTTTTCATCTAGTTATCATGTGTAGTTTTAAATAAACAGCGTCCCAACCAATGCACGTTTTCATGGACGCGCCCTGGAGGCCAAGTCTTGAAACTTGCGCTTTCAGGACGCAAACGCTCTCGGACGTCATAAAGTCCCATTTGCTGTAAGAATGATGACCTTGAAATTTACCTTTAACTGTTTAGCATAATTTTGAATAAGGTTTTATGACTGTATAATATATGTAATAATAATTATAATGTTAATAAATTGTTTCCAATAGATTGCTGGATGACAATCAAATAAGTGGAGTGACTTAATGTTTCAATGTCGATCACTCTTACAGTAAATGGGACTTTATGACGTCCTAGAGCGTTTGCGTCCTGAAGGCGTAAGTTTCAAGACTTGGCCTCCTGTTTGAGCTCCGTATAATCGATTTTTCGACAACCAAATTCGAACAACTGCATCATTTTTCTCAGAAAAATAATGTTTTTAAAACTTTTACACATAAAACCTTAGTATGTTGTTTATATTATGTGAATTTTTCAGCCAGATGTATGCAGTAGTGTCGTCACAACGATGTCTCGCCCATTGTGCGTTTTTTCTGCGCCACCCGGTATAATCCTACACGTTTTACACAAGAAGGGAGACTGGCCTGTTGTTTTCACGAGTGTGTTATTTAATGTTTTTAACTACCTGTGTATTGGCGGCATATCTTCTACCTGTTATATAGTATTTAAAATGGGATGTATTTGTGCTTTTCACAAAATCAGATAAAAATAAATGCCAAATAAATTTGGCACTTTTTACATTATAATTGTTTTAAAGCCACAATTATTCATATTGCATTTCACAAAATGGTGAGATTCAGAGTAGAGAACGCATGCATTTATTGTTATTAATATATTTTGAAACAGCTATCGGAAAGGATTGTGTTGAAATGGGAATATTTCTGCAACTGGATCTTATTACATCCTGAGTGTGTAGAGTGCTAGTCTTAGTTTAAATGAAAAAAGGTACTTTTATAACGTATTTGCTTTTATGTTAATTGAGTGGGATATAATTCAATTCAATACGGATGCAATTCCTAGTTTAGAGTTCCGAGTTTTCCGAGTTTATATCCCGAGTTTTGTAAGTTAAATGTTAAATGTAAAATGTAAGAGTTAAATGAGTTAAATGTAAGTAGAACTTAAAATAAATTCATACTCAAAGTAAGAAGTGTGAAATAAATCAACATTATTTGGGAGATCTGGAGCAGCTGGAGGAGATGGATGTGAATACAGCCTATATATAACAATTCCATTTCACTTACATTTTTTTGCATTCTCTTCCATTGCCATCAATCCCGACTCAATCCAATATGAGCACAATTTCACATAAATAGACAGGAGGAAATGCAGAATGCAAGAGGATTTTTTTTTAAATTAAATATAACCAATCGGCAATCATTAATGGTAGGTACCTATTACTTTACCTTTCAGATGTTTTGGGTAACTCGTTTTTTACTTGTATTCAAAATTCTTGTAACTTCATTTTATCTTATTACTTCAACACTATTCGAACAAATAAGCGATACGTGATAAAGCAACTTCTGGCAGGAAACTTTTTAGATGCACTTTTTTATTTTGATGTTCGTGTTTCCACAGGGCAGTGAAAGAGGAGAAACAAATTAAATTTAGATTTAGTTACAAGTTTACTTTTTCAGCCATAACAAACAACTAAAGCAAATTTTATATAATTTATTTACATAAATAAACCCTTTTTATCGTCCATTATCCTAGTACCAAAGAATCCACCAGAGGTCAGTCGTGTTCCTTATTTTCTCGAATCAAGGGGTTACAATCAAGCGCTTCAAAACTTCGTCCAGGGGTAAAAACTCTGTCACTCCCATTTCCCCATCGTCTCAACACATTGCATGGTTTCTCTGGGTATCTTATAGTTCGCAAGACGGAACAAGTTAGTTGTATCGGTGTTGATTGTTGTTGATCCAGTCGAGGATGATCTGGCCATATGTCGACTGCCAAGCGATGTTGTCTCCTATGATCGAGATGGCTCCTTGCACGGATGCTGCTGCTTCTCCGAGATCACCGCCAGATGCGTCCAAGAACACTTGCATCTGCACACAAGAGCAGAATATGCCTCGTATCTACGCAATAATGGGGTGAAGAATACGCGCATTTTCTATACCTGACATCAAGAAATGTGTAGAAATTTTGGTTGAAAGAAATGTTTCGCTGATTTAGAGCAAATTTTAATCATTTACTTGTCGAATGCGAATTCGAATTCAATATTAATTAGTTTGAAAACACCAATACGATTTAGATGAAGAGTTGGGAGAGAGTGGAGTTTCAAGATTGGGATTAGAGGGGAAGAGAAAGAATGCGTTTATGCGGAGAAAGAAATAAGAGAGAATGATTGAAATTAAGGTGTAAATAGTTATGAAGACAGAAAGTTGTGGAAAAAGATTTACGAGTTTAAATCAAACTAAAATGATTCACTAGTCGAAGTAATATGATTGCCATTAGTTCAAATTAATTTTTGTGCTATGATAGCGACGGATATTTGTATCTAAATATTACTTCAAGTTATTTTCCGAATTATAAATGTATATTCCGTGTAAATAAGGATAAAATAGTCTCGTCTTTGCCATATCTGAGTTGAGCCTATGCCTCTACTTAGTGCATTTGAATAACCTCGACGACGAGTGAATGTCAAAGACAATACCTTGTCAGCGTGTTCTTGTCGAGTGCTTCTTCGTGCGAGGTTCAGCAGGAGATTCCCGACTGATCCCATCGACCCGTAGCTGCAACACAAGTCATATCGTGTCCAGTCACTTCATGCTAGTGTCACACTATTAGCAGGACATCGCAAATGCCATGGGAGGACCTGAGACGTCTTGACACATTCTGAAATAATGAATATTGGGATTCTTATGTTTTAACTGGCAAAGGTCGTGAATATGGCTTCGCAAAACAACTATATAACTGTACTACCTAATAAGAGTCGGCTGTACTAATAGTTAAACAATGGTGATAATATTTCCGACCCTTAGAGCCGACTCTTAATACATTAATGTTTGTAGAATGATTGTTGAGCGAGCGAAGCGAGCGACTCCATTTGGCTCTTTTAGCACGGACCTCTGTTTTTTTTTTGTTTTTTTTTTTGTTTTTGTTTTTGTATGCTAAAGGAAGCAATAGAAGTCGCACCGTTTCACCGATCGACCTGAAATTTTGCACACATGTAAAGACAACCTTCTCTGTTTGCAGACCCAATTTTTTTTTTAAATCCATCCATTGGTTCATTGTTAAAATAAGTATCTCCTGATAGCCTAAAAAATGAAAATGGTCTTCGAGAAATGTGATCAAACTCATATTTAGCATGGTCAGTAAGACCAACAATGTCACTTATTTTACAAATTTTCAGCCGAATCTGTCAAGAAAGTATGCACTTATTGACATTTTTAATAGCTGTCAGAAATGAAACATTGAAAATGAATGTCTTTCCAATGCAACTGAATCTGATTTGCTTTAGGTACAAGAGTGTTTTGATGGTATGTACACTTTTTTAGTGAAAAGCAGATATTTTTATGTTTATTGAGTTGATCAAATTTGAATAATTCAATTTGGATCATAGTTTCCAACAAATCATTTCGAGTTTTTAAGGACCTTGATTGTCTTTTCGTCAATTCGTAGTTCTGATGGCCGTGCCTCCCGTGTTTCTACTTGGCTGATTTTGCATCCAGGAGGGATTAGAAACATAAGCTCACATTTCAATAATATCATTGAGTGGCGTTTGTTCTCTTCTAGCGTTCACACGTCATTCCAAATCTCTCCTGCATTTTGCTTCTTTTCGTTGATAATTTTGGCAATTTGGTGTACTTTGTGAAGGTATTAGTAAAATTGAATTGCTTTTAAAGCATAGATATATTAGGTATCTACAGTATTTGTCCAGGGGATTGATTATTTCAAATTATTTTCTTCTTGGAAACGTTGGATTTATTCCGTTTCTGAGCTTCTGTCTAGCCTGACATTTCCTTGAAGGTTGCTATTTTTTTTGAAAGTTTTGATTCATTCAGTTCAAAACATTACGTTGTCTTATTTTAATTGTGGAACGTTGGATTCATTCCGTTTCTAAACTAGGTAGTTACTATTTTACCTGATCCGTTTTTTTGTGTGGAACTTTGATTCCTTTCGCTTATTAGTTGAAAGGTGTTTACTTTATTTTCATATTTGCGAAGTTTTGTTCAAGATTCATTTCGTAACATTACGACATTGAATACTTTACGTCTTTGAGCACACATTTCGTGCATTTCAAACATTGATCACACAAATATTATTGTACTTTAATTAGGTAGGTACTCTACTTCTTACTTTTTCATTACCTATCTTATCCCTATTTAAACATGCCGAAAAATGGAAAGACTTCTGCTAGAATGAAAGCCATAAAGGCGAAAAAGCGTCTGCGTGAAATTGAAGATCAAGAAACTGACGAAGCTAAATCTAAAAGGTTGAAACAAAATGTCGTTAATAATAAAGTATCAAGGAGCAAAGAGACCCCCGACCAGACTGCTGCAAGGAGATACTTAAACAATCAACGCAATACCCGCTCTCGTGCAGCGGGTATTGCCGATTGACCGACCAACTAAAAACTTCGCATGGTAATTGGTAGCAACATTTAAGGTATTTTTGCCAATTTTCAGTCTAATTTGTAGTTATTTTCAGAAGTTTTTGTAATTTTAGGGACATTTTGTGTGTTGGCTGTCAAATTCACGGCGACTTCGAATCTTCAGTTCAAGGCAAGGTAGTTAGAGCAGAAAGTTTCAAACGAAATGAAACTAATAATGACCGTTTAACAGATTGATCTGATATTGTGTCCACAGTAATATCATATCATATGAGTGGTCCCAGGTATATTGTTTGAAGGATATCATGTGATTTTTGAAACTTAACAAGGAACCGTTCAATCAAAGGTTTAATCGATCAACTTAAAACTTAGCAAGGTTATTGGGACCAATATTTTTTGGAAATTTTGGGGATATTTATACAAGTCTGTGACGAAATTCAAGAATTATTGGCTTTTAATGACATTTTCGATAGACATAATTTCGGTTCGAGGTGTTGCGTGTATCCGTGCTCGCTCATCAACGCGTTACTCAGAGCGTTTTCCTAGTAATTTAATTAATCAAATAAAGCGAGGGTCCACTTTGGCACCTTTTGACTCGTGTTCATTTATTATTATTTTTTTCCGTTCCAAGGATCGAGTAGAATTTCAAATGCATGTAGCTACGCGTAATGGCCACCCGTCTGAGCAACACAGCTTTTGGACAAAATGATTGGTAGATCTGTTGAACATTCCTTCTGAATGGACGAATAATCATACTGTTATCCCCACCAATGGACTGCCACCTTGACGTGGTGGTGGGGCTTAAGGGGCCGGCTCACATACGAGTTGGCCCCAACCAAGTGCAGTCCAGGGTCGACCTAGTCCCATGCCCTCCCCAAATTCGCGGGCCCCTCGGGCCGGCCTCCCCCCTCGAGATGGTGACCCCCCTGAAATCGAGTCCCACCGGCCCGAAGCTCTCCACCCCCCGGTCTGTCCCCATTCTGACCTGGCTTTCCCACCAGTTTCAGACTCCCCCAGATCGGGCCCGTTAGGTCGACCCCTCCCGATGTCCTCCTCTTAGTTCAACAAAGTTAAAAGTTAAAATTAATGTGCGCAATATAACCTCGTCGTTGACGCGCCGTTAAACTCTAATAATCAATCAATCATACTGTTATCGGTATCACGGACATTTTATTGTCCCGACTCTACTTGAAGATTACTATTTGACTTGACAAGAAGCACTCACTACGCTGCAACATCTTGGAAGTTCTCCGTGATGAAGTCGAGAGCTGTGTCCAGGGCGCCGGGGTTGTTGAAGATGGAAGTGAACACGGCGTTGGAGTCATGACGACGGATGCTGGATCCAGGAGTGATCGCCAGTCGCATCAATCTGCAACATTACAACGTCATTAGTCTTAATTGTCCATGTTCCGTTGTTCAAGATGTTTCTCGTCACAGATGACTCCCCAGGAATGGTGAATGTCTCTTCGAATTCAAGGGAAGGCATGAGTGGGTAGGTCGACCCTGGCTGATCTTCGTCTGTAGCCTTACCACTTGCCTGCCGGCATGGTAATTCTTATACTAGTCCAATGAATTATTGGCCAAAACAAACCCCACCACAGCACTTACGTGGCAACCGTCGGGGGTATCATATCCTGAATCCTACCTGTTAAGCCGAGCATAAGTAGAGAGTAACCTACGTGTTGAGACTCTCTGCGTTGTCCGTGCAGCCCAGCACTGTTATGATGAGTGAGGCCTCCGTTGCTACGCGACTAGCAAGGTATCTCTCGTACAAGAAGTTCCAGGCGGTGACGTCACTCTGCTTAAGAGCAGTGCAGTAAACAGCGCTCTTCAGATCCGCAGTGATCCTGCAGAGTGAGAGAGACACAAGTAAATGTTATACATCCTTAATGAGACTCCACAAGAGAAGGGAGTATTGGAAACACGGTAACGTCATGTAACCTACGCCTGACGAAAGATACCAAGGGGGGCAACGGCTAAACGTCCCATCCGAGGGACGGTGTGTCATTCACAGCACGGGTCTCTACAACCCGCGTTGTCGAGAGACTGATAACAGGTGGAGGGAGGTCGTCACACTAACCCCTCAAACAAGCAGTCTCTCTGGCCCAACGGCAGCAACTAGTAGGCCAGAGTTGAATGGTCACCCATGTCAGTACTAACCGCGATTAATGTTGCTTGAAAGGAAGGATTAGCTTTATAATCACGGTCCAAGGTCTCTACATTAGAGGTTAGCTCATTGGAAGGTATTGCCAGGATTGGTCAACTCGCCGTGACGTAGCTCGGCTACCAGCAAGAGAGGAAAATTCAACCCTAGCCAAGTCAACGCGCGCTATAGGTTTGTTAACTGCAAATGGAAACCCTGCAAATACATTAAATAACAGTTATAAAATATCTGTTCTAATAAAATATCAGAATAAGTAATTAATTATGACATAGAGAATTTGAATTTATAACAATATCAACTTATTTATGTTGTTTCTGAACATTCTATTTGATTTGTTGATGGAAATATGGGTTTGGAAGAAGGTTTTATTCTGCATCTATCACAAGATTTTGATACAGTTTCAATCTGCTATAGAAATATAAGCAAAAACATAATGCTGGTACAAAATGTACAGATGATAATGACATTCTGATGCAATTGTTTTGTCTGTTATTTGCTGGGAGCTTGGAAAATGGGCTACAATTGTACAGTAAAATTCACAAAATATCTCTTGTAGTTGTTATTATTAGGTATTCTTGTTAGTCTATAAACAATGCATTTTGATTTTGAGCTTCATAAAGTTAATATTGCCAATATAACATAGACAAAATAGAAAACAAACCACAATAAATTGGCAAGTTGAATCAATTTTATATATTAATTGTATCGCCCAAAAAGCAAGACCTAATATTTTATAATCTGGTACTTTCGCAATCTTAATTAATATAAAGGATATATATATATATATATATTGCATTTATGTTAATTAAATATCATGACTAAATAGACAAAAAAAGATGGCCAATAATAAATAAACATAATTTGTAAATATTTTGACATCTTTTTTATGAAAGCTACAATATACTTTCAATAAATTAGGAAACTTTATTTCAATATCAATTTAGAATAGAGTGATTAACTATATTAATTATTGTGCATCTTTGTGAGGTGAATTGTTACCTAATAATCTAGTGGAGCGGTCGCTCCACTCAGCCAAGTCGTACCGTACACTCACAGTCACTCAACATACCGTAAATGCCTGTATAAACTGAGGAGCAGACCAACTACTTTTACTGTAAGCAACAACATGGCATTTTCGGCCTACTGGATCTCAACAATGGAAAATCTCTCATTGTTGGGAAATGTCTTAATTTTGAGCTATGGCCCACCTGACAACATATACATCACGCGACAACAACCAGTCATGCCGTTTACGACCTAGAGGACAGTGAAAATCGTGAAATTACACCGCTTTCTTCTTCTTCAGATGATGATGATGATGATGATTCTGATGATTCCCGAAAAAGTTGCTATCACCGCCACAGCCTAAACGGCTGAACCGATCAACCTGAAATTTTTACCACATATGCACTTTTGGCGTCTGATGATACCTTGCCTCTTGTGATTTTTTGTGCCGCCATTTTTAAACCGGAAGTGACGTCATATCTCAAAAACGTCTGGACCGATTAGAACGAAATTAGCGCCATTCGATTTAGACGGTCATCTATATGAAGTATCAATAAAAAAATAATTATTTTCTCATTTTCTGAACCGGAAGTGACGTCATAAATACGCAATATTTAACTTATTTCAACAAATTATACTTAAAATACATACATAAGTAACTTACATTGTAACATAGACAATACAAATTATAATTTCAAGGTTGCAGTGTTCTCGGCCGCCATTCCTGAAACCGGAAGTGACGTAATATATCTACAACGCCTGTACCGTTTGCAACTGAACTAGCTACTGCGTATTCATTCTGCAATTTTTTTTGAAACTCAATTGTGAAAAATGAATAAACAAATTAACGGTACCGGAAATGGCGGCAGGAACCACTAAATGAAACCGGTAGTGACGTCATATATTACAAACGGCAAGACCGATTTTACGGAAATATAGGGATTATGAATTCAGATGGTCGTTCATAAAGTATCAACTAGATTGTTTTCCTATTTCCTATACCGGAAATTACGTCATAAATATGCTAAATGACGTCATAAATATGATAATTGACACTAAATTCACCACTTTATACTCTTAAATAGATATTTAGTAAACCTACTTTGTAAATAATTATAAATTCAAGGTTGCAGTGTTCTCGGCCGCCATTTTTAAAACCGGAAGTGACGTCATATATTGAAAACAGCTGTACCGATTGCAACCAAATTTTGGAAATATGGAGGACTAATAATTATCAATGAAATACGACATTATTTTCGGCCGCCATTGTTAAAACCGGAAGTGACGTCATATATCGAAAACGGCTGTACCGATTGCAACCAAATTTTGGAAATATGTAGGAATTATAATTATGGATTAAAGGCGACATTACTATTGGCCGCCATTGTTAAAACCGGAAGTAACTTCATATATCAAAAACGGCTGTACCGATAGCAACCAAATTTTGGAAATGTGTAGGACTTATAATTATGAATTAAAGACGACATTATTTTCGGCCGCCATTGTTAAAACCGGAAGTGACGTCATATGTCGAAATCGTCTGTACCGATTGCAACCAAATTTTGGAAATATGGAGGACTAATAATTATGAATTAAAGACGACATTATTTTCGGCCGCCATTGTTAAAACCGGAAGAGACGTCATATATCGAAAAAGGCTGTACCGATTGCAACCAAATTTTGGAAATATGTAGGACTTATAATTATGGATAAAAAGACGACATTATTTTCGGCCGCCATTGGTTAAACCGGAAGTGACGTCATATATCGAAATCGTCTGTACCGATTGCAACCAAATTGTGCAATTATGTAGGACTTATAATTATGAATTCAAGACGACATTATTTTCGGCCGCTATTTCAAAACCGGAAGTGACGTCATATATCGAAAACGGCTGGATCGATTATAACGAAACTTAAGCTATTCTTCGTGGATAATCATTTTCATCTAATACCAAACGCAACTTTTCTTAGTAAGCAAATCGGTTTAGGCGTATTTTTTTAAAGAAATTAGTCCCTGCTCGGACATGTGCTACAAGCTGTATGAATAAACTAACAAAAGAAGTGATATCCCAGAAAAAAACACTCCGTGTAAAAAAGGCAGCCAAGTCTCTTTACTTTAAAAAAAATCAACACCGAAAAGAAGTGATATCAAAAAAGGAGCCAAGTCAATGACATTTCCAAATATTTAATCGTATTTTTGAAATAAAAGAATAAACACCGAGAAATACTTTACAAAAGGACTTGGCGCATCGTTTTTTTAAATTCATTTTTTGATTCATAAGCATATGCCATTGATATACAACCGTCATTTAGAATTTTTAGAATAATAGGGAAACATCTTTCAATTACATATTATACATACCTACTGTAAAACATTATCTATTAGAATATGTACGTACGCGATAAAACTTGTTGCCTATGTTTTCTATAAATACACAATAGTTAGTTATCTTCGTAATATTGTTTCGTGGTCAACATAATTAAGTCTCATGCGTTAAACCTTCTCATCAAGAAATACATTTCTATTAATCCACATTTTATAACAAAACATTTCACAATGTACATAGTCACATTGAATTTCTATTAAAAATTTTAACTTTATGCACTTGACACTTCAAAAATATATAAAAGTGTTCCAAAGACAGTTCGTAATTATTTGACAACGTTTCATGATTTCCTTCAGTCAAGATAAAATTATGAAAAGATACCCTTCTTATATCACCATATTAACAGTGCTATAAGAATATGTATGAGCCCACTTCCAATTGTTATTTAATTCTTTCACCCTTATATTACTTATCTATTACAGCATGAAATCTTTCTACTATCGCCATTGACAAAACTATATAGCCATTACTAAAAGTAGCTTGATTCATAGTTTCTGGCTCTAATAGAAAGAGGAAAATGTACCTACTTTAAATTTCTTTTCACTTTTAGTATTGAATGAGGTCTTTAAAAAAACGATGCGCCAAGTCCTTTTGTAAAGTATTTCTCGGTGTTTATTCTTTTATTTCAAAAATACGATTAAATATTTGGAAATGTCATTGACTTGGCTCCTTTTTTGATATCACTTCTTTTCGGTGTTGATTTTTTTTAAAGTAAAGAGACTTGGCTGCCTTTTTTACACGGAGTGTTTTTTTCTGGGATAACAACTACAAGATATATTTTAAGAATTTTACTGTACAATTGTAACCGATTTCCCAAGCTCCCAGCAAATAACAGACAAAACAATTGCATCAGAATGTCATATCTCATCTGTACAAATTTGTACCAGAATTTTGTTTTTGCTTATATTTCTATAGCAGATTGAAACTGTATCAAAATCTTGTGATAGATGCAGAATAAAACCTTCTTCCAAACCCATATTTCCATCAACAAATCAAATAGAATGTTAAGAAACAACAAGAATAAGTTGGTATTGATATAAAGTCAAATTCTCTATGTCATAATTAATTACCCATTCTGATATTTTATAAGAATAGTTAAAACTGTTATGTAATGTCTTTGCAGGGTTTCCAATTGCAGTTAACAAACCTATAGCGCGCTTTGACTTGGCTAGGGTCAACGATTGCAGAGTGCAGGCAGGTAGCCGAGCTACGTCACGCACTCGAGCTCGTCTCAGGCTAAGTCCCGCGCCGCCCGGCAATGAGCTAACCTTGTCCCCCTATATACTTAATCCACCTTGATCACGGTCTTCCCACAAATTAGCAAGAAATTCGAATTTCTAGAAGGCCGTTTCACCATGGCACAATCTTAAGTATAAAACTGCTCTTTTCAGAAGGAAAAAACGCACAAATAAAGCAGTTTAACACTCATAACTCTGTAAAAAATCCACGAACGTATACATTAAAAAATGTTATAATAAAATGTTGCATCTAATACACGCTAATATTAGTTTTTCACAATATGAAAAAACTGGAACTTTGAAGTGATATTATCTCGAAAATTAGTTCACGTGAACCACTGTTTCTATATTAATATGATGCAGTACTAAAAACGTATTTATAGGCCGAGTTTGAACGACTTCTAACGAAGACTGAATTCGGAAATCCCTCCTTAACCACGGTGATCTTACGAGACCCGTAAGAACCGTTATCACATTATCAACTCACGGGTTAGTGTTCGGGGTTGCCATCCAATCAGAGTAGAGAGTTGTCGCCGTGGTGACACAGGCTTGGTCTCCCATGTTGCACGCCCATCTGGCAACCACGCCTCGAGTGAGCTTCAACACGTGGCCGTCGTCTTCGCCTTCTTCCAACCCTACGCTACTGTACACCGCTGACATCAGGCTCAACAGGTACTCCTAGAACCAAGACACAAGTCACAAGTGTTACGTTATGTTGTTAGGTGAAGACATTGTGTGTAAGTAGATACCGTTGGTGCGAATACATACATTTCATTACAAGGAGTTTGCCTTCATCAGCTTACAACTACAGGCTGCAACGTGGCATGTACCTCAGATCAGAGGTAGAAGGCACGAAGTACATTTTCTCGAATTTGATTTGCAAGCACATTTTGAATTATGTATTCAAACTCGATCAGTTGCCGTTGCCTTATGTTAACAAACACATGTTATCTTTGTATTCACTATAAAATGACTCCTGAGACCAAGAGAAATAAGATTTAATGTAGACAGAAATACTGTTTTTCAGCTCACCTAAAGACTCGTTGAAATATACATCGGACCTTCTTCCTCTGAGGAACAAAGCAACATTCTTCCTCCTCTTTCCCAGCCCAGTATGGACAACAGCAAAAGTAAAACGACCTAGTACTTGAACAATATCTCCAAAGATTAGGCCCTAATACCCCCCCCCCCCACCCCCCGCCACTGTCCACACCACGTACCTAGACGACTGGATAATCCAGGACTCCGACGTCCACACCACGTACCTGGAAGACTGGATAATCCTGGACGCCGCCGTCCACACCACGTACCTGGAAGACTGGATAATCCTGGACGCCGCCGAGCATGAGGTCTATGAAGCCTAAGGCGCTGAACGCCGCCGTCCACACCACGTACCTGGAAGACTGGATAGTCCTGGACGCCGCCGAGCATGAGGTCTATGAAGCCGAAGGCGCTGAACGCCGCCGTCCACACCACGTAGTCGTCATCACGGGCCAGGAAGCGCGCGAGACTAAGTGCTGTGTCGTAGTCCAGTGCGTCGGCGCGGGCGAGGTTGAAGCTGTCGTCCACCAGCTGCGCGCGACTCAACGCGTGGATCTCGGAGTGTGCGCCGTCCAGCTGTGACGTCAGCAGCGCCCAGTTGCTGGCGTCGTAGTTGACCCGGTAGTAGCCTGTCACGTGACCGACATTCAACATGGCGTCAAGAGGGAAGGGGTTCAAGAGGGTTGAGAAAACTTCCTTGTGCTGACAAACGCACTGATGAGGGTTAGAGATCTCCGAGGAGAATGGAATTGCGGTAGTGAATGGTCACTACGAACTGTCATACCACCGGTGACGATACTGTCACAATGTCTCATTGCACATGTGTGCGCAACCCTCATGACTAGACTCAACGTGTTGCTTTTCAGCTCGATTTGAGAAACTTGGTGTTATTGACTACTTCCAGTGGAGTCTGGATGATAGGAAGGGATTGCGTTGTGAATCTGATCTGAGTTATCTGAGACACAGATCTGATCTGTGTTATCTGAGAACAGGCTCAGATAATTCTTCAGTCTGATTTCAATACATTGTTGATGTGGACTCATGATAATGATTTGTTAGTAAATAGTACAAAAACTAAGTTAATTCACATTTGTTCACCTTCAATTGCAAGCAGGTTAGACCCTGTAACATTATTGTGTCATAGTTTTAATTGTTTACATACATTAGATTTTGCTTTGTGTACTTGTACTGATCTGATTGAGGAGGTTGATACTTGTTTATATTTAGGTATAACATTGATAAATACTTTTCCTGGAGACCTCATATAAATAGCTTTGCTTCCAAATTACGTTCTTGCTCGTTTCAATTGTTTCATGTAAAATCTTTTTTACCTGTTAGAATTTTAAAATTAATATATTCTGCTTTAGTGGAATCTGTAATTTCTTACGGTTTACTTGCTTGGGGCAGCACATCCAATGTTCACCTTCAAGTCATTCGATCTATACAGGATAGAATGATCAAGAATTTGACCCCTGATGCCGTTAAGCTCAAATGTAACAATAACACTCTCTTAATGTACGATCATCTTAATTTCCTTCCAATATCTGATTTGTATAAATATAAATTCATAATCAAATATTTTTATTCGAACGAACTTAAAATTATCTACAATCATTCCAGGGCCACTAGATCAATGGTGAATCCAGTTTTTTAATACTCCCCCGATTTACTAATAAGTATGGAAAGCGATGTTTAAATTACTCTGTCCCTTTTATTTTCAATCAGTTGCCTCAAGAAATTAAGTCTTTAGATAATTATAGTAGTATTAAGAAAGAAGTGAAATCTTGGTTGTATGAATACTCTGATGATGTATAAAATATTTTGTTTTTTTTTCTTTGTTAATCAGTTTATTATGTATTTTTCTCTCTTTTCTTGTATATTGTTTAAACATTTTTGTATCCACTAATTTTCTTTAAATTAATCCACAGAAAAGCCGTTTGGCTTTGTGGAAAACGGAATGTATGTATTTTTGTGTGTTAACGATAATAAATAAAAAAAAAAAAAAAAAATCTCTGCCTGTCTGGTCGAGTAGCTCAGTTGGTAGAGAATGTCTCTCGGTCAGACATTTTTCACAACGCACATCTCCTGCTATGGCAGAAACATCTATGGCTATATGCTATGTAAGAAACATCTATGGCTGTATAGCTATGTAAGAAATATGGAGAAACATCTCTATGTGTCTACCTTGGAACTCTGTACGGCTTCTTGAGATGCATCACTCAGTAATGAGATGCGCACTGTTCTTCAAAGATATTTTGACGTGAGGTCTTATAGACTTACGTCTTTGATTTCAGTATATATGGGGCAGGTTTTTAAGGCAAGTCGAGCAACGCAACGCAACGCAACGCAACGCAACGGAAGTGACGTATACAGCCGTCCAGACAGGTTGGCGCGCACGCTCGGCGGGCCGGCTGATAACGCTATATAGCCGCGAGGCATGCAGCTGCGAGTAAAGAGCTGATGAGTCAGCGTCGATTCAGCGAAATGTTTTCCCGAGATGTTTCGAGAAACGTTAAGAATATTTGAGAAATGAATGAGTTCATAATAAATAGCCTGATCACCGGCAGTATGTAGTTAGTATCAACAAAGATTCTTCATCAACCGCGAAACTCCGCCAGCGTCGGTTAACACGGGTGATAGACTAAGACAACTACATAGTGTTTTGCGTTTGTTTTTCATAACTTAAAATTAAATGTAAATATGCCTTTTGTATTTCATTACAAACAGTGATTATGCAGTTATTAAATTACATTTCAATAAATTGAATGTAACATTTTCATATACGTTTTCAACTTCTGACCCAATGTTTTTATCATTTATGGGACTAAATTTTAATTTTCTCTCTGTATACAGGACTGACGAGATAACGGAAATAAATCATTTGGATAATGTTGAAAGAGAAATTATTGAGGCGATTTATAATCGCCTCAATTAAATAATAATCGGCGATAATTATAATCGCCTTTAAACACAGATCCGATGCTAGTGTTTCTTTTACTAATGTGGCAGATCTGATGAGCTTCTATGTTTACATAGTACGCGGTGTTGTTCAAGTATTAATTGACCCCATAAAAAACACTTCGTGTAAAAATACCAGCCAAGTCTCTTCAACTAAAAAAAAATATATGAAATCTAAAAATTCTGCACTGAAAAGTATTGATATCAAAAAATTTGCCAAGTCAAAACTTTATTTGAAAATCAAAAAATACTTGGCGCATCGTGTATATAAATAGCTTAGAAGTATAGGCCAGATTTAAAATATACATCAAATATACATATACATATAGTATACCTATAATTCTCAAAAAAATCGATGCGCCAAGTATTTTTTGATTTTCAAATAAAGTTTTGACTTGGCAAATTTTTTGATATCAATACTTTTCAGTGCAGAATTTTTAGATTTCATATATTTTTTTTTAGTTGAAGAGACTTGGCTGGTATTTTTACACGAAGTGTTTTTTATGGGGATATCACTCCTTTTTTTAGTTTATTCTTACAACTTGTGACACATATGAAATGAACAATTACTAAATTCTTTAAAAAAAATCGCCATTTACGATTTGGTTACTACTAATGAAAATCTGTTATATATTCATATATAGTCTTTCGTGAAGAATAGCAAAGGTTTCATTCCAATCGGTCAACCCAGTTCCAAGATATGGCATACACAAAGGTTTTCAAAATGGCTGCTAAACTTACTGCACTGCCACATAGAATTTATATCTACAATTAATGTGTATCATTTTAGGCTTTCTGAATATGTATTCATTGTATAGAATGGGGAATACAATAATTTTTAAATTTGAATTACTTCATTTCCGGGCTCATAAATAAGAACATTCTAGTTTGACTGTTCCTATTACATTAAGATGGCCTTCCGAATCATTTGGCGCTAGTTTCGTACTGATCGGTCTACCAGTTTTCGAGATACGACGTTACTTCCGGTTTCAAAATGGCGGCTGAAATCTCTGACCCCTTAAATTTTAATTTACACATGATAACATCTTATTATAAGCTGTCTCAAATAGTATTTATTGTATCAAAATGTAAATTTGTGAGATTTTTCAAATGTGTGACGTCATTTCCGGTTTTGCTATAAGAAACTGCAAATATTATTGTTGATAATACATAAAGTTGACCGTCTAAATTGTTTGGCGCTGGTTTCGTTCGTAACTATTTAGCCGTTATTAAGATATGATGTCACTACCGGTTTCAAAATGGCGGATTCCGGTTGGTTTTATAACAACTCAAATGAGATATCAAAAGTACATACGTTACATAAATATCAAAATAATCGGATCAATCTTTGTTGCCGAAATGCCAATCGATGTATTTCAAATTTCATGACGTCATTTCCGGTTTCGTTAACATAATTTTTAGTCTTTTGCTACTGATAATGCATATAGTTCACCGTCCGAATCGTTTGGCGCTATTTTTGCTCCAATCGGTTTAGCCGTTGTTGAGATATGACGTCACTTCCGGTTTCAAAATGGCGGCACAAAAAATTCATGGGGTGAAGGTTAAATCAGACGCCAAAAGTGCACACGTGGTAAAAATGTGAGATCAATCGGTTCAGCCGTTTAGGCTGTGGCCTTGTTACCGGATTTGAATTTTAGGAGACTACTACTGAGATTATTATTATTATTATTATGAAAACCGCCCTAAAACACTGTTTTCACGGCCCTCTAGCGCGCAAAGGGCGTAACCTATTGTTCCCAAATTTGGTATATGTTGTAGGGTGGGCCATAGCTCGAAATTAAGATATTTCGCAACAATGTGATATTTCCCAATTTTAAGATCCAGTAGGCCGAAAATGCCACTTTGATGCTTACAGTAAAAGTGGGTTGCTCCAGCCTTTTTAAATGAGAGTGTGCGCGCGCCGTACGACTTGGCTGGCGTGGAGCGACCGCTCCACTAGATAAATGTTTTGTCACATTGTTTGAAGATATAGTGATTGGTAATGTTGCAACGACGAAGAATGGGGAAAACGCAATGTTTCATTGCGGTACCCGTGTTTGGGTTACAAGGTGAAATAATTATTGGACACAAGTTTTATTAGTGACTATGACAGTGATAATGATCATAACTGGCGACTTTAACATTGACATCAGGACCGGTATTACCAAAGTTAATCTGAGCCGGCTAAATATTTGACTAAATTGGCGGCACATCCAATCAGATACCTCAAAATGATTGAAACAGTTCAAGTTAATCCAAAAGTTAGTTAATCCAGCAAATTTAACTTTGGTAATACCGGGGCTCAGTAAACTGGAAAACAAGTGGCTCATTGATTTCATGAAAGAAGAATTCGACATGAATCTCGCAACCGATCCAGCGCTATACACCACGCTTGGTAACACCACCATCGATGTTATGTTCACGCGACGAATTCATCTGTTCAACGTTCTCAACTCTGTATCCTACTTCTCTAATTATCACCGGCCCATGTTTGTCATCCCAAAATCTTCAACATTAGGGACCATGATTGTAAACTAAACTGTGCTTAGGTACAATGATTTTGGCAAAGCAATTTAACAAAAAATAATGTCGAAAAATGAAAACAATCAAATAAATATTTTTTTTGTAAATAAAAACTCTGGAGTCTTCTTTACCGTACCTAACCCATGTCATAACTCATTAGACCTCACGTTTAAACACAGCGGGTGAATTCACTTCACCCCCCTACAATTTTTTTTTGAAATGTTGTCTTAACTTAAACAGAATTTAAAAAAATCAGATATCAGCGACCATTTAAAGACCCAATAAAGCCACACACCGGAATATATACGTCTTCAGATCTTACCAGAGATTATAATGCACTCAATTTGTGACATTATTTTGTCTATTAAGCTTGACATGGTAGCTGATATTTTAAATTTTGTTAGTGTGAAGACATAATTACAAAAGAAAGTGTGTCTTTCCGAGGCTTTTTAACATCATCCTTCAGACGCAAGAATTATAAATTGACCTCTAATGCAACCACGTCGACCTTGGATTGTTCAAAGCCAGTGACAGTATGAATCTGGTCTCCACTCACCGTTCTCCTTGACGTTGAACAACACCCACTCTGTGTCGCCCGGCATGTCGCCAATGACCTTGATGACGTCATCAGCACTGAACCAGTCCCTGGGCGACGTGGAGTTGAAGTCGCGCGCCGTCTGCGTGGTGTACGTCAGTGGAATGTGCCACTTGTAGTCGTGTGTGTCGGGATGGGTGACGTCATAGCTCAGCAGGAATCTCTCCTAAGTAGAACATGTCGCGAGATCACAGATCAATGTGCTGTACTGTCATGTATACGTTGAAGAGTTAATTAGTACAAAATGAACAACGAAAAGTAAACCCACAGCTGTTCCGAAGCGGCGAAGATGTGGACCTATCAGAATCTAGTGATTGTATCAAGGGTTCTAATATATTTGGTATGGTAAATTCATGGAGGGAGAAAACTTTATTGGAAAACACTGCCATTCATCAATGGTTGCCACATGGACACAGTATAACATAAAATAGAAATTATACATTTTAAATAAGTAAGAAACTAAACATAACATTTTCATAATAATTACATTAAAAAGACATATCTCTATCTAACAAGTGAAAAATTATAAAACTGTATGTTGACTGTATAAATGGTTACGGAGTATTGCTACCGAACCCTTTAAAGCCAAAATACACGTTTTATATAAAAATCTATTGTCTAACTTAAACTTACTACAAAACTGCTTTAAAAAAATGGGTATAGTGCCCCTAGCTCCAAAAAATAAACCGATGACAGTAACTTCAGACGCGTTGTACTTCTCCTTGAAGTAATCTATCGTAGGCTCGTAGATCCTTCTCTTCTCGGCATCAACTTCTTCGGCTTGACCAACGTGCGATTCAAACCGTACGGTCGGATCAAGTATAAAGGATTTCCGAGTCACAGGATCTACAGCGATGATGTCAACGCGTCGGGTACTGTCATCCGTGCCAATGCAGTGTACTTCCTCGGCGACCTCCCATCCCTTATCACGAAGCTCATTTGCTAGAGCTGACCGGATACTGTGATGTCGGGTCACTCGCAGGAGCTCTCCATGGCGGCAGAAGCCGAGAACGTGGGCAAGGGTTTCAATCTCGCTGCCACGGCGGCGGCAGCGGTTACCGTTCTCGCTTCTGCCATGGAGCACTCGCACCGGAGCTACATTGGCCGTCATCTTGATCGCGTCGCGCCACTCGGAGCAGGACAGTCCCTTGCGCTGCGATATCCACTTGTTGGCGGGCGTATATTCACTAAATAATATCGCACCGCGACCTTTCTGAGGCAGGTTACCCCACTTAGTGTATTCCTTCTGACGTAGATGTTCACGTATGGCCAGTGGTTTGATATTTCCGGGTTTTGGTGTCAATTCAGGGATGTTAACCTCGAGCTTGGCGAAGCATTTTTCTCTCTCTGCTTGTAAGTCACGTGTCATAGTGACATACGGAGTATTAGAGTGTTCGAGTGTGTTGCAAATGTTGATCTTTTGTATAAATGCCTCCCATCTTGATCGAAACACATTTAATCCTTTGTATTTATGAGAGGTATACAGCATCGAATCAGGGGTGTCAAAAGGCAGGCTGAGAATTTCTTTGATAGCGCTTTTGATAATTTTATCTAAATCGTCAAGATAAGTTAAGGAAAGTTTGCATATAGGAGCATTTTGGAATGGATACACCAGTGTCGGAAATATGTACTGATTTAAAATGCCTAGTTTCTGATCTGGCATAAGAAGTGGCGAAGTTGACAAATCTTGCAGTTTTTTCTTCAGTTCTGCTATCAGTTTAGCGCTATCAAAAACAATGGCCTGCGAAAAGTTGACGCCTAAATACCTTATGGAGTCAGATTCCCCAATAGCTTGAACTATTGTTTGATGATCAAGTGCAATGTCACGTTTAATTAGCTTTCCAGCCTGCACGTTAATGGCAAAAGACTTAATGTTGTTGAGTTGTAACCCCAATTCAGATAAACGATTTCTTATCATGTTAGTTAGAATAATGGAGGATTCTACATTCTTAGCAATAACGTAGCGTTGTAGAGTTGTAGAGTTGTATTGTAGAGTTTCTTGTCTTAGTTAGTTTAAGCTCCAGTTGGGAAATGTTGTGTATTACCATTATACACTGTAGCTTTATTCCGGAGATTATTTCCTCAGTTTAAACCTCAGAATAAATTGACTGCAGTTTATTTCAGCTATGCCGCAGTATATAATACACACACCACATTTCCCAAGTGGAGTTTAAACTAACTGGAGCTTTTGATGGGCCGCGTCGATAAAACAGCTAACATAATTTTGCTCGCGCAGAGCAAGTCATGGCTTTCAATGTTGTGTATACTTTATTTCTGGCAGATAAAGCATTTCTTATATTTTTGGTAGATAGACAGCTATATAGACTATCTACGAAAAATACAAGAAAGGCTCCGTCTGTCAGAAATTCACTTTTACACATTATTAAAAGTATGGCTTTGGTTGCGCGAGCTAATGTTAGATGATGTATTGACGCAGCCCCTCAATTACTAATACACATTACTTAAAATAATTACTTTTAATACTAATTACTAAAAACTAACGACCCCTCAGTGTTTAATTCCTAATTTCCATGTACCTAATTTAAAAGAGGGATAGGAATTTACTACTGCATATATATAATTTATCCCTTGATTAATCATGATTGCGCTGAAGCTATGTACTTGGGTCAGTTGCGCCGTATTGGCTGCGTAGTCCCTGGTAACCATGACGACTGGATAGCCCATCTGATTGGACCACGTGTCCATGACGGTCTTGACGTCGAAGTCCGCCGCGCTGTTGTCCTCGTGCAGTTGCGCGTTCAGGATGTTGTAGAGGTCGTCGGATGTGGCTGCGTCGTAGGACCTAGCAGAAGACTGTGAAGTCTCATTTGCACGGTGCAATGTCTTGATCAACACATATCAAAGTAATTGGACGAGAAAATTGAACGATGAAATATTGTAAGATTATTAATTATAAAACAATTGTATCCAAAATGACCTCGCAAACAGTAGTTTTTCTGTATCTTATGAGCATAATAGTAGAAGACTTGTTTCTCAGATTTTTGTTCCAAATTTTTGTAATCAAGTATTCAAGCTCTAATAATTTCAAATAGACTGAAGTCAAATAATTCAATTATGTGACGAATTCTCATTCAGCGTAAAAGGGTGTCACCATTGCAAATAAGAATGGTCAAGGCCGAGATTTCTTCAAGAATCATTCTCAGAGACTCCTGGCTTTCTGCTTCTAGTCTCACCTGGCCAGCAGGTAGCGACGGATTCCTCGACGGAAGATGCTTGGAGAGACCATGTGCTCGAGCATGCGCAGCACGGACCCGGCTGAAGCAACAAGTAACAAGCTTCAGTGGTTGAAGTACAAAACAATGTGATCTAATGTCAGAAGCCATTAGCATTAGCTCAACGGCAGGTGAGTTGGATGCCACGGTTCTCTTCAGGTTACTGAGGTACAGCAACATTGACCGCGCTCAGTAGTTGGATAGGGAGAGTTCAACTCTGCCTTTCTAGTTCCTTCCATTAGGCTATTAGGCTAGAGAGACTTTGGTCTTTGGGGGTTAGAATGACGACCTCTCCCAACCTGTTTTAAGACTCTCGACGGCGCGGGTTGTGGGATAATAGTGACGTTTTGATCCCAAGCTCCTCAAATGTTCAAGATACCCAAAATCTCCAAAATATCCATATTCATCCACTTTGGGAAATATTGACAGAGTTCCTCAAAATAAACCTTTAAATTAGGGCTATCAATGTGCAAGTTTCGAACTGTCACTTCTCAGACGCGTTTATCATCGAATTGAATCAAATGGACTAATGTATCGTTCTTCACCTGAACCCTTCAAATCTATTAAAACCCTTGACAAGCTACCTCTTGAGTGGGTTCGAGTCGAGAGGCCGATACACATGAATAACCTACCTTTGGCGTAGTCGATGCTGCTTCCTATCTGACCGACTTGCTCTGGAGTCACTGGGTTGAACGACATCGCGCGGGAGTTCTGAGAAGCGTCGCTCGCCATCGCTGACTGGACTTCGAGCACGACGAACTGCTCTTCCAGACGCCACGTCGTCTCGACCTGTGGAGTTTAACACTCAACAGTTGGCTGGAATAAAGTAACTCCAGAACCTTGCGTAGAACAAGATCAAGGATTCATTGCAGGGGCGAGGAGCGCACTTTCAAAATTAATGTAGGGTATCGGGATAAGGGCCCCGGCAGGTGAGGATTCCACGGGCATTGGCCAAAGTTTACAGACTCACAATTAATATGGATCGACCTGTCAGCAATAATTATGATGCATCTTGCCCACTCCGTACATACAGCTCATTATCAGCTCATTATGTTCTGGGTGTAATGAGCGGGTATAATCAGATAATGATGATGATGATTTACCCCCGCAGTGCAGAAGTACTCGAAGTAAGTCGCAAAGCCCTCGTTGAGCCAGAGATATTGCCACCAGACCGGAGTGACGAGGTCTCCGAACCACTGATGCGCGAACTCGTGCGCAATGACTGTAGATGTCGTATGTCTGTTGCTTGATGTGGACACGCCTTCCTGGAAGAGAATTGTCCGCTCTCTGGCGAGAAGAACAAGAGGTTATTCAAATCACCCTAATGAATTCCAGTCTCAATGAATGGTGTCGATAAGTTTACAGCCGGTGGCCAATGTTATCACTTTTAGCGCTACAAGCTAACTCAGGCTAATCAAACCAGCGTCGTTAATTAAGTCCCAATGCATGTGATAATCTGGTTCTGAGTTCCTCATCAACCGCGTATAGTAATGATGATCTTGATTTTCATATTCAATTCCACAGATTACGCTTTCAAGTGGAGTACAATCCAGGCGTGATCCGTCAAGTTTGTCGAAATCTATTCACAAATCCTTGCCTACGCCTTAATTCCTACATTGTATTTGGAAGCGATAGGAACCGATCGTACTGCGTGAAGGTAAACAGAGTTTGGTTAATATATTTACAGCCTTCATTCGATTATGTATATCTTCGGTAAAGATCCGTCATTCAAAATTTGCAATAGACTATACGATCATATGTACTGAGAAATGCGGAGAGTTTATTTCACTTAGGAACCGTTTTTTTGTTTTCAAGATCGAAATGTATTGCCGAAAGTAGTTACAAACATATAACATATTTTTTAATCAGTAGTAGATATTTATCTCAATCTCTTTACCAAAGACGTAAAAGTTTTTGCACATCATAACAATCAGTATGTAGGAAGCGCAAAGAAGATTTAACAGAACTCCGAGAAAAACAAACCTGTATTCTGAATCAACAGGGATATGCATGTTGACTTCCGGGCATTCTTGCTAACTGAACGAGGCCTCTGAATGGTTTTCTAAGATTTCTTTGTACTATTACGTCAATGATATTACTTGTAGGTCACAAGTCCCCAGTTCTCCATCGCGCCGAAAGCGAAGTCTGGAACTGCGACCTCGTCCATCTTGGGCAGGTGGAAGGGGATTCCCGTGAAGTCGGCGAGCCAGTCGAGCAGCGGCGGACTGACGGCCAAGCTGTAGCGAGCCTGACTTAACATCTGCGGCTGCGTGAACACCCGCAAGCTCGCCACGGCGTTCTCCAAGTACACGAAGTCGGACACCAGGAAGGCGATCAAGTAGGTGGACATCGGCGGCGACTCCAGGAAGTGGTCCCAGTACCTCAGCTCGTCAGTGTGTTCAGTGCTGCAGAAGGGGTTTCAGAACTTAGAAGACAGGACCTGAATGGCATTGTCCAAGTATTTTAGCTGGTCAAACGGTAAACAGCAGGCTATACCATTGACAATAGCTTCTTTGTTAGGCACTGGTAACGCTGTCGTCGATGTATAATGGCAAAACAAGCAGTCGGGCTATAATTTAATGAGCCAAAGTAAAATGTTTTGCACGATGGCTGCCATTATCTTACCATTTACCAGATTGCAGGGAAACCTGACAAATTACATCAATATGAATCTTATGTCATCGTATTTACACATATACATGATCTAATCAACACGAAATATATCAATCCAGGAATTTACCATTCAGAAACTAATAAGACCGTTCGGCTTCTGACAACCCAACGTATCACTGGAAGTACTCACTCCAGCACTGGAGGCCCGTCTTGTGGCATGTTGCTCACGGCCCGCATGGACCCAGTGCGGGAGATGCTGAGGGTGACTCGAGCCTTCAGCGCAGGCTCGTCGAAGCAGGGGAAAGCGCGTCTCGCAGAAGTCGACCAGAACTGCGTCGACGCCAGCCATCTGCACACAGTGCGCATGATCACTACCTCACATCATGGCCTCATGAGCCTTCAGCGCAGGCTCGTCGAAGCAGGGGAAAGCGCGTGGCGCAGAAGTCGACCAGAACTGCGTCGACGCCAGCCATCTGCACACAGTGCGCATGATCACTACCTCACATCATGGCCTCATGAGCCTTCAGCGCAGGCTCGTCGAAGCAGGGGAAAGCGCGTGGCGCAGAAGTCGACCAGAACTGCGTCGACGCCAGCCATCTGCACACAGTGCGCATGATCACTACCTCACTTCATGGCCTCATGAGCCTTCAGCGCAGGCTCGTCGAAGCAGGGGAAAGCGCGTGGCGCAGAAGTCGACCAGAACTGCGTCGACGCCAGCCATCTGCACACAGTGCGCATGATCACTACCTCACATCATGGCCCGCTCTGATTCAGCCGTGCATTGCGCAGTGGTGACAGTTAGTGTTATACTCCAAACGCTAGATGGCGACAGCGAAGTTATTATATCGCCATGCAGTGATGACGTGTTAGGGGGTGGAGTGGGGGTGTAAGTGTATATCTTGGCTGTAACACTAAACTTTCACCACAGCCGACGAACGGCAGAGTCAGAGCGAACGGATTAAGAGTCGGCTGTACTATCAGGTAAACATTGGAGATTTCCTAAATATCGCTATAACTTTTGTACCATTACAATTATTAACAATGTGAAAACTAGTGTATAGGCAGCGTGTTTAGACTGCAGATAGCGCTACAAAAAGTACTGACAGAGCCACCTAAGCTGTGGGAAGGAAGCTTACCTTTGACAAGGCGTCCAAGTCGCTGCAGTTATACGTTATGTTGCTGCACATATTACGCATTATCACTCCTTAAATTTACACAAGTTTATCTAATGTTTATTCGCCTACAAAATATTAATAATAAAGTGTTCACAATTTCACTGAATCTGATCACAATAGTAATTTGCGAGACTTAATTCCAATTCCGAAATATTTTGAGTACATTTGTTGACATTTGATCGGTTGCTAGGTCACGGCCAATGAGAAATGAAACAGTTGAAGTTCATTCGCACAAATGTTGCTTATTTCTTTCACTCGTGGCGCTGGGGGTATGAACACTCGGTGCCTATAGCCAATTTTTTAGTCTAACTTAAGCAATAAACATTAACTTTTAATATCAATATTAATTGTGTGCCCAAACTCGTGGATAATCTTGAAATCACTATTTTCTTGGATTTTTCACGAGCATGGGTTTTAAATTGATGTTAAAAGTTGGTGCTCCTAAAAAATTCCAAATGTCCAAACATTTCTCCAAATGTTTACATTCTCCATTGTTTAGGTACCTTTTAGTACAGGATGCATCATCATTATTTTAATTCGGAACTTAATAGTCGAGAGTGCTATCAGATAATTGTACGGTGCTTTCCTACCTTCTGACGCCATTCTCGACGTAAGAGCTCCTGTAGAAACCAAACATATCGTCCGCAAGAACTCCGGAGAATCTCTTGATCGAGATCGTGTACTGCAGATTCTGCCTCAACGGAGTCGCCAACATGATCGAGTACAACTCCGCCTCCTCGTCGACTTGGACCCCGGTCACCTCAACCGTCTCGCTGAAGGTGACGTCCGTGACGACGATGGAGGCGACGTCGATGTCCAGCCGGCTGGCGTGCAGCGTGATGTTGGTGACACCCTCCAGCGCCTGGACCGCGATCAGAACCTCGCCGAGGAAGGTGAAGTTGTTCTCCGCGATGAACGGGACCAGCTTGATGTCGTAGGCGAGGGGTTTGACGCTTGTTGGCAGACGGAAGTCGACGGCGCGGGATGCGGGATTGTTGACGATCTCTTGGGTGGGGTAACAGGTGGCTGTGGACGCCATTAGCGCCAGTAGGAGATGTGAGCCAAGCATGTCGACCAACTGGAAATTAAGCTGGCTGGATCGATCGATTTTCTGAAGTATTGGAGAGCTTTCACTAATTTATTAAGTGTAAAAAATCACGTTTATAAATTCTTTTAGCACATAATTTACTTGTTTAATATACTGGGTAGTTTAAATAGACAACATTTAAATGGTATTTATACGTTATCTTATTGTTTAGAGCAGTATTACTGCACCAAAGAAGTTAGTTTTGAATTGGATATTGAAGAATTTTCTATAATTTTAACAATACGGTACAATAAGGCAACATCGTACTTTGAAAATTTTGATTTGTGTGGAGTCATGATGGCTGAGCTTGCTGAGCTTACACCTAGAGTTTACTTTCATGAAAAGTCAAGGTATCTTTAGTAGGCATTTAGTGCCTTCTATCTACCTTGAGCACTCCCATGTTGCCAAAAGTATTTTGACTTGATTCGCAATTTGAATTGAATCGCCTATAACTTTTTATTTAGCACACGATGATATTGGTTTATATATTTTAATGAAAGTAAATGGAACAAAGTTTCTTTCTTATATAGGTTTTTTGAAAATCTATAGAGCCAATTAAATAAAATCTTCATTGTAGCAATTTGTTCAAACCTGCCATAAGATAACATGGGGAAAATACTGCTTTCTTATTCGCCTATCTCGAAAACTAGACACGGGAAGTATTTCATTTTTTGAAGTGTTGTTTAGGGGATACCAATGAGTGAGTACAGCAAAATTGAACACTATCTGAAAAAATGGGCGATCGACCCAGCCACCTTAAGACGACTAGTACCGAGTTGGACCGAGAACAGTTTTTATGCGATTTTTATCAATATCATTTACCAAATTGTTAATAAAATAAGACTCTTCAGAACTGTTCTATGCAAATAATTTTATAGTTTGGATTGAGTTATAAGTTTTATTTTGTACTAAAAGGCTTTAACACTAAATAAAACTAATAACCCATACTGAACTATGAAATTATTTTCATTTAACAATTCAATGAATAATTGCATGGTTTTTATTGAGTTATTAGCTTTATTTTGTACGAAACGTCTTTACGACAAAATAAAGCTAATAAACCCATACCATAGCGAGCGTCTTCACTTGAAACTTATGGCTCGGATATCTGTTTTTATGTCTTTCTTTCGTCTGTGCATTATAGGCAAGTAGCGGATCAGGCCAATTGTTTTACAGAACTTATATTACTATTCTGGTTGTTGTCATAGTGATTTTCACAAGATCGGTTCATTGTTTGTTTCATTGGACACTTACTTGATTTGTAGTTTGTACTTAGCTTGGCAATGGGGATGAAAGAAACTCTGTGTGCAAATTGAAACTGGAATCGTTTGACCAATCATCACCAAGTTTTGCGTGGCCATTGGTACCAACATTTTAGGAGCTTTGACAATGTTCAGACAAATTGGTCATGAGCCACAAAGTTATTGAGATTTCACTGAAATGTAATGCTTGTTTTGATATACGTTATTTTGTCAAATCATTCAAAGAAAGTTCATACAAAGTATCACAGTTCCTTTGACTTTTTTGCTAGTTACCTATGTAAAGCAGTAACTTTTACACGAATTCCATTTCACATGCAATACTGTTGTTTGTTTTTGGTCATCTCCAATATTCAAGACTCAAATTGTTAAAACTCGTATCTAGTTTGTGTGTAACTTTCAAGGTTTCAGGATGCTTTGCTATTTCATATTCATAGTCCATAAATGAAATTAATATTTATTTATTTTTGGTTATATTTGATCTTTATATACAAGGCGTGATTAAATATTACAAAGTTGTGCTATACTTTGTTTCGAAGATTTTCTTCAATTATTCTCATAACTATTCATCTTCTCAAATTTTACCAATTTGGTTTGGAAAAGAGAACAGATTCTAAACCAAAAATTGCCAAGAATGTTATTTTATCTTCCATCACACTAGAGAAATTAGCAAATGAAATCTGAAATGTATATGAAAGATTGAAATAAAATGAAATAAAGTAACACAATAAAATAACATAAAATGAGAGATTAGTTTTTATAAATGTAAATGTAGTAGGTATTATGTAGTAAATTGCTAAATAAATATGTGTTTGAATTTGAATTGAATTTCTGTTTGCCACCGTGAGTTGTCATCACATGAGTTGATGATTAGCTCGACTCACCTGTGACTGCTGTGATCTCTACTGACGGATTGGAACGATGTTTTCGACGCATTATCTCGGAGATAATCGTCTTATCTGAAAGTGTCAGGAAAGTGACGTCACATCTCAACGTGTGAATTACATTCAAGATAAACATGCAGCTGGCGAGTCTCAGAACTCATTAGTTTAAGGGGGGACTAAGGTGAAAATTCTATACTTTTTAAAATATATTTTCACATATTTTTTTGTTTGTATTATCATTGATATGTAAATGTGTTTCAATTCAATGCTTCCAAAATAAATAAAAAAAAAAATTGCCCTAAACTAGTATTTTGTGTTATTTTGCACCGAGGCGGCCTTCAACAATTTGTTATAACTAACTTCGAGTCTATTCAATGCAAATTTGAATTAAAAAGTCGTGTTAATACGGCATTTTTGTATAAAGTTGTATATATAAAATTTGAAGTCAATTAAATTTTTTTCATCAAAAATATAATTTTCAAACCATTTTCAAGGATACAAATAGTCCCCCCTCAACCAATCAGAGTATGTACTTGGCACAGCCATAAGAAACGCTAAGTATGATCAATCCTTGTATGACTCGGGTTTAAGCGCCAAGTATGAATGGAGAGTGGACAACGGCGATGTAATTTGGGACACAATGCTTGATAATTCTACTGGGACTCACCTTCTTTACGGGCTATGCTTCGTACTTGTCAGATATCACTTTGAAGTGTTGTCATCTTGTGTGCTCACGCATGCAATTCGATACTCGTATTTCTATGTTGTTTATCAATTATCCTATGTGAAATAATTCGGGAAATGAAGATGTGAAAAAGTCTTTCAAGACCTTCCTTGACCCTGTCCTGGCGGTCACCTAGCGAAGTGGCGGTTCAGTGTCTGGCCGCAAGAGTGCCGAGTGGTCGTAACATGGTTGATGCCGTGATGCACTCGAAGAGATAACGCATCTAGACTTATCATCAGTCTTATCAGCATCAGCAGCCGTGCAGAATCAAAGCAAGTATGACTGATTCACAAAATCTTAAATTCTTCGTTTATTTAGGTGCAGATTTTGAGTCAACCGGTTCCGGTTACTTGTATGAGGAAATCTTTTATATCAGTACCTCTACTTCCTAATACAGTGTATACAAAATTATACAAAGATTATGATAGTTAACTCCTTCATAAACATATATCGGAATTATCAACATCAATTGTATAGTATCATTTAAATTTTTTCAAGTACTTGTATGAGGAAAATAATTTATATCAGTATACTTCCTAATAGGTACATTGTATCCGATAATACACATTTATTTCGAGAATTCCTTGAATTATATTCGGAATTATCAACATCCATTGTATGGTAACGTATTTTCCAACTACATGTACCCATGAGAAAAATCTTTTAAACATCAGTATCTTCCTAATGAATGATTCATGAAAAAGTTTTTGCCTATATTTTTCCGCCCTGGTTGAATTCTTGTCGCCTAAATTTCCGTCGCCTATCTTTCCTATAGTTGGTTTTTCGCCTAAAATTCCGTCGCCTATTTTTCCCTCGCCTATCTTTCCGTTTACCCTTCCTAATACGTGTTGCGATATTATACAATTATTTCGGTTATTTCTCTAAACACCAGTCATTACTTCAATATTCAAAGTGACTCAAGGCAGGTCTAAGCCGTCTACACTCTCAGCGTCCCCAGTGGTCCAGTGGTTAGAGCGTCGGGCTTCTAATCCAAATAAATCTCGTCAAGAGCATAATAATTTGTATTTGTGCGATCATAAATTGTAGCTGTCTCTTAAACTCCATTCATACCATTGAAATATGTGTATAACTCAAGGAGTTATCATTTTTGAACTTTTAGGTGAGCTAAGAATACCAAATAATGGGAATATTTCCCCATACATTGTATTGGGAAAGATTATAATTAGCTAGAGATTTTTCAAATATTTGAAAGATTTCACCATAAACTGTATTGGAAAGTGATCAAGTGAAAGTGAATGTCATGTTTTCCACCCTCTATATTTAGTTGTGTCTTGTGGCGTCTATAGGCTGAGTGGTGCTACCGCTCCACTAAATATCTCGTCTTTATTGCTACCTAGTGTTGCCATGCCGCCTCACAAACAGCCTCCGAGTCCATCAAAACTCTCCACATCAGCCGTGGTGCAACTGGTCATGACGTCACTACTGAACATTGATGGCATGAAGCAAAGATGGTGGCCATTTCGACTGTGTATGACGTCATACGCACGCAAGAAAGCTCTGAACAGAGTGCAAGAAGCTCTCGTTGACGGCGTTCTTCCATCAATGTGGGATTTACTCTTCGAAGCCGTTGTAGAACATTCATTTTATGTTCAATCAATTAGGAACATTTTAATTTTGGTTTGTACTCGATCTTCTTCCATGAGAATTTAAGGGACTTGAAGGTCAAGCATAGAATACCCGTCGACATGGTATCAAGTAAACTACAAAATGTAGTAAAACTGGACCTTTTATTCTGTGAGACGTACATTGAGCCGAGTCTGTTGGCATTGGTTGGTCATGTGTGTGGTAAACTGCAGAATGTGAGGCTGAATGAAATAACAGTTCCTGAGAGTCGGCAGGCGCTGGCGGGATGCACTCGACTCAAGTCTATGTGTTACTCAAGGATCAGAAACAAGACCGATGACAGCGTGGAGTTCATAGAGACTTCAGAGTACATAGCGGTGAGTAGGCCTCGGACTCATGTTCCGTCATTAACATTGAGATGAGTCAAATAAAATGTATAATGATCGATTAGATACCCCCGACGGCTGCCACCTTAGCGCGGTGGTAGGGTTTGTGTTAGCCAATGATCCACTGCAGCTACGCAGGCGAGCATATGCTCATGTGTAAGGGCTACCCATGCCGGACAGGTCAGTGGAGAGGCCCAGACAAAGAGCAGCCAAGGTCGACCTACCCATGCCCTCCCTCTAATTAGCGGTCCTCTCGGTCTGGCCTCCCCCCTCGAGATGGACTTTCCTCCTATTCGGTCCCCCCGGCCCGAACCCTCACGCCCCCGGTCCATCCCCATTCCCACAAGTGTTGAACTCCCCCGGATCGGGTCCTGTGGTTGCCCCTCCCCATGACCTCCATTATGACCAATGAAATATAATCCTAATATGCGTCAAGTTGTCGCCACGCTATTATACTCGATTAGTTTGTCTTTTATTCTGTAGACAGGCGAAACTCGCTCTGAATCAATTCCCTTGCCTGGAGAAATACGGTTACAACAGGATGGGTGAAGTCCTGCTGAATCTGAACACCACCAAGACACTGAACCTTCGCGACGTCACAGCATTCATCACCAGAATCATCCCGCTGTGTCCACATCTTCGAGATCTCACAGTACATCCCTTGGACAGCGGTGACTCCAGTCCGTTGTGAGAAGCATTGGCGTCAAGTGCACTGCAGGTCCGTGAGCTTTACGTCACTGTGACGCAATTTGACCAACACTTCCCGCATTTCATTGAGAGAAAAGGCAGACATCTGTTGAATTTCACTATATTCAGCGCACTGTTACCTCTACAGGCTTCACAGCTCATAGCAACATGCTGTACAAATTTGACGCATTTGGCATTTATGTTTGATCCACGATACACTCCACGATCAAACTCGATATTATCATATCCTGAACAGAGGTGCCAATCATCATTAACAAAACTAGAATACTTCACATACTGTTGTGATATTCCTGGCATTTCAGATCTCGAAGTGCTCAAAACAATTTTCCGCCTGTTTCGAAACTATCATCTCTTTTCATTTTGGTGAGTGAAGTGAACGTTAATAACTTCTTGTTGGAGTTAATGCAGTCAGTAAAGATGACCAGTCTAGAGGATTTGAGTGTTTGGGCTAAGGATTCCCCTCTATTGACTGACACGGTGCTAAGAGAGATTTATGTGACTTTTCCCAACCTGAAGAGTCTTCTTCTCGGATGCGACATTGATGAGCGTGCTGAAAGCTGTTTGGAGGAGATTCAGAATGAAGTTCGAGATAAGAATCTCGACTTTAATGTGACAGTACACTATTGATTGGAATAAATATATTTGAAACAATTGATGATTTACGAAATTATGGACTGTGAACACTGATCTTGCACATTTATATGTAATAAAGCTTACTTTCACTTATATTTTTTGATAATTATTAATAGCGATAACTTGCGTAACAAATCACATTAGCTCATAGCTTTTGCCATGACAGAATGAACTGTATGTAACTAACTGTATTCGAAACACATGGTTGTAATTCCTGTTCATTGACTTATAGGCAGTGCCCTGAATGAATCGATACAATCTTTAATTTGCTTATCTTGCATATTGTTATAATTACGTGTAAGAGCAAATACAAAACATATCGAACACGGCTCTATGTTGGTTCTGAATGAGTCAGCGAAGCGAGCATTTAGAAGGGGGAGAAAGTACCGCGTCCCCCGAAATCAGGGCTTCATCTAAAAAGACATTAAATAATGTTAAAAAAAACAAGACTGATCATGTAGAAAACATACAGCTTCAAGACCAGGGGCGAAGCGTCAGGGGAGACAGGGGAGACAGTGTCTCCCCTGGAAAAAGCGGACAGTGCTGTTCATATCTTTCATACCTTAAAATTTGCTGTAATTGTATTTTATTTTTATGTATCGTACTTTTATTCGATGTATTAATTGGTGTTGTAATGAAACACATTGATTGTCAGTTGAAAACCGTGCTCAATTTGGTGTCTTTACGAGCGAGCGAGTGTTGCCGCTGCGCGCGCATCTCCTATCTTATAACCCGGGAGACATAAGCTACTTGTGTCCTCGCAGGCGAACGCAGAAGTATCTGCATCCTTCTTCCACTCGTTGTTCACGCATTCATATGTTTTCTCCCACTCGCACTCGCACTAACATCTGCCAGCCTATCCATGGACATTCCATGCGATAACAGTCTTGCAAAATAGACTCCGAGGTAGACGTGTCTCCTTGGTTATTATAATGTCCCTTGACAGCAACAAGAACATATTGACTGGAATGTACACACCGCAGTGCCATGCCAGCCGCCTCGCCTAGACGCCGTTGTGCAACACACACAACATTCGCATAAACGCACTTAGTCAGCAGTAAAACTAAAAATATTTAGAAAAATGAGTCAGACTTGAAAACAAGTCAGTTCACACATTGAAATTGCATTGATTAGACGTATTATTTCCTCCAGATATTTTATTTCGTTAATCGTTTGTATTGTGTTTGTGTACGGTGTATTATTTAATAATTTATTTATCACTAAAATGGAAACTGACGTTGACAATGACGTTATCGATTATTTATTTATTAACAAACAGTTTTGCCGCATTTCATATTTTGCATTCATACGAATAAAAGTGTTCAATAAGATCAAAGCGGCTTACGCCTCATCTCGATATTAGCCAGAGAGATGGTAAAATAAGTCGTAACTCGTAAGTGCGTCGAATTGAGTTAATATACAAAAAATTTAGGTAAGCCAAAATACGCTATTTTCTATTTATTTGTTGTTTTGTGTCTCCCCAATTTTTGGAGGTACGCTTCGCCACTGTTCAAGACTATCTGGAGCGTGTTACTTGCTAAGCAAATTAAAGCCGACTATCAGTTCCTCGATGCTTCTAATCGTATATCATTCTTACTTTCACTCTATCCTGTCCTATGCAATCCTATTTTGGGGAGCCTCTACTCAGGCCAAGAGAATATTTATAATTCAAAAAAGAGCACTGCGTATTGTTGCGGGCATTTCTAAACGCACATCATGTAGGGACCAATTTGCCAAACAAGGAATTCTAACTCTTACATCAATTTTGATACTAACTGCCGCTAATTTTGTATACTGTTACCCTAGTCACTTTAGTCAAAACACATCTAATCACTCCCACCTAACTAGGACCAGCCAGAATATATATATCCCTTTCTTCAAGCATGCACTCTTCAAAAAAGGTCCCACCTATCTTTGTTCAATCATATATAACAACCTTCCCGTTTCCATTCGCAGCTCCACGACTTCATCGTCTTTCAAAACAAATATTAAAAATTATCTTATGGCCAAGCAGTTCTACACTTTGGACGAGTTTCTCCTCGAGAACCATGGCTAGGCTTGGGCATTATAGGTTTACCTAATGTGTAATGTGTATACGTTTTATAAGTATTATTCTGTTACTTGTCTTATTGTATATTATTATCATTATTATTATTAATATTATTGCTGTAATGATGACGTTACCCATATTTATTTGTATAAATCTGCGGGTATAATGAAAAAAATAAAATAAATAAGGCTTGTAATTGAGTGAAAATCTACACATTTTCCGGGGGCTATGCGCCCCGAACTTGAAAATACGAAGTTAAATTAATGTACCTTGAGGTAGGAAGGGATGTGCGTTGTGAAATATATCCGACCGAACCGGAGCTCGAACCCGGGACCTCTCACTTGCCGGGCGAGAGCTCTACCAACTGAGCTACACGGTCGGACGGCCGGACATTAGACACAACGCACTGATGAGGGTTAGATATCTCCGAGGAGAATGGAATGAAGAACTGTCATACCACCGGTGACAATAGATACTGTCACCACGTCGAATGTCCGATCGTCCGACCTGGTAGCTCAGTTGGTAGTGCTCTCGACCGGCAAGTGAGAGGTTACGAGTTCGAGCCCCGGTTCGGTCTCATATTTTTCACAGCGCACATCCTTTCCTATCATCCTGACTCCATGGAAGTTTTCCACAGAAACCTATATACATTCTCATTATTTTATTTATTTAAATTATATAACTACCCTAGATAGGCCAACCCGTTACACACATGTTAGATTATAATAACGAATAGTATTGTTGTGTTTGATTGTTTATTTTTAGTGGAAATGTCTAAATGAAGTCTGAAGGAGTATAAGAACTTGAGATGAATTTGACAGGAACTTGACAGGAACTTGACAGGAACTTGAGTACTTTACTTGAGTAGTTAAGTGTTTCTTCAGGAATTGAGATGAACATAAATGAAGATCTTGGCGATCTGCTGAAAGAGACAACAATGAGCAAGTTTATTAAATCAATTATAAAATATTACAAAAGTTCAGCTAAATCCTCCCAATGGGCTTCCAAACTCCAAGCTAGAATAGAGCGCGCCTCGGGCGATCATACCTGGTTGCTATGGCAACAGTTCAAATGTTTGTTGACAGGTTGCTACTTTGTCTGAATTGAAAACAAAAGAAGTTGTTTAACATAAAGTGATCTTCCAGTATAAAAAGTAATTGAATCTACATTTAAGTATAAGGCTATACATTACATTTTAAATCAAGTACCTTCACTCCGAACACAACAGTTTGGCATGATATTTCAAATAGGAGTTTAAAGTGAGCTGTCATCTATCTGTCATTTTGTACAGACGCATGCGCGGAAGGAAAAACGGTACAATTCTCCCTAGCGCTCCGTAGTGAGAGCAAATGGCAGCGTGGAAGCCCATTGGTTATTATTAAAAAGAAATTAAAAATTATCTTCTGATTGGCCGAAAATGAAAATGTTCAGACAGAGTTAAAATTTTCGTTTTTTGAGCGAGCGAAGCGAGCGTCTCCTTTTGGCTCTTTTGGCACGGACCTCTGTTTTTTTTTGTGTGTGTTTTTTTTTTCTGTTACTGACGATATACAAGTCACAGTTTTTCTTTGATCAAGCTGAAATTTTGCACACATGTACTGACAATTTCCGGACGTTGCAGACCCTAATTTTTTTGAAATCCCCTGATTGGTTCAAATTTAAAAAAAATTATCTTTCGATTGGTTAGTTTGATCAAATTGAAATTTTTAAAAGTCATTACCACTAACATTTTACCCAATCATACAAAGTTTTAGCCAAATCCTCCCATTGGTTAAAATTTAAAACCATCTTTACTGTGATTTTTGAAATTACTGTGATTTTTGAAATTTAAACTAGAACCGTTTGACCGATCAACTTAAAACTTTGCATGGTCATTGGGACCAACATTATCTGTGTTTTTGACAATTTTCAGACACATCTGTGTTTAAATCCAAAAGTTATTGACATTTTACGGACATTTTGCTTGTTGCTGGATCACGGCAACATTGACGCCTCAGTTCCAATGTTCCAAGGTAGTTAGAACAGAAACTTTCAACGCATTATGACACTCAATCAACAGATCGATCTGATATTGTGTAAACACACTTATATCATATGAGTGGTCCCAGGTTTATTTTTGGAACAAGATTCTGTGATTTTTGAAAATTAACAAGGAAACATTCAATCATAAAGGTTCAATCAATCGACTTAAAACTTTGTATGGTTATTGGGACCAATATTTTTGGAATTTTTGAAGATTTTCATACAAGATTTCGGTACGAGGTGTTGCGCGTATCCGTGCTCGCTCGATCAACGCGTTACTCAGAGCGTTTTCCTAGTATACAAGTACAACTGAATCTTTGATCGTACACCTTCTAAAACTCTGGGTTAATTTTAAGGATGTAGTAAGATATAAGATTACCGTGGCATTTAGTTAAATTCTAACAAGGAATACCCTCATTTTAACGCGTTGATGAGCGAGCACTGATGCGAGCAACATCTCCAACCGAACACGGTCCACTCAATCAAAGACTGCTACATCATTTCTTACTAACATTGCAACTTTCCACACCCTCTAAGAGTTGAATAACATCGACTGTAAATTTGATACTTTTCGATCTCTTTTGACTGCTATTTTAATACTCTTAAAATTGCAATAAGGTGAAATTAATACATGTACTACATATGGAAAAAGTAATTTATTTCAGTTCAATCGGACTTGATGTTCTTTTTAACTTTCACGTCTTTTTTGACATTCCTAAGTATTTCTCTAATCCGGGAGATCAAAACAGAATCCGCACAATCTCATTATTCATTTCTTCATTATTTAAGGTCGGTCATCCTTTTTTCCCGCCAACGGTCGGCTTGGACCGGTTTTTAGTCCGGAGGGAAATACGATTGCCACACTCTAAAAAATAATCGCAATATTCTTGGTTCAAGAAACAAATATATTACAGGTTTGTACCTAAACGTGTGATATTCGAGACCAGACCAGTAAACTGCATTGACGGTGACGAGGGCCCGAGATTTATCGGCTTTGTACCTTTTCTTGTCCGCGTTTGGACCGTGAATATCCGGTGTTCGGGGGTAGGTCGAAAACTCGGATCAAGCGGAAGCAAAATCTCAAGCTTGGACCGCAATACTTCCTGACTCGAGTGTCGAATAATTTTCAGTATTGTGTACATAACTAAAATGCATAACAATTACAATCATTTATCGGATTTCCTATGCATAATATTGTCCCGTGCAAAATAATATAAATTGGCACTCAGCCCCCCCCCCCCCAACCCCCAAAAAACCGTAATTATGTAAATTTTACAGCTTGCCAAAAAATTAAAATAGATCAAAGTTGAAAATTTAAAAAAAAAACATCTTAATCTATAACAATGGGTTATATAGTAGATTGTTATAAACTTATACAAACATTTAAAACTTATACGCATTTGATTTGTAAAAAATATATTGTCGCGGTAAAAAGTGAACTTGTTGACATGAATTTGGCATAAAATAAAATCAATAAAATTTTAACTAGCAAAGACATGTCGTTAATTTTCTTATCATTTCAAAGAATCTTATTCGGTGTGTTCTTATCAGTTTTATTATCATTGTAGGCGAGAAATGTATTCAAAGAAGTAATTGGTCCCCTGTTTTTTTAACAATCCTGTGTAGGAAGTTAAATGCGTATTCATGCTTACCACAATAATGTATGGAATTGTTCCATTTATTCAATTTAAAACAAACAATGTATAAATCGAGCCCATAATAATGGAACGACTTGCATTTTTAGCGGGTCTAAAGGCGATTTAATTATCTTTCTACAAATGTCCAGTATATTTGTATTATTATCTATTGTGAGTGTGGCCACGACTGCTTCTCTAGTGATAAGAATCATAGAGAATAGACTGTCTCTTCCTCTTTGTGAACAATGGTGATTTCCGACTGCCCTGACTGGTTTTGCGGGCGTCAGGTAGTAACAACACTCGGTCTAATTTTAAATCTTCCCTTCTATCGTACAGAGTCAAAGGCGCAAATGTCAATCTTTTCATCATTATAAAGGAAAGCATCCAACTGACTAGCAATTATTTTCCTAAAATGTCCTAGCTTGTTGTATGAGTAGGTCAGATATTGAATAAGTATAGCAAATACTAACAAGTATATTCTATTGCAAATGGGACTCAAAGTGAGTCTCAAGCGCTCTGTTTCTCACTTCCCTCCGTGGTCCCGGGGTAACACAGCGAGATTCACAAGACTTCAAAGCGGGTCGCGGGTTCGAGGCTTGTCGGGGGCATTCTAATTTAACTTTGTGTATTAATCATGATTGTAATTCCTTCTCCATTTCCGTTTACAGAAATAAAATACGATGAAAACTGGCTGTGAAATTAATCGAAGACTGTTCAAATTAATTTTTTATTATTAGATACATTCATGATGTTTTACTGGTACAAACACGATAAATAACCGGTTCAGCGACATGTGCTATCACATGGCAGCTCTGATATTATCTTGGTCAAGCAGGTAAAATGTTGAAGGCGCGCGTCCGCTAATAGCCGTGACCGGACGTATCTTTATTCTACACCGAAGGTCCGACATATATACCTGGCTGTAGTGAGAGATAGTGCTTGCTGTTACAAACCCGATTTATATCGGAGAAATTTCTTACAGTGCATATTTGGCAAACGAGTATGAATATCGAAAAACCAAACCAGAGGTGACATTGTATTGAACCTTTATCTACATTTAATCGCTTACTGTCATAACTTTGCTTCTATTATGAGGCCATCATTTGTCGGGCACGAAAACGCTCGGTGCGAGAGACGAACGAGCGACGGACGAGCGACGGAGCGTTTTCGTGCCCGACAAATGCTGACCACATAGTGGAAGCAAAGTTATGACAGCAAGCAATGAAAATGTAGATAAAGGTTCACTACATGTCAGCTTTGGTTTGCTTTTTCGATATTCATAATCGTTTGCCAAATTAGGCAGTTTATATTTGTATTTCTCTCCAAAACATCTCCAAACCGACCGTTGGCGGGAAAGAAAGTAAGACCGCCCTTAAGTTCTACGAGAACACTTGTAACCATAAAGAAAACAATCTAACAAAACTCGAATTATATTTCCATTGGATTTGACGGCATGAATATTTTCTTTGTCGACATTTGAAATACATAAATATATTTGAAATTCTAACTTACCACTGCGCTACAGCCCGATCTTTCCTAGGAACAGCATGTATAAATCATATCCGTTTGCTCCAGTTGGGTCCGGAAAGGGAATCAGCTCAATATTTTCCTGCTGGTCATTCGCGAGAAACCACTCAGAGCCTTTCTTCAAAGCGCTGACATAGTGGCCCTTAGTGATCCTCTCCCCAAAGTGGAATATCGCAGAAATAGGATGGTATATGCAACCGCCTATCTCCAAGATGGCATCCACAATTCCGTTTATCCTCAGGTTCATTTTTGTTTTTTTGAAATAAAATTCTTCTGGTTCGCATCCGTAAAATACTTTTTCCAATGTTGCAATGGGGAACTGCAGTATGAGGATATGTCCGGTGTGCACTATATGCACTGTCGAGAGCGCCTCTTCACCGTGGCAGTTGCTCATGTGACAGTTGAACGCGGTCTTCCTGTTGCGTTGAGAATCAATTAGTTCTTGAAGACTGTACTCACGGTCTTCCGGACGCTCAGGTAAATACACTTTCAATACTGGATGTACACTATCTGGGATGATTTTCTTCTCATGACAGGTCGTACATTCGTAGGTGGTATATTGGCCTTGCAGGATTTCAGTCTTCACTGCATTGTACTGAACGAAAAGCTGTATAAGAAACTCCCAACAGTCCCTTTGAACAGATTCCGCGAACTTATTGCCTAAAACCTGACAGAGGAGGAAAATATTAGAGAGTTAATTGGGGTTTAAACCGGGTTGTTCGGCCACATGCATATGAAGGGAACAGAGAGAATATAAAAAGTATGTGAGAAAACTAAATATTGTCATAAAATAAATACGTTTTTGTGGGTAGGTAAATGAGGTAGGTATCAAATATAGTAAGATTTGCCCTCTCAATAATTCTGAAAATATAGCTTACAAGGTTTTGTAGTTTCATTTACTATGTGGGATACACGATTTACTCTTTGAATGTTTGTAAAAGAATCAAGTGTGGTGAGTTATACCCGGCGGACAGGCATAGCATCCAGCTTCATCGCGCTCTTCCTCTCGTAATCTCTCGCCAGTACATGCAGCACATCCTTAGGGTGGACTTCACATTGAGTGATTCGGTTGCGCAGAGAGTCAACGCTCAGCAGACAATGTAACACGCTGTTGGCGTAGCAGGCGTTGGTACCATCGTTCACGAACCGCCGGATGTGGTGAGGCTCCCCTGTAATAATGTCACTCCATGGATTTGTAAGTAGGTTCCCTGGATAGCCAACTGCGAGTTCAGAAGGAGGATCACTTCACTTTCAGTTGCGCGCTATGCATGATGGGAGGCTAGACGGCCGGCAGCCATATATTGTTTGAAATTTCCACTCAGTCTATCTTTGATAGTGAGAAGTAAATAACACGTTAAAACTTGCGATAGGAAGAAACACGCAATTTTAAAGATATTACATTATTATTCAACCAGGAGGCGTATTCTAGAACGTTTTCCCAATTCCATTCCTGATGGAATCCTGTCACGGCCATAAGGATTAGCATTGCACCGAATCAGATTCCATCATAATTGGGATTCTAAATGTTCTAGAATACAGCCCCTGGTTTATACTTATGTTATTGTTAAAAGTTATTGTTAACCCAAAGTGAATTGCGTTATAACGTCATGATTCCAAATCGAGGAAGAGCGCGACAGAAAGGTGGTGGACAAAATACATTTTAATGTTGTCATGGAATTTGTGCCATTAGTTCAAAGGATGTAGATGATAAAGTGAAGTTGATACCTTTTCCCAAGCCCTATTCTCTATTTTTAATGGATTAATTGATCCTTTAAAGAAGCATAATATTCACTATTGCTCTCAATGCTGTAAGGCCCAACGCAGGTGCGTGAGGGTGTTGATTGCTATTGCCAATGCGTGCCGTACAGACACTATTCGCCGTAAAATCTATGACAAATATCAAAACATCGTATCATTTCACACTCAAACTGGAAATTTACCGGGAATTATGTGCGGCAAATATATATCTGGTCGGCCATCTTTATGAACCAACAACACGAAATCGAACAAGAAGATATTGCTGAGGGCATGAGCCAATCTCAAACATCATCTCATAGCCTCTAACGATAAAATAATTATACCGGGTGGCGCAAAAAAAATCACCCTGATTGAGAGGCCACTTTATCGAAACTGTTATAGATAGGATTCTGAAATTTGTACAAATATTAGAAAACATACCAAAATTTTATATGTGCAAGTTTCAAAAACAGTACTTTTGTAGGAAAAAAGTTACAGCTATTCAAATTTGGTTGTCAAAAAATTTATTAAACAGAGCTCAAATAGCGCGCGTCCAGAAAACTTCAAATGGCCGGGACGCTGTTTCTTCAAAACTACGTAATATATCAAGCTGAAAATTTCAAATTATATTAGAAATAGATTAGGATCGATTGTGTAAAAATTTCGATCGATTTGAGTTAATGGAACGAAATATATGGAATCTTGAAGTTGAGCGTAAAATCAGAATATGTAGATTATTTCTAAGCTTTTATTACCACGTTATAAAAGTGCATTTTTTCTGACTATTCTGTTTTAAATCTCAACTTCAAGATTCCATACATTTCGTTCCATTAGTTCAAATTAATTGACATTTTTACACAATCGATCTTATATATTTTCAATATAATTTAAAATTTTCAGCTTAATATCGTACGTAGTTTTGAAGAAACAGCGTCCCGGCCATTGGAAGTTTTCTGGACGCGCGCTATTTGAGCTCCGTATAATCAATTTTTTGACAACCAAATTTGAACAGCTCTAACTTTTTTCCTACAATAGTAATGTTTTTGAAACTTGCACATATTAAATTTTGGTATGTTGTCTAATATGTGTCCAAATTTCAGAATCCTATCTATAATAGTTTCGATATAGTGGCCTCTCAATCAGGGTGACTTTTTTTGCGCCACCCGGTATGTTGCATTTGTGGCATTTTCATAAACATAATGCACATTGTCCTTGTTACATAATTATAATATGTTTCTGTGAGTTAAATTTAAAAAAATATCAGATCACGTTTTTAAGACATATGTTTTTATGTTTTTGATATGTTTTTAAGAGTTTACTCTTCATTTTCCAACCAAAAAAATAATAGGTCATAACGAGAAGTTTTTCACAAACAATTAAAATACAAACTAAGGCTGGAAATGGTTAAATGCAGTTTAAAAAATGCATACAATCTAATCAATAATATTTTTGACAATCCAATCTGCACCATTGTCTTCGACAGTATGTTTTAGTATACCTAATTTTTTTCATAATTGAGCGAGCGTAGCGAGCGTCTCCATTCTGCACTTTTGGACACTTTCTCTGTTTTTTTATTTTTTTTGTGTGTGTTTTTTTTGTGTTTGGCCCGACGCCACAGGTCACAATTTTTTTCCGATCAAGCTGAAATTTTGCACACATACTTAAATCATTCTAACTTAATCGTGTATAGTTTTTGGGAGCTGTCATTTGATTGGTTCAAAAATAAAAATATCTCCCGATTGGTCGTAAATCAAAATGTTCCGATTAAGTTCATATTTTGCATGGACATTTAGACTACTATTTTCTATTATTTTACAAATTTTCAGCCCAATCAATAGATAACTTATGCACTTAATGACATTTTCCATGTTTGGATCTGTCAGAATTGATGGAATGTGTCAGGAAATTCCACCGCTTTCTGGATTGTTTTATTAATTATGTACCAAAGTGTATAGATAGCTATTCTGAGTTTCAATGAAAAACATATTCTTGTTGACTGTGTGGAATATAATACAATTCATATGGGATGTATATTATGTATAAGTATGCCTTCATAGTATTTTTTTAAATATTGATCGTGTTTCACAGTTATGTTAGAATCAACGTTTTGACTAGACAGTACATGTAAAAACTCATATTTTACACATTATTTCAGTCCAATCGGTAAAAATATTACATACTTATTTCTACTTTAGGTGTTTTGAATATCTGTTCACAGAGATTGATGGAGAAGTACCTATCAAATTCATTGTACATTGACCTGATATTAAATGTTTCCAGAACGTTTATGGAAAGTTGCGATGAAAATCAGGAACGATGTATAATTAGGTATCTTTGATTGAAAGGATCGTGCTCGATTGGCGATGTTGCGCGTGTCGGTGCTCGCTCATCAACGCGTTACACAGAGCGTTTTCCGAGTTTAATTCCAATTACTTTTGTAAATAACGCATTATATGTATAATCATTCTTTTTGCTCGGCTACAAGCATCTGCAACTAAACAACCAATATGGCCGCCGCGCGCCAAAAAGTTAAATTCCATGATCATACTAACATGATTCGCAGCGCGGAGAAGAAGACAAGAAGAATCCCTAGTCCTGCTTGGAAGCAAATTGTTTGCTTGCAAGGCAATTTATTAAAAGTGGCTCAGCTAAATGTCAGAAGCATTAGAGGACAAGAGAAGTGTATCAAATTGCAAACATTTATAGAACAACATGAACCTGATATCTTCATTTTGACAGAAACGTGGCTTAGTGATAATGTTCATGATGGTGAAGTGTGCCCGAAGGACTATAATGTATTCCGCAGAGACAGAAAAGGCGGGAAACATGGTGGGGGGGTCATAGTAGGTGTTAAAGCTTTGTATCCAAGTTGCATTGATTGGACAGATGATGCTAATGAAATGATCTGCATCAAGTTAGGGACGGGAAATCATCCAGTGTATATTCTTGGGGCCTATCGTCCTCCAGACAATGACTTCTCAATCATGAATAGTTTAAATATGAAGCTGGAATCCCTTAAATCCCAGGTTGTCGATTGCGATCAAATCATCGTTGGGGGTGATTTCAACCTACCAAACGCAAATTGGTCACTTCTCCCTGATTCTGCGAGCAACATGCAAATAATTATAAATAATTTGCTAGATGACCATAATTTGATACAGACTGTAAACCAGCCCACCCGTATCTCCACCGGTACAGCCTCTCTTCTTGACGTTTTTCTGATTAGCCCTCCAGAAATGCTAGTGGACTGTGATGTTGTTGATGGCATTAGCGATCACAAGGGGGTCATTCTGACAATCAAATATAATCCGGGAGTTAAAACGAAATCTCCATTGGCCAGAAAAATCTGGCTTTACAAGAAAGCCGACGCAAAGGGCTTCAAGCATCACCTCATATCGAATTTTGTGGAATGGGAATCTTCATCTGGCAGTGTGGCGGAGCGATGGTCAAGATTCAAAGAAATTCTCTTCGCAGCTAGAGATTTATTCATTCCAAGTAAAGTAATCAAGAGTAATTCAGACTTTCCGTACTACGACTCGGCAGTCAGACGTCTGAAGAAAAAGTGCAGAAAAGAGTACATCCACAGGAAATTAAATCGCTCTTACTTCAAAGAACTGACGACAAAGCTTAATGCTGCAAAGCTCGAAGCCTACAATCGATACATAATGAAGATATGTGATGGTAAATCAAACCAATCTTGGAAGAAGTTCTACTCACACCTGAAACAATTGAAAGTATGCAGCAACGAAGTACCGTCACTGATTAAACCTGATGGGGAATCTGCAACAATGGACAGGGAAAAGGCGAACATACTCAATGCGACTTACAATCAAACTTTTGGGGCTTGCACACTAAAGGTCCAGCCTCTTCCTTATTCACCAGGGGGCAACAGAGATAACTATTCACCTTTTGTCATTGAACGCAGTGATATTTCCAAGGCCATTTCCCGCTTAAAACCCCACACAGCCCCGGGACCTGATGACATAACAAGTCAACTTCTCAAGCTCGCTGTTGGCCCAGTAACATCCTACTTGATGATATTCTTCCAAATAATCATAAACAATACTTACCTCCCTCAGGAATGGAAAACTGCTACTGTTATCCCAGTATTCAAGGGAGGCAAGAAAGACATCCCAAGCAACTATCGGCCAATAAGTTTAACGTCAATTCCCTGCAAGCTTTTTGAACAATTGATTGGAAACTACTTGCGGAAGATGTGGGAATCTTCTGACTTCCTATCAAATTTCCAATTTGGGTTCCGAGGAAGTTATTCCTGTGATGCCAGCCTAGCTGGTTTAACTCAGACCATTATCAATGCAATTGATAACGGGGGGCAGGTAGATGCACTGTTATTAGATATGTCCAAGGCTTTCGATGTCGTACCACATGACAAACTCTTGATGAAACTTACAAAGCTGCCCGGTATTGATCTGAGGGTGGTAAAATGGATAAGTGAGTACCTTTATGACAGAACCCAGCGAGTCCGAGTAGGAAATGAGATGTCAGAATCAACCCCTGTAAACTCAGGCGTGCCACAGGGCAGTGTGCTCGGGCCTTTGCTGTTTCTTGTTTACATCAATGACATTTCAAGTAACATAAGATGCAGCATCAGACTCTACGCAGACGATTGTATCCTGTACCAAGTGATCAAGTCAATTTCCGATTGTAACATACTTCAAGAAAGTTTGGATGCTACTTGTATATGGATACAAGAAAATGGAATGAAATTGAATGTAGAAAAGACTCAGCGTATCTCCTTCAAGCTCTCCCCTTCAGGAACAATTGACTTTCCCTATTCCATAGGAAAAAATGAATTAAGAAAATCTAAATCCTGCAAGTATCTGGGAGTGACCTGTGATTCCAAACTTTCGTGGGACAGTCATATCAGGATGGTAGTTTCCAAAACGATGAAAACTCTTCATTATGTTATGCGAAATCTGAAGAAAGGGTCAGTCCAAGCTCGGGAAAGGGCATACATGACTCTTGTTCGTCCTCTATTGGAATATTGTAGCTCCATTTGGAATCCTCATCTCGGTATCCATACTGATTTACTGGATAAAGTCCAAAGGAAGGCCATACGACTAGTTTGCCGTAACTTTGACCGATACTCAAGCAACGCTCTTCTCCAGAAGCATATGAATTGGGAGCAATTGGCTTCAAGAAGGGAAAAAGCACTTCTCATTGTGATGTACAGGGTTCTCACAAACCAAGCAGCATGGAGTGAGCTCCAGAGTGGTATTCCTGTTCCTGGTAGAGTAGTGAGTAGATTGGACCACCCTTTCAAGCTCTGTATCCCAAGGTACTACTCGACTACTGGATTACATTCACTGCTGGGAAAGGGAATACGGCTCTGGAATGAACTGAAAATCGTAGAGCTCCCTGACTCATTAAGCAAGTTCAAGTCGTTACTCGACGCCGCACATTCTAAGGAGAGGGAAAGGAATCTAAATGGATTTCACACAGAACTCGTAGCTTTCAACGACCTACAACGCTCTGAGATTATTGAGCAGCTACACCGGAGGAAAATTTCAGGTACCGGGGATAAAGTTATCTTAACTAAGAAACTTGCTGATGCCATGCTTATTGAAAAGAAGAATATTTAATCATTTAAATTCATTCTGCTTAGGGTAAATGATAGCTAGTGGCATTTAATTACGTGACTTGTAGATATCTTTTATTAATGCTCTAAATACCTCAATAATTTATGAAACATTTTATTCTGTGACGTGTAATTGTTATAATTATAATTATGTACTTGATTGACAATGTAAATTATTGAACTGTATTGTGATTGTATTGTTGCCACCGAACATGTTCTAAGCAATAAATAAATATTATTAACAGGAAATACGCTATCTAGAACAGCGCCCTCCATTTAACTTAGATATCCAGGGAACCTACTTAAAAATCCATAGTCACACTAGCATTCCAGCCATATATCGGTTCGTGCCTACAACTTGTGAAACACTAATACGTTAAAGCATCTCGCATTTAATTTCAAATGTGAGGAAACCTATAAACAGCAATATTTAGTTTAATTAAAAGTCGATGAATCAATGAAAAGTTAGTTATTCGTATTCGTCAGAAAATTTCCCAAAGAAAATGCAATGCAGCGAATTTTTGACAAAATTTAGCTCACTTCAGCAGGTTTAAAATTGATTATGGAATATAGATATTCTTTGAACAGCCTCGGCCTACGACCTTGATTCATTAGCCGATGCGCACGCTCATGGGATGCAAGACTCACATGAATAGTTGTTCTGTGGTGCGACTTGTTGCTGCTGGGCTCTGCTGCACTCCGCTCTGCCGACAGCTGCTGGGATGTCTGCACGCGGCTGCACTAATGGAGGAGGTCTGTCTGCACGCGGCTGCACTAATGGCTTGTCTGTTACGTGAACATGTAGGGTCAGTGGCAGACAAGATGCAATATACATGCAACATCTAGCCATCTCCACTTAGATATGTTCGGAGAAAATCTGGAAAAACAGCTGGCATTTCACGCAAGTATAGCCGGCGAAATCAGCTTTATGAACTTCAATTATTGTATGAATGTTTCATTGTGTCAAGTATCGTTGTTTTGTTGGTCATTCCAGTGGAAGATGGCAATTTTGTGAAGACGACAATTATGTTGGTGGATATAAGAGCTGGATAACGCAAGAGATCAAGGATAGTGCCCATAAACTAAAACAGACATATCAAGATATTCGTCTCAAGCAATCCATCATACCGCAACACTTATACAATTCGATGAAGCGGACACACACCAAGTTAGTCAAAGAGGCCAAGAGAGCTCATAACGATAGCATCATCTTGAAATCACACAACAAGAGTGCCGGAGCCTGGAAAGTGATCAGGGAAAGTACTAGTAGTCTGAAGCCCAAACACCCACTCACCTCACCTTAACAATAGACTCAATAAAACGTGATAACCCCAAATACTGTGCCGATGCCCTGAACAAATATTTCTGCGAAGAAGTACACCACCTTCTGGAAAAGTCACTAGGAACACAGCAAAAAAGGATCCCATCTATTGAAACACTTGAGACCGACGACATATTTCTTGAGCCGGTCACAAGAAATGAAGTCTTCGAAATAGTAAACAATAAATGCACCAAATCTACAGCAGGGGCGGACGAAATACCTAGTAACATCCTCCGAGCAACAGCACCTTTCATCAGCGATCAACTAGCGAACATAATTACCTCCTCAATTAAAGAAGGGATATTTCCAAACACCCTTAAAAAGTCTAGGGTCGTACCTGTCTTCAAGAAGGGAGATAAAAATAAGCTAGAAAACTACCGTCCAATAGCCATACTTCCTTCCATCTCCAAGATATTGGAAATTGCTTTCAGCAATCGTTTGCTAAAGTTTTAAAACAAACATGACTTATTATCTAAAGAACAATTTGGTTTCCAAGAAGGTAAATCGACGACCCAGGCTATATCAACCTTCTTTAACTCTATCTACGAGGCGTTAGATAAGAGGATGGCAACAGTGGGTCTGTTCTATGACATGACCAAAGCTTTCGACTCTATGCATCACGGAATCTTAGCAGACACGCTTAATGACCTAGGAGTGGGAAGAGCCGCTCGGGATTGGATCATGTCATTTTTGTCTGGACGTCAACAATATGTTGAGGTACTGGACCATGATGGTCAAAGCAAAATAAAGTCAAACGCATATACTAACAACATCGGCGTTCCTCAGGGATCTGTCCTTGGTCCTCTCCTCTACATAATTTATGTCAACTTTTTACCAAGTAACCTAGGACCAGGTACAGTTGCCTTATTTGCTGACGACACCAGCCACCTTGTCACAGCCGGAAAAGCAGAAGAGGTAGCGTTATTGGCCAATACAGCGACAAACAAGATGGCCATCTACTGCGAGAGCGCTAGACTACTTATAAATCCTATAAAAACCTCATTTGTACAATTCCATACAACTCAAAGAAGAATAGACAGCAGCCACCTAATCAGAATTAAACCCAAGACGAGGAGCATAGAAAGAGTAACTCAAGTCAAGTTTCTGGGCATTGTTATCAATGAAAACCTCGACTGGATGCCGCATGTTAAGCAGATTATGGGAAAACTTGCGGCCGCCCCATACATCATGCGAAATTTAAGAAACTCGACAAGTCCAGCTACGCTGAAGCTTGCGTACTATGGCCTATTTTACTCCAGGCTGGCATATGGCATCATATTCTGGGGACATTCGCCTCATACGCACAGATTGTTCCTACTTCAAAAGAGAACCCTTCGAGCGATGGTATCATGCAGAACATCAGTCCGACCATACTTCAAACAACTTAGGTTACTAACATTACCAGCAATCTATATTTACCACACCATCATTTTCGCCATATCTTCTCATGCGGACCTTGTGAAGAATTGTGATGTGCACCAATACAACACTCGCAGACAGGAAGACTTTCACATTATGCCACAGAATCTCACCCTCAGCAAGGGGAACCCTAAACACCAAGGGGCCATTTTCTTTAATCGGTTACCAGCATCAATAAAGTCTCATAAATGTAATATCAATGTTTTTAAAATAGAATTAAGAAACTACCTCTTACTGATGGTGCCATATACAATCCACGAATATTTTAATGAAACATGACTATAAATAATCTTACCTATTTGTAATGTCATACTTGTATTATTTGACACATTCAATAATATACTTGTACTATATTCAACTGAATAAAGAATATCTTATCTTATCTTATCTTATCTTATCTTAATGACTTGTCAAAATTTCAAATTGATCAAACCAACCAATCGAAAGATATTTTTTTTTAAATTTGAACCAATCAATGGATTTAAAAAAAAATTATGGACTGCAACACCCAGAAATGGTCTGTACATTTGTGCAAAATTTCAGCTCGATCGATATCGCTCGATCGATAGATCGAGGTCTCCGATAGATATCTGAACAAATATGCTTATTTAATAGATAATTTCCATGTGCACCATGTAGACGCAAGAAAAAGTAGGGTAGCCGAACTAATTTCCAAGATATATCACTTTATAAATTTGAGTTAGCCCTATATTTAACGGCAATTAAAAAACACAGTATTTTTCCTAGTAAATATTAGATTTAAACTATTTTCCGCCGATAGATTTTTTCCAAAAACTAATATTATGTGTATTAATTAGACATAAGGGTATTTATTAGGATTTTTATACCTACACCTACCCGTACGTTTTTAAAATTTAGACGCCACATTCTAAATAATTTGCCTATACCTCATGTGTTAAAATTTCCTCATATTCTGAAGACATCATATTGAAAACTCAATATAAGTCGAGAGATGAAAGTTACAAGACATTTGATGAATCTTGTACATTAAAATATAGTTAAAATGTTGACAAATTAAAACAAATTGTATATTTAAACAAAAAATACCTTCGGAAAATCAACTTGGGCATCCCCCTATAAGAACTACAACTTCTTGAGCAGAAAGTACTTCCACAATGTTTAAGCCAATGGGTTGGATTTGAAATGTGATGAAATACTTTCATATGCAATGGGGAAGAGAAAGGCTAAGTCATGGGCGCCATCTTGGCCCCAAGTCAAAGCTTGTCAAGGTCGTCAACGTCTCTATAATGTAGCACTGACAGCTGCTGTTACGCCCCATTTTACAAGAAATTGAGGCGAAATGTCCCTTCAACTTAAACTATTATATTATAATAGTTAAAACATCTGGAATTAAGGTCCCAGTACTAGAGCATAGTTTGCTACTAGAGCATAGTAGTCATATACTTACATGGAGAAACGTGCTCTCCGAATTGTTTACCTGCAAAGATAATGAACCACTTTGTTACAAGTCACTCTGTGTAATGTTCCAGAAGAATATAAGATAATACAAAACAAAAATGTAATTTCAACAAGTTATTGCATTCTTAAGCTGGGTTCCCATACTTCGCATCGAATTCGCTTCCGGTTCGCTTCGCTTTCGCAAAATGGCTACTTTTTAACAAAGGAAATCGTCCATGTTTACATTCGCATGTTCCCGTGTTTCGGTTTCGTTAAAGTTGAGCCAATTTTAACTTTGACGAAACCGAAACGAACCCGAAACAAGTGAACATGCGAATGTAAACATGGACGATTTCCTTTGTTAAAAGGTAGCCATTTTGCGAAAGCGAAGCAAACCGGAAGCGAATTCGATGCGAAGTATGGGAACCCAGCTTTACAGTAAATTAATTTTTCCGCATTGGCTAGCTAATGCGTGAACAAGAGTTATGTGGTTCTCTTTAAACTTGGCAAAGGTTTTGGTTTTAGATTGTTTTCACGTCCTGCTGATTGCAAATGGTCATGAAATGACGTGTGTTTACTGTTGACATACGTAAAGCATTCCGCCGTTTATTCCTCCTAGCTTCAGCCCTCTTCGAGATATATACATTCGGCATGTCAGGCACGGGAGATTTCTCGGGAGGCTTCGTGAGAGTCTTCGTGGAAGACTTCGTGAGAGACTTGTGTGGAGACTTGTGTGGTGGAGTCTTCGTGGAAGACTTCGTGAGAGACTTGTGTGGAGACTTGTGTGGAGACTTGTGTGGTGGAGTCTTCGTGGAAGACTTCGTGAGAGACTTATGTGGAGACTTATGTGGAGACTTGTGTGGTGGAGTCTTCGTGGAAGACTTCGTGGAAGACTTCGTGAGAGACTCGTGTGGAGACTTGTGTGGAGACTTGTGTGGAGACTTGTGTGGAGAAACTTGAGATAGCGTCAAGTCGCACAGCTTTGTCTCTAGCTCGGACACGTGTTCCAGCTTGACCGCTGTAACAATGTGAAGCATGGACATGGAGCTACATGGAGCTACATGGAGCTACATGGAGCAAGATGGTGCTACATGGAGCAACATGAAGCTACATGGAGGACATAGAGCTACATGGAGCAAGATGGAGCTACATGGAGCAACATGGAGCAACATGAAGCTACATGGAGGACATAGAGCTACATGGAGCAAGATGGAGCTACATGGAGCAACATGGAGCAACATGGAGCAAGATGGAGCTACATGGGGCAACATGAAGCAACATGGAGCAGCATGAAGCTATATGGAGCAACATGGAGCTACATGGAGCTGTGTTTACATTCAACACAAGGGATGGAGTGTCGGAGACTCCACGGTGACTTTATTTAGCAACATCTAGCGTGGCCCACAAGACGGCGTTTCAAAAGGCACGGCAAACGTGGAAACACTATCTACATGATCTGATAGTCAGCAACAGCATAACATGTTCACAATTTCAAAGACAAATCAAGCAAAATATGTGTTTGCATATTTATTATCATAATCTTTAAAATAATTCAATAAAATCGAAGGGGGGGGGGGGACAAGTTAATGTGATACAATTCGAGATAAATGCGTCTGAAAGTGCAAGTCCTATTCTTATTCATTTCACAGCACATGATTTAATGTTTATGAGGTATATCAACATTTCCTTCAAGCCAAGAAAATATTGTGAAAGCTCATGGAAAACAAATACCAGGTAAAAACTATTATCCCATTTTCTCAAAAGATTTACTTGTATCGTTCTTCTATGTACCTTCAATTGTCCTCCAGATTCCATCTCTTTTGTTTCCAAGAGAGATAACAATTACTATCATTTACTATTTCAGGACTTTAATGTACTTTATGCAATATTATTGTAGTTTATTTCATTGCGAAACAGTCCATCACCGTTCACTTTGTAATTGAAGGAATTTATGAGGGCTGAACCGAAAGTAATGCCAGTTATCGCATAACTATGCTATATATTGAAATATATCGTTCAAACTACACATGGTAACGCATGGTAACGCATGGCAACGCATGGTAACGCATGGTAACGCATGGTAACGCATGGTAACGCATGGCAACGCATGGTAACGCATGGTAACGCATGGTAACGCATGGTAACGCATGGTAACGCATGGTAACGCATGGTAACGCATGGTAACGCATGGTAACGCATGGCAACGCATGGTAACGCATGGTAACGCATGGTAACGCATGGTAACGCATGGTAACGCATGGTAACGCATGGCAACGCATGGTAACGCATGGTAACGCATGGTAACGCATGGTAACGCATGGTAACGCATGGTAACGCATGGTAACGCATGGTAACGCATGGTAACGCATGGTAACGCATGGTAACGCATGGTAACGCATGGTAACGCATGGTAACGCATGGCAACGCATGGTAACGCATGGTAACGCATGGCAACGCATGGTAACGCATGGTAACGCATGGTAACGCATGGTAACGCATGGTAACGCATGGCAACGCATGGTAACGCATGGTAACGCATGGCAACGCATGGTAACGCATGGTAACGCATGGTAACGCATGGTAACGCATGGTAACGCATGGTAACGCATGGTAACGCATGGTAACGCATGGCAACGCATGGTAACGCATGGTAACGCATGGTAACGCATGGTAACGCATGGTAACGCATGGTAACGCATGGTAACGCATGGTAACGCATGGTAACGCATGGTAACGCATGGTAACGCATGGTAACGCATGGTAACGCATGGTAACGCATGGTAACGCATGGTAACGCATGGCAACGCATGGTAACGCATGGTAACGCATGGTAACGCATGGTAACGCATGGTAACGCATGGTAACGCATGGTAACGCATGGTAACGCATGGCAACGCATGGTAACGCATGGTAACGCATGGTAACGCATGGTAACGCATGGTAACGCATGGTAACGCATGGTAACGCATGGTAACGCATGGTAACGCATGGTAACGCATGGTAACGCATGGTAACGCATGGTAACGCATGGTAACGCATGGTAACGCATGGTAACGCATGGTAACGCATGGTAACGCATGGTAACGCATGGTAACGCATGGTAACGCATGGTAACGCATGGTAACGCATGGTAACGCATGGCAACGCATGGTAACGCATGGTAACGCATGGCAACGCATGGTAACGCATGGCAACGCATGGTAAAGCAATACAACGCTTTCACTCAAAAGTTCTCCGAGTCTCTAGAAATGCGATTGCACGATCGTTGAATTCACTCCAATAATATTCGGGTTAAAATAAATATGTGGGGTTTTAGTATCCACTTCTTCACAGCCAGTGCTACGAGAGTGTCCCCCAAGACTGTCGTTGAAGTCGAATGGTGTAAGATTCTGTATTTTATACGAATGGATGGCAACACATTGACCTGTCCCACCCAAGGAACGAGTAGAATTGACCTTCCTTGGGCTTCACGCATAATATATTCTACCTATCTTGGACCGCGCAATCTGCCGAACGCCTGTGCTATGGCCAAACACGGTTGGGTTCAAAGATCACGCGTCGCATCTCTTGTGACTCGGACAACGTTGCGTCAAACCGTTGCCCCCCCCCCCTTCCCCCCCCCCCCCCCGACAACTGTCACCTTATCGCGGTGGTGGGGCTTGTGTTGGCCAATGATCCACTGCAGCTACGCCGGCGAGCATATGTTAATGTGTGGGCTACCCATGCCGGACAGATCAGTGGTGAGGCCCAGACAAACAGCAGCCAGGGTCGGCCTAACTATGCCCACCCTTGAATTTGCGGTCCCCTCGAGCCGGCCTCCCCCCTCGACACGGACTTCCCCCTGAAATCGGGTTCCCCCGGCTCGAACCCTCCCACCCCCCGGTCCGTCACAGTTCTGGCCTGGCCCTCCCCCCTCCCACCAGTGCTAGACTCCCCCGGGTTGGGCCCCTTAGGTCGTCCCCTCCCGAAGACTTCCCTTAATATTCAACAAAGTAAAAGAAAAACTAACTCTGCGCAAAAATGACCTCGCTGTCGAAGCGCCATATAACAACACTAATCTAATCCATTGTGTCCAGGAAGAGTTACTCTATCGCCATGTGTAGTTTGAACGATATATTTCAATTAATAGCAAAGTTATGCGCAAAGTTGCATTACTTTCTCTACAGTCTTCGTATCTGTCGGTAGAACGTATCCTATGTGACTATTGACGTGGCGCATTAAGGACCTAACATGTCATAATACTCACAGATATTTTCCTCGACGTCTTCTCTTGCTTCTAAGGAAATCTTAAGTAACTCGCCGAGCGTCGCTCTTGCTAGAATAGAACAGACGCATTGGAAGAACACAATTTGACAATACGTACAATGCTGCTATTTTATTTAACTTGGGTCCGATTGTACAATGTCCCGATAAGGTTAGTGGAAAGACTTATCGGTTGAAACCTAGGGAACAGTAAATGAAACACAACCATCTAGATAGCTAAAGGCCCTTTTAGGCTAAAGTGAACTTTATTTTACTCATCGGGACATCAATTTACAACCGGGCCTAAGAGCCAGTTTTTCAGCACTCTGATAAATACAAACAAATATTTTCCAAACACGCAAAAAATATCCGTAAAATGTCAATAACTTTAGAAGATACCGACATATTAGTCTGAAAATTGACAAAAGTACCTAAAATTTTGGTCCCGAACCATACAAACTTTGTAGGCGATCGGTAAAACGGTCCAGTTTAACAATTCAAAAATACTCAAGCTCCTGTTAAAAAAACTATACACGAGACCGCTCTTGAGACATAGAGTGTGTACAAAATTTCAGATCGATTGGTTGAACGGTTTCATTTAGGCATTGCCCACAAAAACAGAAACAACCAAAAAGAAATGGAGAGTGTGGCATAAGAGTGCCGTATAGAACCGCTCGCTACGCTCGCCTAATAATGACAGCTTTGTTCTCGCGTGACGGCCTTCTCGAGTGAGATGAGATGCTTGTCACGCGACAACATTTTACATGATCGTACCCTGTAGAAGGAAGTAGATGACGCATGTTATAAGTTCGTTACCTGGTCTGTGATCTGATGTGGACGGCTCCCCGCACGAACCCCGGACTCTAGGACGTGAGATGATCGCATGAGATTAGATAGCAAACACTTGGAGCCGACATCGCTAGCTGATGAATACGCAGGAATACTCGAAACAATCCAACTTGCATAGAGGTCAATTGCGTTGCCTAACCTCAGGCAAAGATAACCCCATAAAAAAACACTCCGTGTAAAAATACCAGCCAAGTCTCTTCAACTATAAAAAAATAGAATAAATCTAAAAATTCAGCACTGAAAAGTAGTGATATCAAAAAATGAGCCAAGTCAAAACTTAATTTTAAAAACCAAAATATACTTGGCGCATCGTGTATATAAATAGTATAGAAGCATATGCCAAAAATCAAATGTACCTACCTAATTATATATAATATACCTATAATGCCCTTAAAAACGATGCGCCAAGTATATTTTGGTTTTAAAATTAAGTTTTGACTTGGCTCATTTTTTGATATCACTACTTTTCAGTGCTGAATTTTTAGATTTATTCTATTTTTTTTATAGTTGAAGAGACTTGGCTGGTATTTTTTCACGGAGTGTTTTTTTTATGGGGATATCACTTATTTTTTTAGTTTATTTACACAACTTGTAACACACATCGGAGCAACAATGACTAAATACTTTTAAAAAATACGCTATTTCCGAATTGGTTAATACGAAAAATTGTGTTTGGTGCTCAATATACCTAAGCTTAAAGTGATATTCCATGAAGAATTGCGAAAGCTTCGTTCCAATCAGTCCAGCCGTTTTCGAGATATGGTATCACTTCCGGTTTTCAAAATGGCGACTGAAATAACTGCCACCTAGAATTTATTTCTATAAATGTTATGTATCATTATAAGCCTTCTGAATATGTAGTTATTGTAGTAAGAGGTCATTAAAATCTAGATCTTCATTTTCATGACGTCATTTCCGGTTTCGGTAATAGTACATCTCTACTTTAACTACTGATATTCCATATAGACGACCGTCTGAATCATTTGGCGCTAGTTTCATTCCGATCGGTTTAGCCGTTTTCGAGATATGACGTCACTTCCGGTTTCAAAATGGCGACTACCGGTTGGTTTTATAAAAAGGCACCTCAGACGCCAAAAGTGCACATGTGGTAAAAATTTCAGATCGATCGGCTAAGCCGTTTAGGCTGTGGCGGTGATAGCGGTGTTTCCTGATATCATCTGAATCATCATCTAAAGATCAAAGTGGTGTAATTTCACTGTTTTCTCGGCCCTCTAGCTCGCAAATGGTATAGCCTATTGTTCCCAAATTTGGTATATGTGGTGGGGTGGGCCATAGCTCAAAATTAAGATATTTTACAACAATGTGAGATTTTCCAATTTTATGATCCAGTAGGCCGAAAATGCCATGTTGTTGCTTACAGTAAAAGTAGTTGGTCTGGCTCCTCATTTTATTAGGCATTTACGGTATGTTGAGTGAGTGTGAGTGTACAGTACGACTTGGCTGGGTGGAGCGACCGCTCCACTAGATGCTATTATATGACACGATCTGACTTACTGACCCTCTCTATTGCAGGATGGTAGACCAATATACGGTCATCTGTGTACTGCGGTTTGCCTACCAATGCGAGCTAATGGGGACCCCTGGATGGCTTCTTTTCAATGTGATTGAAAAGAATTGAAACACTGAATATGAATGTGTAGAAAATAATGCGATAAAAGGTCATGTTCAAACATCCCCGTTAGCAGCGTTAAGTACATAAGCGGCGATGCTGAAACTAATTTATAGAGTCATTTTCTCTACTGAGTGACAGTCAATGGCGCGATCTATCAAATTATATCATTTAGGCAATTTTAAGTGAAACCGCTTAATTTACATGTAAATTATTACAATTTAATTAAACACACTTTTACTCTTATACCGACCACGTTTCATTCATCGAATCGTTATCTGGATGTTCTAATTTGTAATTTGAACAATTGATTTTGAATTGACCCTCCAAAATTCCGATCTAGTGTGATGGTGCTTTCTTAGCGCTGCCTCACAGGGTGTACGAAGAATATAGACCTTGCCCAATGTAGCATTGAAGTCGATTTTAGCTCTTAATTAAGCTCTTCTGTTTCTTTTTCTATTTATTTATTTATTTATCACTTATGAATAAATACCAACAATGAATCAAACAATGAATCATCGCATATCTATATTTCCAGGGCTGTTAACACATAAAATTGGCAGAATAGTGCAAAATGTTATAAGAATTTTTCCTTTGGCAGTTTTATAGGACATTTTCCGCTCTTTCATAATTTCGAGATCATCGAAAAATCGGACGGCTATTTTGTGCTCCAGGGCTGTCCAAAGTGCCAAATAATGTGTACCCCATAAAAAAACACTCCGTGTAAAAATACCAGCCAAGTCTCTTCAACTAAAAAAAATTGAAGAAATCTAAAAATTTAGCACTGAAAAGTAGTGATATCAAAAAATTGGCCAAGTAAAAAAATTTCAAAAAATACTTTGCGCATCGTGAATTATAAATAGTATAGAAGTAGGCCGTTAATCAAATATACTTATCTATACTTATAATATATCTATAATGCACTAAAAAACACGATGCACCAAGTATTTTTGAAAAAATTTTACCTCGCTTTTTTTTGATATCACTACTTTTCAGTGCTAAATTTTAAGATTTCTTCAATTTTTTTAGTTGAAGAGACTTGGCTGGTATTTTTACACGGAGTGTTTTTTATAGGGATATCACTTCTTTTTTCAGTTTATTCTTACAACTTGTAACATTATATTGTGGCACCAAAGACCATAATTCCCTTAAAAAAATACGCCTTTGTGATTTGGTTGCTAAAAATAGTTGTGCTTGTTACTATGTATATGCTATAAATAATATGCTATGAAGTATAGCGAAAGTTTCGTTCCAATCGGTCCCGCCGTTCTCGAATTATGGCATCACTTCCGGTTTTCAAACTGGCGGCTGACATCACTGCCACCTAAAATTTGTATCTGTAATGTTATGTTACATTATAAACCTTCTGAATATGTAGTTATTGTTATAAGAGATGATTTTAGTCAGATTTTTAATTTTATGACGTCATTTCCGGTTTCGGTAATAGTGCATTTCTATTTCGACTATTGATATTTTAATAGATGACCGTCCGAATCGTTTGGCGCTAGTTTCGTCCCGATCGGTCTATTTGTTTTTGAGATATGACGTCACTTCCGGTTTCAAAATGGCGGCACAAAAAATCGTAAGGGCAAGGTATCATCAGACGCCAAAAGTGCACATGTGGTTAAAATTTCAGATCGATCGGTTCAGCCGTTTAGGCTGTGCCTCTGTCAACGATGTCGCCTGATATCAGAATCATCATCATTATCAGATAAAAGGGGTGTAATTTCACTGTTTTCACGGCCCTCTAGCTCGCAAATGGCATAACCTGTTGTTCAGAAATTTGGTATCGGATGTGGGGTGGGTTATAGCTCGAAATTAAGATATTTTGCAACAATGTGAGATTTTCCAATTTTGAGATCCAGTAGGCCGAAAATGCTATGTTGTTGCTTACAGTAAAAGTGGTTGGTCTGCTCCTCAGTTTATATCGGCATTTACGGTATGTTGAGTGACTGTGAGTGTACGGTACGACTTGGCTGGGTGGAGCAACCGCTCCACTAGATTTCAGTGAAATTATAAAACTTTTGTAAATTTGCTGATTTTGTATAATAAACAATGTGTCAGGAAGGTACGATTTATTTATTTATCAAGCCAAGATTCCAACACAATGTTAGGTCATGGGGTGGCGAACCACCAACTATCTTGGGCATCTACTTCTAAGTCTGGAGCCGACTTGCCAGGTCCGACGCCCCTCCTCTATATCCGTCTCTTCGTCTGCTTCTTCCTCTTCCTCTATTGCTGTTTTCTTTTCTTCATCCTCCCTTTTTTCAACCAACCCCTTCCATCTATCCACATCCTCCAACCATTTTTCGTCTCTAATCACATTCCAATTTTCTCCTCTTTCTTCCGCAGCCCTTTCCACTCCAATCATCCACTTTGTTCTCGGTCGCCCAGCCCTTTTCTTTCCTATAGTTACTGCTCGATCTGCCTCCCTTCTTGGAATTCTTCCTTGTTCCATCCCTTGCAATCGCCCATACCATCTCAACCTTTCCTTCCCCAGTTTAAAACTAAGCGTTTCCACTTCCAAATCTTTCCTTATCTTTGTACCCCTTATCTTGTCCAATTTTGTAACTCCTGCAACACTTCTGAGAAATTTCATTTCTGCCGCTTCCAATTTCAATTCCTCTTTACATCCCATTGGCCAAGTCACTGATGCACTGATGAAGTCACTGATGAAGGTACGATAAAAAAATAAAAATTCTAAGTCTATCCAAAGTTGTATTTAATCAAGAAATTAAATATGTCGGCGAGTACGCTCTAAAATGACTGCCATTTTCAGGGAATTCGTGGTTCAAGGTTGCAGTTGATTATGTAGGTTCATATTATGGACACTTGACTTAAAAATTGATGGATCACGAAATTAACCCTTTGGAGGGTGGGGGGTGGAGACCTAAAGGTTTCGATATCTGTAAAATAATCCATAGTAGATATAGACTAATAATTTCTTGCACACACTAATAAAACTGTGCTCTGTTCGAAAAAAATTACGAGATCCCAAAATTATGCCGCCATCTTGGATGAGACGCGTTTATATTTCGTTATTTTGCGCACAGCAGTTGAAAAATTATGATAAATAGGCTACTTTGCTCATCCCTTGTTCACTGCAAAGGTATCGAGTCATGTTACATGTTAAAAAAATTACATGTTAAAATCCCTATCTTGGGACGTTTGATCAGCACACAAATGAAGTTTTAGGGAGAACGGTTGGAGATAAAGAGAATATGCAAAATACAAATTTAGTTATTGGATTTAGGGCTATATTTTTTGTCAAATAAACTTTTTCGTAGTGGTTATCAAACTAACCAAATTTTACGAAAAATTAAAAATAAACTCTTTTTATCCAAGATGGCGGCATAATATGGAATTCTCGTATATTTTTTGAAGAAGTCATATTTTTTTTAGTATGTGCAAGGAACCGATTTTCTCTAACTAGTATGGGCTATATATTCTGCAGATATCCAAACCTGTAGGTCGCCACCCCGCACCCCCAAAGGGTTAATTTCGTGATCCATCTATTTTTAAGATAAATGTCCATAATATGAACTTACATAAGCATCTGCAGCCTAGAAACACGAAAACCCTGAAAATGGCAGTCATTTTAGAGCTTACTCACCGATATCTTTCATTTCTTGATTAAATAAAACTTTGGTTAGACTTCGAATTTTTATTTTTTTATCGTTCCTTCATGACACATTGTTCATTATACAAAATCAGCAAATTGACAAAAGTTTTATAATTTCACTTAAATACACATTATTTGGCACTTTAGACAGCCCTGGAGCCCAAAATGGCCGTCCGATTTTTTGAGATTCTCCAAATTATAAAAGAACGGAAAATTTCCTATAAAACTGCTAAAGGAAAAACTCTTATCACATTTTGCACTATTTTTGTGCTTACACCCCTCACTATATTTAGTGGTGTGAAGTATGTTCTCTACACCGTGCTTCCTATTCGACACTAAAAGTTTCAGTCACGCCACCAAGCGTAATCTTGAGGTAACAGGGCAACTCTAGTGCGCATGGGCACGGCACTTCCATGGAAATTGTAACAAGTTCAGTTAAATTTAAATTTAATTGCTATAATAAGAGGTATTGATGAGTACCCAGAATCAAATACAATCAACATATTTTATTAGAGCACATTATTAATTCATATTCTTGCGTTAACTAGCAGTAGAGACTAGACCTACACTTCCCCACTGGGAAGAGCGTCATCTTACAATGCTGCAAATGATAATCCTTGAAGCACAAAAAAGTCCAGGGAAGATAAAATTCCCAGAGCCATTTTCCACGTGACAATGGAAGTAACTAAACAGTCGATGGCTCAGTCGATACATTATCGTCATGATTCGTATAGAAAACGCATTAAATACGTAAAATGTAATTAAAAATGCATTAATTTATGCATTTATATATTTATTTATAAATATATACGTATATATTTACATATAAACATTTACGTTTTTAGTTTATTATGTAACGAATAGTTCTCTCAGTTCCCACCACCACAGCATTTCAGGAGCGCTGCGGATTTTATCCTCCCGACTTCAGACGTTTGTTATTGGCCATTTTCAGACCGCGAAAATTTGAAAGATGACGCTCTCCCTGTGATGGGGCGGGGCGAGTGTAGGTCTAGTCTCTTTAATAGTCATTAAAAGAGCATTTTGACACAATTGCACTTGTTTTGATCACGGCCTTCTGAACGACGAGTCAAGAAGTCTTTGTGGTGTGCTGGTTTTATCATCATCTTATTTTACTGGAATCTTATTTATAGGTCCTTTGACAGCATCAAGGAATGTTTAATACTTGGAAAACGCTCTGTGTGCCGCGTTGATAAGCAAGCCTTCGTATTGCATATGAATTAATATTCACATTTCCGACGTTTTAAACATGTTTAAGACAAATGTCAATATTATTAAAAGAAATTGAAAGACTTAATGATCACTGCTCATTTGACGCATTTAATCATTTTGTCTTCTTCTATTTTAACTTTTAAGGTCTATCATAGAGCAGTAACTTTCACACGCATATTAATTCGCATGCTATAAGAAGGCTATAGGAAGGCCTAGTTAATTGCCGCAGTTCACTTGCAGTCTCAATATTTCGGTAGTGTTCAGTGACGTCTCGTTCAATTGGGATATGAATAGCAGGCGAACTTCAACCATCAATATCTCAAACAAGTTTTCGTCAGTTGGATGCTTTCTGTTCAACCCTTTTAAACAAACTTTTGACACTATTAACCACGTTATTATATTTTAGTGACGGACCCGGTGTGGCTTAGTGGTAACGCTCTGAACTTGTATTCCGGATGCCCGGGTTAGATTCCCGCGGTCGTCCTTCCTGACTGAGTCGACAGGCAAATGCTGAGAAGGTACCCTACTAATAGGCCACGATTGTCTCCTTCCCAACCTTCCCATACTGACCTACTCTTCACCATCATCTCCCAATCATCATCATAATCATTCATCAGTCGCCATTAGCCTGTTGACGTTATGCCCCAGAAAAACATATATATTTTAGTGGGGTGGCCAGGTCCCCCCCCTCCCCCCATGACTGTTCAACCAACAACCTGTAGAGCAAGAACTCACTTGGTTTTCGACGTCGCCAACTTGATCAAGCTTCGGATTGGTTTCATCACGTTGCTCATCGTCCTGGAAATAGACTTACGCAATCTCTTGCCTTGCTTGCCAGCCATTTTGGATAAGTGAGTTTGGAATTGTTATTTGTTCGGTAAAGTATTTTTTTTTCGTTTTTTTTTTATGTAATGACCATGAAATTTTGATCTGACAGATGCCGGAATGGTGTTGAGCTGATTTTGTTGCCTGACAACACGTGGATGACAGAAGGAAACAATGTTGTGTCTCACATTCATTGTTCACCAACACATGAAGTCACATCTACTGGACGTAGATCGCCGAGCTGCTTTTACCCGGGATACTTTCCCTGTGACAGTTAACTCCTTGGCCTCTGCACGGGAGAAGCAGTCAGGTTGGAACCAACAACTCCGACTAGAGTCAGAAGAAGATTCAGATAGCTGACTGTTAGTGACAACAACAACTATACTCCGATCAATAGCAATATATATTCAACAATATGATATAATCATTCATTATTATTATCTTAATGTTTCCAAACAACCACATATTCAAAATCTTTAACGTTTAACTTAATCATTTTACTCGAGCTGAAAAATCTCTAATCGTACTGTTTTCAAACTACAATGGCATATTTCCAAATTCTGAATGCATATCAATAATGTGAAGGCACTTGCCCTATGAAGCTGTAAGAAGTCTCATTGTTCCTGTCAGATCTTCTCGCTCAAGTGAAGAATGCCGACAAGGCCGTGCAGGTAACTGTGTGACTGGATCTAGCTCAGTCGGGAAATGAAAGATGGAAGGGATACATGAGACTCTTTATCAAAACAATAAATAGAATATAGAAAACGTGTTTATTACAAGATAGCAACTGATGATAGAAACCACAGTGATATTACGTTTGTTGCTTGACAATGGTGATCAGTGTTGGCTGCGTCGTGACGTCTAGTAGCGTCGCTTGTCGGGCCTCTCTGATGTCCTCGTCGGGAAATGGATCTCTTCACCCGGAGTGGCACTATCTGAGGGCTCTATGATAGCTATCGACTGACTTCTGACTGAAGGCTGACTGACTTGTGACCAACTGAGTTCCTGCTTCCCTGTGCAGATGGTTTTTATAGACGGTGGCGTCCGTGCTGAGCATGACGTAGTCCTCTCGTGGAGAGGGTGGTCAACGTCACAAACTTGGTCTATTTATAAACATTCCGTCACTTGTCAAGAGGAGAAACTACTTCCCCTAACTTGCTGTTCTTATCACTTTTCCCAGAAGTGGGCGGTTTCTGTATCACTCATCACAATAACCCTTCAGGTCACATTAACAAAATCACATACTTATTTATTATCACTGTTGTCTTCAACTTATATACCTACGCTACGTTTAAATACAATACAGTGTATTTAGGTACAACTGCTTACTGTACAATTACTATACTAAGTTGATAGAAATTAACCCTTAGGGATAGTTTTTCAATACTCTGCTATATCCAGTAGTTAAGTTTAAACAGTAATTCAAGGGAAGTCATTGGGTGTTGCCATGGAAATGTAGTCCTAATCAACTATTAAAAATTTAACTGCGTATTGTTAAACTGATCATTAGGGTTGTTTTTTCAATCCTCCTTTAAACCAGTAGCTAAGTTTGTTTAAGGAATGTCATTGGTTGTTGCCATAGTAAAATAGTCCTAATCAACTGTAGGTCTGTTCGTTTACCCTGCCATTAGCTACAGCAAACTGCCACAAGCTACAGAGGAACGATCTGATTGGATGATGTGTGCTTGTGGCAGTTTGCTGTAGCTAATGGCAGGGTAAACGAACAGACCTTGTGTCTTTTATTTGGGGCAGTGTGTAAAGTATTGTATAATCATTAATTAGCTTACAAACCATACAGGTAGAAGGGCGGAAGTTTTTCTCGATTTTACATAGCAAACGTTTGAAATGATGATATCAAGCTCTTTGACCACCAGGTCGAGTACACGACAACACCACGTGGCCGCGCCAAGCGGATGCGTCCATGTGAGTGTTCAGGCGAGGGAACGACCCTGCTCTCCATGTGGCCGTGGCGATCTGAGTCACAGCAGGAGTCCGTCAGCCAGTTTCTTGCAGCCCAGATGTTGGGAGAAGCACAGTTGCCCTGAGAAGTACAGATGTCCTGAGAAGCCCAGATGTCCTGAAAAGCCCAGATGTCCTGAGAAGCCCAGATGTCCTGAAAAGCCCAGAAGTCTTGAAAAAAACAGATGCCCTGAGAAGCCCAGATGCCCTGAGAAGGCCAGATGCCCTGAGAAGGCCAATTGCAATGAGAAACCCAGATGCCCTGAAAAACCCAGATGCCCTGAAAAAGCCAAATGCCCTGAGCAGACCAGGAGCCCAGATGAGATTAGATGTCAAGAGGGGACAAAAGATTCGTGGGAGAAATCCTTGCAAGGTGAGTTAGACACAATGTAACTTAAAGTCTCCATCTCACACGGTCGGTCCTCACACTAACCCCCCCCCCCCCCCCAACCAGCCTCGGGCCAAAGGGCAGCAGCTAGCGAGTCAGAGTTTAATTCACACCCGTGCAACAATGGCAGCTATTGCACTGACCTGCGACGACGCGCAGTGATGCGAGCGCGTACATTACGCATGTGCTTTCATTATTAAGCTGGTATGAATGCATTCCAGCAACGCCACATAAGTGGTCATATGGACAGCGCATTGGCTTGCGGTGCAAGGGGGCACCGGTTCGAATCCGGCAGGGGTCGTTGTTTTTTATTTTGACATTTTCATAAGTTTTAATTCTGCCTTATCACAGAGTTATTTTTTTTACTAGTTCGAATTGTATTTTTTGAGAGTTGCATTCCTTAGGCTGCCCAGTAAAACGTATGCGCATCGTACTGCGCACCGCCGCAGGTCAATGCATTAGTCATCCAACTACTGACCCCGCTCAACGTTGCTTAACCTCGAATTCTGGAGAGAACCGAGGTATCCAACACGCCAGCCCTTGGGTTGGCGGTAAGGAAACCCGTCAGCACTCAATATCAATGTTGCTTGTCCCGCAGAGGAGATGCGTAAGATGAAAGCTGCGTTCCGGCAACTCGACAAGATCGTCATGAACTCGGACCGCCAGGAGAAAGACGAAGCCGCCGCGACGCGACAGAACTTCTACGACGCTATGACACAGGAGATCAAAGACGACGCCAAGAAGATGATGTCCAAGGAGTTGGCTCGCGCTCTTCGCTGCCACGTAAACGCACAGCTGTCGCAAGCGAAGCTGCACGAAGCCGGGCGGAAATGCCCGAGTTCTGGCGAGAAGGGGATGACTCAGAGCCTCGCGGAGCTCCTCATTGGCGAGATGTTGCCAGATGAAGCCAACTCCGAGATGATCGACAGGCTGATGTGCGAGAAGCTCTCCGACGAAGCGGCAACAAGGATCAGCAGGAACATCGCGAACTTGATCACCAGGAATCTGTCGAAGAAGATGAACAAGAAGAAGCACGCGAGGTTGTCGGTTCCGCACATGCGCAAGACAAGTAGCTGTAATTGCAAGATAACGACTACACCACGTCGGCCGCAGCAGTTGAATGTGAAGAGAAACGCTGCCGGGTATAAGAGGACAAGCCCACCGTTTAGACAGCGACTGGCAACGTTGAAATGTCGGCCAACAGTGTTGCCAGCTCGTAATGAGAGCGAACCAACCATCGCATTTAATAGGCCGTCAAGTCCACCTTTGCCACGTCTACCGACACAGTTGTCAGCTCAGCAACCGTGCCAAACGACTCGGACAGCAAGCAGTCCGAAGCCATGCCCCCCGTCGATCAGAAAAGGTATATTTTTCTTAAATTATTTCCATGTTTTAGAATCTAGCTACTGATTCTCATCTGAATACGTATTTTGTTTCTTAAACTGAATCTCTAGGTCTCTTTTTTTTTAAATTATACCTTACTTCCCAAATACTTCTAACAGTATTTGCTTACGATGTTTCTTCGGTTTGCGCTCCTTGTGTTGATGTTGGCCCCCAAAAGGGCCGTTTAAACCGACGTTTCGACAGACTTAGCTCTGTCATCTTCAAGACAGTCTTCACCTGAAGATGACAGAGCTATATCTGTCGAAACGTCGTTTTGAGCGGCCCTTTTGGGGGCCAACATCAACACAAGGAGCGCAAACCGAAGAAACATCGCCTGCATCTGACAACAGCTCCCAGACCCTAAGTCAACTCAGTATTTGCTTAATTATCGTTTTTCACAGCGAATAACTTTCATTCGAGCCCAGACGAAGCACTGAAGGTACCAACAGGTAGCCTACTCTTCTTGAAAGGTATTAACGGGCTAAGGGCTTACCGTCCCATCGACGGTACGGTGTATAATTCACAGCATGGGCTCCACAGCCCACGCCATCGAAAGACTAATAACAGGTGGATGAGCCCTCCGCAGTTCTCGAGATTGAAACCCTAGGTGATCCGACTTCTTACACACAATACAAGGCAGCACACTCAACGGAACAAACCGTCTTTAAATTTGCCTTGCATCAAAACGGTTCCGAAAACATCATGATCTCTTACACAAAATGTAACGATGTTCCTTCGGATATAGTTACCATCTCGACAGCTTGACCTTGCACTGTGTTCTACTAAACCTCGCTCTGTGTCGGTCACGTGACCCGTGTTACTGGTGCCCGTTGCAGTTGATCGGTGCGTGAAGTACGACAGCCGGCCAGACTCGTGCGAGGACATCAAGAAGAGACAGGACTGTGAGCAGAACCTCGACAACAACATCCAGCTGCAGGAAGATCTGCAGCGATGCTACGACGAGCAGACCCAGCGTACATTCAAGCGCAGTGAGTGTCTTTAGCAGTCCATTTGTACCATTCCTCTGTAGGGAGATGAGGTTAATACATCTACATTCAAAATCAACAATATAAGTATAACACTATATTGGAGAAATTCATAAGTTGTTTACTATCTACGATACCAGCTTATACCAGGAGACAACTACAAGACTACAAATGAAAGAAACATCCGATGAACGAACACAAGACACTTTTATTCGCATCGATACAAACGCGTATGAAAAGTGAAAGTCTCAGGCTTATGCATTGACAGCCCATGTTAATATTTATTCTTATTAATAGTATCAATATTTTGTACAAGCCGAGAGCATATTCTGAAAGCTCACTACCAGATCTCATTTTCTCCAAATATTGACTTGTATCGTTCTGCCCGTGCACCCTTCACAGGTGACTGCAAACTTATCCAGATACACGCATTCGTCAATATCATTTTATTTTGGTTGTAACTGAAAAAATAACTGAACAACCAAATGTCCTCCTAGTGCTTATGTTTCGAGCTGAATGAGTATGTTTGGTTAAAGAGTTTGTTTGTTATCCAGGAGATTGCACCAGAGAGCTGCCCCAGCCGAGCGTCTGCAATCAGCTGGATCACGGTGGTGAGTCTAAGATTCCAGATGCAATGTACACGACACGTTGCACTTGTCTTTAAACCGCATGCCTTTTTACACGGAGTGTTTTTTCTGAGATATATTTTTCAAGTACAAAAAAATGATGTAATACTTAAGAACTTCCAAAGAACACAACACATCATTCAAACTGCAGAAGAATGACGTCACATCATCAACATGATCCAACTTGTTGCAGTCTACCATGACGTGGTGCTGCCTGGTGACGTCATCAGCAAGTTCCTCGTGCATGCGCACTGCAACACGATCATTGACCTAGAGTGCTGCGCATTCCTGTACGGCATCCCGGTGAGTAGAAACTACAGGTTGTCAAGATAACGGTTGATGTGGCTTCCTGTACGGCATCCCGGTGAGTAGAAGATACAGGTTGTCAAGATAACGGTTGATGTGGCTTCCTGTACGGCATCCCGGTGAGTAGAAGCTACAGGTTGTCAAGATAACGGTTGATGTGGCTTCCTGTACGGCATCCCGGTGAGTAGAAGCTACAGATTCACAAGATAACGGTTGATGTGGCTTCCTGTACGGCATCCCGGTGAGTAGAAGCTACAGGTTGTCAAGATAACGGTTGATGTGGCTTCCTGTACGGCATCCCGGTGAGTAGAAGCTACAGGTTTTCATGGATCACCATGGTAAGGGTTGCTGTGCTTCCTGTACGGCATCCCGGTGAGTAGAAGCTACAGGTTTTCATGGATCACCATGGTTACGGTTGCTGTGGCTTCCTGTACGGCATCCCGGTGAGTAGAAGCAACAGGTTGTCATGGATCACCATGGTTACGGTTGCTGCGGCTTCCTGTACGGCATCCCGGTGAGTAGAAGCTACAGGTTGTCATGGATCACCATGGTAACGGTTGCTGTGGCTTCCTGTACGGCATCCCGGTGAGTAGAAGCTACAGGTTGTCATGGATCACCATGGTAACGGATGCTGTGGCTTCCTGTACGGCAATCCGGTGAGTAGAGCTACAGGTTGTCATGGATCACCATGGTAACGGTTGAAGTGGCTTCCTGTACGGCATCCCGGTGAGTAGAAGCTACAGGTTGTCAGGGATCACCATGGTAACGGTTGAAGTGGCTTCCTGTACGGCATCCCGGTGAGTAGAAGCTACAGGTTGTCATGGATCACCATGGTAACGGTTGCTGTGGCTTCCTGTACGGCATCCCGGTGAGTAGAAGCTACAGGTTGTCATGGATCACCATGGTAACGGTTGCTGTGGCTTCCTGTACGGCATCCCGGTGAGTAGAAGCTACAGGTTGTCATGGATCACCATGGTAACGGTTGATGTGGCTTCCTGTACGGCATCCCGGTGAGTAGAAGCTACAGGTTGTCATGGATCACCATGGTAACGGTTGATGTGGCTTCCTGTACGGCATCCCGGTGAGTAAAAGCTACAGGTTGTCATGGATCACCATGGTAACGGTTGATGTGGCTTCCTGTACGGCATCCCGGTGAGTAGAAGCTACAGGTTGTCATGGATCACCATGGTAACGGTTGATGTGGCTTCCTGTACGGCATCCCGGTGAGTAGAAGCTACAGGTTGTCATGGATCACCATGGTAACGGTTGATGTGGCTTCCTGTACGGCATCCCGGTGAGTAGAAGCTACAGGTTGTCATGGATCACCATGGTAACGGTTGATGTGGCTTCCTGTACGGCATCCCGGTGAGTAGCAGCTCCAGGTTGTCATGGATCACCATGGTAACGGTTGCTGTGGCTTCCTGTACGGCATCCCGGTGAGTAGAAGCTACAGGTTGTCATGGATCACCATGGTAACGGTTGATGTGGCTTCCTGTACGGCATCCCGGTGAGTAGAAGCTACAGGTTGTCATGGATCACCATGGTAACGGTTGATGTGGCTTCCTGTACGGCATCCCGGTGAGTAGAAGCTACAGGTTGTCATGGATCACCATGGTAACGGTTGCTGTGGCTTCCTGTACGGCATCCCGGTGAGTAGAAGCTACAGGTTGTCATGGATCACCATGGTAACGGTTGATGTGGCTTCCTGTACGGCATCCCGGTGAGTAGAAGCTACAGGTTGTCATGGATCACCATGGTAACGGTTGATGTGGCTTCCTGTACGGCATCCCGGTGAGTAGAAGCTACAGGTTGTCATGGATCACCATGGTAACGGTTGCTGTGGCTTCCTGTACGGCATCCCGGTGAGTAGAAGCTACAGGTTGTCATGGATCACCATGGTAACGGTTGATGTGGCTTCCTGTACGGCATCCCGGTGAGTAGAAGCTACAGGTTGTCATGGATCACCATGGTAACGGTTGATGTGGCTTCCTGTACGGCATCCCGGTGAGTAGAAGCTACAGGTTGTCATGGATCACCATGGTAACGGTTGATGTGGCTTCCTGTACGGCATCCCGGTGAGTAGAAGCTACAGGTTGTCATGGATCACCATGGTAACGGTTGATGTGGCTTCCTGTACGGCATCCCGGTGAGTAGAAGCTACAGGTTGTCATGGATCACCATGGTAACGGTTTCTGTGGCTTCCTGTACGGCATCCCGGTGAGTAGCAGCTCCAGGTTGTCATGGATCACCATGGTAACGGTTGCTGTGGCTTCCTGTACGGCATCCCGGTGAGTAGAAGCTACAGGTTGTCATGGATCACCATGGTAACGGTTGCTGTGGCTTCCTGTACGTTATCCCGGTGAGTAGAAGCTACAGGTTGTCATGGATCACCATGGTAACGGTTGATGTGGCTTCCTGTCCGGCATCCCGGTGAGTAGAAGCTACAGGTTGTCATGGATCACCATGGTAACGGTTGATGTGGCTTCCTGTACGGCATCCCGGTGAGTAGAAGCTACAGGTTGTCATGGATCACCATGGTAACGGTTGATGTGGCTTCCTGTACGGCATCCCGGTGAGTAGAAGCTACAGGTTGTCATGGATCACCATGGTAACGGTTGATGTGACTTCCTGTACGGCATCCCGGTGAGTAGAAGCTACAGGTTGTCATGGATCACCATGGTAACGGTTGATGTGGTTTCCTGTACGGCATCCCGGTGAGTAGAAGCTACAGGTTGTCATGGATCACCATGGTAACGGTTGATGTGGCTTCCTGTACGGCATCCCGGTGAGTAGAAGCTACAGGTTGTCATGGATCACCATGGTAACGGTTGATGTGGCTTCCTGTACGGCATCCCGGTGAGTAGAAGCTACAGGTTGTCATGGATCACCATGGTAACGGTTGCTGTGGCTTCCTGTACGGCATCCCGGTGAGTAGCAGCTCCAGGTTGTCATGGATCACCATGGTAACGGTTGCTGTGGCTTCCTGTACGGCATCCCGGTGAGTAGAAGCTACAGGTTGTCATGGATCACCATAGTAACGGTTGATGTGGCTTCCTGTACGGCATCCCGGTGAGTAGAAGCTACAGGTTGTCATGGATCACCATGGTAACGGTTGATGTGGCTTCCTGTACGGCATCCCGGCGAGTAGAAGCTACAGGTTGTCATGGATCACCATGGTAACGGTTGCTGTGGCTTTCTGTACGGCATCCCGGTGAGAAGAAGCTACAGGTTGTCATGGATCACCATGGTAACGGTTGCTGTGGCTTCCTGTACGGCATCCCGGTGAGTAGAAGCTACAGGTTGTCATGGATCACCATGGTAACGGGTCTGTGGCTTCCTGTACGGCATCCCGGTGAGTAGAAGCTACAGGTTGTCATGGATCACCATGGTAACGGTTGATGTAGCTTCATGTACGGCATCCCGGTGAGTAGAAGCTACAGGTTGTCATGGATCACCATGGTAACGGTTGTAGTGGCTTCCTGTACGGCATCCCGGTGAGTAGAAGCTACAGGTTGTCATGGATCACCATGGTAACGGTTGATGTGGCTTCCTGTACGGCATCCCGGTGAGTAGAAGCTACAGGTTGTCATTGATCACCATGGTAACGGTTGATGTGGCTTCCTGTACGGCATCCCGGTGAGTAGAAGCTACAGGTTGTCATGGATCACCATGGTAACGGTTGATGTGGCTTCCTGTACGGCATCCCGGTGAGTAGAAGCTACAGGTTGTCATGGATCACCATGGTAACGGTTGATGTGGCTTCCTGTACGGCATCCCGGTGAGTAGCAGCTCCAGGTTGTCATGGATCACCATGGTAACGGTTGCTGTGGCTTCCTGTACGGCATCCCGGTGAGTAGCAGCTCCAGGTTGTCATGGATCACCATGGTAACGGTTGCTGTGGCTTCCTGTACGGCATCCCGGTGAGTAGAAGCTACAGGTTGTCATGGATCACTATGGTAACGGTTGCTGTGGCTTCCTGTATGGCATCCCGGTGAGTAGAAGCTACAGGTTGTCATGGATCATCATGGTAACGGTTGCTGTGGCTTCCTGTACGGCACCTCGGTGAGTAGCAGCTCCAGGTTGTCATGGATCACCATGGTAACGGTTGCTGTGGCTTCCTGTACGGCATCCCGGTGAGTAGAAGCTACAGGTTGTCATGGATCACCATGGTAACGGTTGCTGTGGCTTCCTGTACGGCATCCCGGTGAGTAGAAGCTACAGGTTGTCATGGATCACCATGGTAACGGTTGATGTGGCTTCCTGTACGGCATCCCGGTGAGTAGAAGCTACAGGTTGTCATGGATCACCATGGTTACGGTTGATGTGGCTTCCTGTACGGCATCCCGGTGAGTAGAAGCTACAGGTTGTCATGGATCACCATGGTAACGGTTGCTGTGGCTTCCTGTACGGCATCCCGGTGAGTAGAAGCTACAGGTTGTAATGGATCACCATGGTAACGGTTGATGTGGCTTCCTGTACGGCATTTCGGTGAGTAGAAGCTACAGGTTGTCATGGAACACCATGGTAACGGTTGATGTGGCTTCCTGTACGGCATCCCGGTGAGTAGAAGCTACAGGTTGTCATGGATCACCATGGTTACGGTTGATGTGGCTTCCTGTACGGCATCCCGGTGAGTAGAAGCTACAGGTTGTCATGGATCACCATGGTAACGGTTGCTGTGGCTTCCTGTACGGCATTCCGGTGAGTAGCAGCTCCAGGTTGTCATGGATCACCATGGTAACGGTTGCTGTGGCTTCCTGTACGGCATCCCGGTGAGTAGAAGCTACAGGTTGTCATGGATCACCATGGTAACGGTTGCTGTGGCTTCCTGTACGGCATCCCGGTGAGTAGAAGCTACAGGTTGTCATGGATCACCATGGTAACGGTTGATGTGGCTTCCTGTACGGCATCCCGGTGAGTAGAAGCTACAGGTTGTCATGGATCACCATGGTAACGGTTGCTGTGGCTTCCTGTACGGCATCCCGGTGAGTAGAAGCTACAGGTTGTCATGGATCACCATGGTAACGGTTGATGTGGCTTCCTGTACGGCATCCCGGTGAGTAGAAGCTACAGGTTGTCATGGATCACCATGGTAACGGTTGCTGTGGCTTCCTGTACGGCATTCCGGTGAGTAGCAGCTCCAGGTTGTCATGGATCACCATGGTAACGGTTGCTGTGGCTTCCTGTACGGCATCCCGGTGAGTAGAAGCTACAGGTTGTCATGGATCACCATGGTAACGGTTGCTGTGGCTTCCTGTACGGCATCCCGGTGAGTAGAAGCTACAGGTTGTCATGGATCACCATGGTAACGGTTGATGTGGCTTCCTGTACGGCATCCCGGTGAGTAGAAGCTACAGGTTGTCATGGATCACCATGGTAACGGTTGCTGTGGCTTCCTGTACGGCATCCCGGTGAGTAGAAGCTACAGGTTGTCATGGATCACCATGGTAACGGTTGATGTGGCTTCCTGTACGGCATCCCGGTGAGTAGAAGCTACAGGTTGTCATGGATCACCATGGTAACGGTTGATGTGGCTTCCTGTACGGCATCCCGGTGAGTAGAAGCTACAGGTTGTCATGGATCACCATGGTAACGGTTGATGTGGCTTCCTGTACGGCATCCCGGTGAGTAGAAGCTACAGGTTGTCATGGATCACCATGGTAACGGTTGATGTGGCTTCCTGTACGGCATCCCGGTGAGTAGAAGCTACAGGTTGTCATGGATCACCATGGTAACGGTTTCTGTGGCTTCCTGTACGGCATCCCGGTGAGTAGCAGCTCCAGGTTGTCATGGATCACCATGGTAACGGTTGCTGTGGCTTCCTGTACGGCATCCCGGTGAGTAGAAGCTACAGGTTGTCATGGATCACCATGGTAACGGTTGCTGTGGCTTCCTGTACGTTATCCCGGTGAGTAGAAGCTACAGGTTGTCATGGATCACCATGGTAACGGTTGATGTGGCTTCCTGTCCGGCATCCCGGTGAGTAGAAGCTACAGGTTGTCATGGATCACCATGGTAACGGTTGATGTGGCTTCCTGTACGGCATCCCGGTGAGTAGAAGCTACAGGTTGTCATGGATCACCATGGTAACGGTTGATGTGGCTTCCTGTACGGCATCCCGGTGAGTAGAAGCTACAGGTTGTCATGGATCACCATGGTAACGGTTGATGTGACTTCCTGTACGGCATCCCGGTGAGTAGAAGCTACAGGTTGTCATGGATCACCATGGTAACGGTTGATGTGGTTTCCTGTACGGCATCCCGGTGAGTAGAAGCTACAGGTTGTCATGGATCACCATGGTAACGGTTGATGTGGCTTCCTGTACGGCATCCCGGTGAGTAGAAGCTACAGGTTGTCATGGATCACCATGGTAACGGTTGATGTGGCTTCCTGTACGGCATCCCGGTGAGTAGAAGCTACAGGTTGTCATGGATCACCATGGTAACGGTTGCTGTGGCTTCCTGTACGGCATCCCGGTGAGTAGCAGCTCCAGGTTGTCATGGATCACCATGGTAACGGTTGCTGTGGCTTCCTGTACGGCATCCCGGTGAGTAGAAGCTACAGGTTGTCATGGATCACCATAGTAACGGTTGATGTGGCTTCCTGTACGGCATCCCGGTGAGTAGAAGCTACAGGTTGTCATGGATCACCATGGTAACGGTTGATGTGGCTTCCTGTACGGCATCCCGGCGAGTAGAAGCTACAGGTTGTCATGGATCACCATGGTAACGGTTGCTGTGGCTTTCTGTACGGCATCCCGGTGAGAAGAAGCTACAGGTTGTCATGGATCACCATGGTAACGGTTGCTGTGGCTTCCTGTACGGCATCCCGGTGAGTAGAAGCTACAGGTTGTCATGGATCACCATGGTAACGGGTCTGTGGCTTCCTGTACGGCATCCCGGTGAGTAGAAGCTACAGGTTGTCATGGATCACCATGGTAACGGTTGATGTAGCTTCATGTACGGCATCCCGGTGAGTAGAAGCTACAGGTTGTCATGGATCACCATGGTAACGGTTGTAGTGGCTTCCTGTACGGCATCCCGGTGAGTAGAAGCTACAGGTTGTCATGGATCACCATGGTAACGGTTGATGTGGCTTCCTGTACGGCATCCCGGTGAGTAGAAGCTACAGGTTGTCATTGATCACCATGGTAACGGTTGATGTGGCTTCCTGTACGGCATCCCGGTGAGTAGAAGCTACAGGTTGTCATGGATCACCATGGTAACGGTTGATGTGGCTTCCTGTACGGCATCCCGGTGAGTAGAAGCTACAGGTTGTCATGGATCACCATGGTAACGGTTGATGTGGCTTCCTGTACGGCATCCCGGTGAGTAGCAGCTCCAGGTTGTCATGGATCACCATGGTAACGGTTGCTGTGGCTTCCTGTACGGCATCCCGGTGAGTAGCAGCTCCAGGTTGTCATGGATCACCATGGTAACGGTTGCTGTGGCTTCCTGTACGGCATCCCGGTGAGTAGAAGCTACAGGTTGTCATGGATCACTATGGTAACGGTTGCTGTGGCTTCCTGTATGGCATCCCGGTGAGTAGAAGCTACAGGTTGTCATGGATCATCATGGTAACGGTTGCTGTGGCTTCCTGTACGGCACCTCGGTGAGTAGCAGCTCCAGGTTGTCATGGATCACCATGGTAACGGTTGCTGTGGCTTCCTGTACGGCATCCCGGTGAGTAGAAGCTACAGGTTGTCATGGATCACCATGGTAACGGTTGCTGTGGCTTCCTGTACGGCATCCCGGTGAGTAGAAGCTACAGGTTGTCATGGATCACCATGGTAACGGTTGATGTGGCTTCCTGTACGGCATCCCGGTGAGTAGAAGCTACAGGTTGTCATGGATCACCATGGTTACGGTTGATGTGGCTTCCTGTACGGCATCCCGGTGAGTAGAAGCTACAGGTTGTCATGGATCACCATGGTAACGGTTGCTGTGGCTTCCTGTACGGCATCCCGGTGAGTAGAAGCTACAGGTTGTAATGGATCACCATGGTAACGGTTGATGTGGCTTCCTGTACGGCATTTCGGTGAGTAGAAGCTACAGGTTGTCATGGAACACCATGGTAACGGTTGATGTGGCTTCCTGTACGGCATCCCGGTGAGTAGAAGCTACAGGTTGTCATGGATCACCATGGTTACGGTTGATGTGGCTTCCTGTACGGCATCCCGGTGAGTAGAAGCTACAGGTTGTCATGGATCACCATGGTAACGGTTGCTGTGGCTTCCTGTACGGCATTCCGGTGAGTAGCAGCTCCAGGTTGTCATGGATCACCATGGTAACGGTTGCTGTGGCTTCCTGTACGGCATCCCGGTGAGTAGAAGCTACAGGTTGTCATGGATCACCATGGTAACGGTTGCTGTGGCTTCCTGTACGGCATCCCGGTGAGTAGAAGCTACAGGTTGTCATGGATCACCATGGTAACGGTTGATGTGGCTTCCTGTACGGCATCCCGGTGAGTAGAAGCTACAGGTTGTCATGGATCACCATGGTAACGGTTGCTGTGGCTTCCTGTACGGCATCCCGGTGAGTAGAAGCTACAGGTTGTCATGGATCACCATGGTAACGGTTGATGTGGCTTCCTGTACGGCATCCCGGTGAGTAGAAGCTACAGGTTGTCATGGATCACCATGGTAACGGTTGCTGTGGCTTCCTGTACGGCATTCCGGTGAGTAGCAGCTCCAGGTTGTCATGGATCACCATGGTAACGGTTGCTGTGGCTTCCTGTACGGCATCCCGGTGAGTAGAAGCTACAGGTTGTCATGGATCACCATGGTAACGGTTGCTGTGGCTTCCTGTACGGCATCCCGGTGAGTAGAAGCTACAGGTTGTCATGGATCACCATGGTAACGGTTGATGTGGCTTCCTGTACGGCATCCCGGTGAGTAGAAGCTACAGGTTGTCATGGATCACCATGGTAACGGTTGCTGTGGCTTCCTGTACGGCATCCCGGTGAGTAGAAGCTACAGGTTGTCATGGATCACCATGGTAACGGTTGATGTGGCTTCCTGTACGGCATCCCGGTGAGTAGAAGCTACAGGTTGTCATGGATCACCATGGTAACGGTTGATGTGGCTTCCTGTACGGCATCCCGGTGAGTAGAAGCTACAGGTTGTCATGGATCACCATGGTAACGGTTGATGTGGCTTCCTGTACGGCATCCCGGTGAGTAGAAGCTACAGGTTGTCATGGATCACCATGGTAACGGTTGATGTGGCTTCCTGTACGGCATCCCGGTGAGTAGAAGCTACAGGTTGTCATGGATCACCATGGTAACGGTTGCTGTGGCTTCCTGTACGGCATCCCGGTGAGTAGCAGCTCCAGGTTGTCATGGATCACCATGGTAACGGTTGCTGTGGCTTCCTGTACGGCATCCCGGTGAGTAGCAGCTCCAGGTTGTCATGGATCACCATGGTAACGGTTGATGTGGCTTCCTGTACGGCATCCCGGTGAGTAGAAGCTACAGGTTGTCATGGATCACCATGGTAACGGTTGATGTGGCTTCCTGTACGGCATCCCGGTGAGTAGAAGCTACAGGTTGTCATGGATCACCATGGTAACGGTTGATGTGGCTTCCTGTACGGCATCCCGGTGAGTAGAAGCTACAGGTTGTCATGGATCACCATGGTAACGGTTGATGTGGCTTCCTGTACGGCATCCCGGTGAGTAGAAGCTACAGGTTGTCATGGATCACCATGGTAACGGTTGCTGTGGCTTCCTGTACGGCATTCCGGTGAGTAGCAGCTCCAGGTTGTCATGGATCACCATGGTAACGGTTGCTGTGGCTTCCTGTACGGCATCCCGGTGAGTAGAAGCTACAGGTTGTCATGGATCACCATGGTAACGGTTGCTGTGGCTTCCTGTACGGCATCCCGGTGAGTAGAAGCTACAGGTTGTCATGGATCACCATGGTAACGGTTGATGTGGCTTCCTGTACGGCATCCCGGTGAGTAGAAGCTACAGGTTGTCATGGATCACCATGGTAACGGTTGCTGTGGCTTCCTGTACGGCATCCCGGTGAGTAGAAGCTACAGGTTGTCATGGATCACCATGGTAACGGTTGATGTGGCTTCCTGTACGGCATCCCGGTGAGTAGAAGCTACAGGTTGTCATGGATCACCATGGTAACGGTTGATGTGGCTTCCTGTACGGCATCCCGGTGAGTAGAAGCTACAGGTTGTCATGGATCACCATGGTAACGGTTGATGTGGCTTCCTGTACGGCATCCCGGTGAGTAGAAGCTACAGGTTGTCATGGATCACCATGGTAACGGTTGATGTGGTTTCCTGTACGGCATCCCGGTGAGTAGAAGCTACAGGTTGTCATGGATCATCATGGTAACGGTTGATGTGGCTTCCTGTACGGCATCCCGGTGAGTAGAAGCTACAGGTTGTCATGGATCACCATGGTAACGGTTGATGTGGCTTCCTGTACGGCATCCCGGTGAGTAGAAGCTACAGGTTGTCATGGATCACCATGGTAACGGTTGCTGTGGCTTCCTGTACGGCATCCCGGTGAGTAGCAGCTCCAGGTTGTCATGGATCACCATGGTAACGGTTGCTGTGGCTTCCTGTACGGCATCCCGGTGAGTAGAAGCTACAGGTTGTCATGGATCACCATAGTAACGGTTGATGTGGCTTCCTGTACGGCATCCCGGTGAGTAGAAGCTACAGGTTGTCATGGATCACCATGGTAACGGTTGATGTGGCTTCCTGTACGGCATCCCGGCGAGTAGAAGCTACAGGTTGTCATGGATCACCATGGTAACGGTTGCTGTGGCTTTCTGTACGGCATCCCGGTGAGAAGAAGCTACAGGTTGTCATGGATCACCATGGTAACGGTTGCTGTGGCTTCCTGTACGGCATCCCGGTGAGTAGAAGCTACAGGTTGTCATGGATCACCATGGTAACGGGTCTGTGGCTTCCTGTACGGCATCCCGGTGAGTAGAAGCTACAGGTTGTCATGGATCACCATGGTAACGGTTGATGTAGCTTCATGTACGGCATCCCGGTGAGTAGAAGCTACAGGTTGTCATGGATCACCATGGTAACGGTTGTAGTGGCTTCCTGTACGGCATCCCGGTGAGTAGAAGCTACAGGTTGTCATGGATCACCATGGTAACGGTTGATGTGGCTTCCTGTACGGCATCCCGGTGAGTAGAAGCTACAGGTTGTCATTGATCACCATGGTAACGGTTGATGTGGCTTCCTGTACGGCATCCCGGTGAGTAGAAGCTACAGGTTGTCATGGATCACCATGGTAACGGTTGATGTGGCTTCCTGTACGGCATCCCGGTGAGTAGAAGCTACAGGTTGTCATGGATCACCATGGTAACGGTTGCTGTGGCTTCATGTACGGCATCCCGGTGAGTAGAAGCTACAGGTTGTCATGGATCACCATGGTAACGGTTGATGTGGCTTCCTGTACGGCATCCCGGTGAGTAGAAGCTACAGGTTGTCATTGATCACCATGGTAACGGTTGATGTGGCTTCCTGTACGGCATCCCGGTGAGTAGCAGCTCCAGGTTGTCATGGATCACCATGGTAACGGTTGCTGTGGCTTCCTGTACGGCATCCCGGTGAGTAGCAGCTCCAGGTTGTCATGGATCACCATGGTAACGGTTGCTGTGGCTTCCTGTACGGCATCCCGGTGAGTAGAAGCTACAGGTTGTCATGGATCACTATGGTAACGGTTGCTGTGGCTTCCTGTATGGCATCCCGGTGAGTAGAAGCTACAGGTTGTCATGGATCATCATGGTAACGGTTGCTGTGGCTTCCTGTACGGCACCTCGGTGAGTAGCAGCTCCAGGTTGTCATGGATCACCATGGTAACGGTTGCTGTGGCTTCCTGTACGGCATCCCGGTGAGTAGAAGCTACAGGTTGTCATGGATCACCATGGTAACGGTTGCTGTGGCTTCCTGTACGGCATCCCGGTGAGTAGAAGCTACAGGTTGTCATGGATCACCATGGTAACGGTTGATGTGGCTTCCTGTACGGCATCCCGGTGAGTAGAAGCTACAGGTTGTCATGGATCACCATGGTTACGGTTGATGTGGCTTCCTGTACGGCATCCCGGTGAGTAGAAGCTACAGGTTGTCATGGATCACCATGGTAACGGTTGCTGTGGCTTCCTGTACGGCATCCCGGTGAGTAGAAGCTACAGGTTGTAATGGATCACCATGGTAACGGTTGATGTGGCTTCCTGTACGGCATTTCGGTGAGTAGAAGCTACAGGTTGTCATGGAACACCATGGTAACGGTTGATGTGGCTTCCTGTACGGCATCCCGGTGAGTAGAAGCTACAGGTTGTCATGGATCACCATGGTTACGGTTGATGTGGCTTCCTGTACGGCATCCCGGTGAGTAGAAGCTACAGGTTGTCATGGATCACCATGGTAACGGTTGCTGTGGCTTCCTGTACGGCATTCCGGTGAGTAGCAGCTCCAGGTTGTCATGGATCACCATGGTAACGGTTGCTGTGGCTTCCTGTACGGCATCCCGGTGAGTAGAAGCTACAGGTTGTCATGGATCACCATGGTAACGGTTGCTGTGGCTTCCTGTACGGCATCCCGGTGAGTAGAAGCTACAGGTTGTCATGGATCACCATGGTAACGGTTGATGTGGCTTCCTGTACGGCATCCCGGTGAGTAGAAGCTACAGGTTGTCATGGATCACCATGGTAACGGTTGCTGTGGCTTCCTGTACGGCATCCCGGTGAGTAGAAGCTACAGGTTGTCATGGATCACCATGGTAACGGTTGATGTGGCTTCCTGTACGGCATCCCGGTGAGTAGAAGCTACAGGTTGTCATGGATCACCATGGTAACGGTTGCTGTGGCTTCCTGTACGGCATTCCGGTGAGTAGCAGCTCCAGGTTGTCATGGATCACCATGGTAACGGTTGCTGTGGTTTCCTGTACGGCATCCCGGTGAGTAGAAGCTACAGGTTGTCATGGATCACCATGGTAACGGTTGCTGTGGCTTCCTGTACGGCATCCCGGTGAGTAGAAGCTACAGGTTGTCATGGATCACCATGGTAACGGTTGATGTGGCTTCCTGTACGGCATCCCGGTGAGTAGAAGCTACAGGTTGTCATGGATCACCATGGTAACGGTTGCTGTGGCTTCCTGTACGGCATCCCGGTGAGTAGAAGCTACAGGTTGTCATGGATCACCATGGTAACGGTTGATGTGGCTTCCTGTACGGCATCCCGGTGAGTAGAAGCTACAGGTTGTCATGGATCACCATGGTAACGGTTGATGTGGCTTCCTGTACGGCATCCCGGTGAGTAGAAGCTACAGGTTGTCATGGATCACCATGGTAACGGTTGATGTGGCTTCCTGTACGGCATCCCGGTGAGTAGAAGCTACAGGTTGTCATGGATCACCATGGTAACGGTTGATGTGGCTTCCTGTACGGCATCCCGGTGAGTAGAAGCTACAGGTTGTCATGGATCACCATGGTAACGGTTGCTGTGGCTTCCTGTACGGCATCCCGGTGAGTAGCAGCTCCAGGTTGTCATGGATCACCATGGTAACGGTTGCTGTGGCTTCCTGTACGGCATCCCGGTGAGTAGCAGCTCCAGGTTGTCATGGATCACCATGGTAACGGTTGATGTGGCTTCCTGTACGGCATCCCGGTGAGTAGAAGCTACAGGTTGTCATGGATCACCATGGTAACGGTTGATGTGGCTTCCTGTACGGCATCCCGGTGAGTAGAAGCTACAGGTTGTCATGGATCACCATGGTAACGGTTGATGTGGCTTCCTGTACGGCATCCCGGTGAGTAGAAGCTACAGGTTGTCATGGATCACCATGGTAACGGTTGATGTGGCTTCCTGTACGGCATCCCGGTGAGTAGAAGCTACAGGTTGTCATGGATCACCATGGTAACGGTTGCTGTGGCTTCCTGTACGGCATTCCGGTGAGTAGCAGCTCCAGGTTGTCATGGATCACCATGGTAACGGTTGCTGTGGCTTCCTGTACGGCATCCCGGTGAGTAGAAGCTACAGGTTGTCATGGATCACCATGGTAACGGTTGCTGTGGCTTCCTGTACGGCATCCCGGTGAGTAGAAGCTACAGGTTGTCATGGATCACCATGGTAACGGTTGATGTGGCTTCCTGTACGGCATCCCGGTGAGTAGAAGCTACAGGTTGTCATGGATCACCATGGTAACGGTTGCTGTGGCTTCCTGTACGGCATCCCGGTGAGTAGAAGCTACAGGTTGTCATGGATCACCATGGTAACGGTTGATGTGGCTTCCTGTACGGCATCCCGGTGAGTAGAAGCTACAGGTTGTCATGGATCACCATGGTAACGGTTGATGTGGCTTCCTGTACGGCATCCCGGTGAGTAGAAGCTACAGGTTGTCATGGATCACCATGGTAACGGTTGATGTGGCTTCCTGTACGGCATCCCGGTGAGTAGAAGCTACAGGTTGTCATGGATCACCATGGTAACGGTTGATGTGGCTTCCTGTACGGCATCCCGGTGAGTAGAAGCTACAGGTTGTCATGGATCACCATGGTAACGGTTGCTGTGGCTTCCTGTACGGCATCCCGGTGAGTAGCAGCTCCAGGTTGTCATGGATCACCATGGTAACGGTTGCTGTGGCTTCCTGTACGGCATCCCGGTGAGTAGCAGCTCCAGGTTGTCATGGATCACCATGGTAACGGTTGATGTGGCTTCCTCTACGGCATCCCGGTGAGTAGAAGATACAGGTTGTCATGGATCACCATGGTAACGGTTGATGTGGCTTCCTGTACGGCATCCCGGTGAGTAGAAGCTACAGGTTGTCATGGATCACCATGGTAACGGTTGATGTGGCTTCCTGTACGGCAACCCGGTGAGTAGAAGCTACAGGTTGTCATGGATCACCATGGTAACGGTTGATGTGGCTTCCTGTACGGCATCCCGGTGAGTAGAAGCTACAGGTTGTCATGGATCACCATGGTAACGGTTGATGTGGCTTCCTGTACGGCATCCCGGTGAGTAGAAGCTACAGGTTGTCATGGATCACCATGGTAACGGTTGATGTGGCTTCCTGTACGGCATCCCGGTGAGTAGAAGCTACAGGTTGTCATGGATCACCATGGTAACGGTTGATGTGGCTTCCTGTACGGCATCTCGGTTAGTAGAAGCTACAGGTTGTCATGGATCACCATGGTAACGGTTGATGTGGCTTCCTGTACGGCATCCCGGTGAGTAGAAGCTACAGGTTGTCATGGATCACCATGGTAACGGTTGCTGTGGCTTCCTGTACGGCATCCCGGTGAGTAGCAGCTCCAGGTTGTCATGGATCACCATGGTAACGGTTGCTGTGGCTTCCTGTACGGCATCCCGGTGAGTAGAAGCTCCAGGTTGTCATGGATCACCATGGTAACGGTTGCTGTGGCTTCCTGTACGGCATCCCGGTGAGTAGAAGCTACAGGTTGTCATGGATCACCATGGTAACGGTTGCTGTGGCTTCCTGTACGGCATCCCGGTGAGTAGCAGCTCCAGGTTGTCATGGATCACCATGGTAACGGTTGCTGTGGCTTCCTGTACGGCATCCCGGTGAGTAGCAGCTACAGGTTGGTGGACACCACTGGGCAGTTGATTCATTGCAACCGATGTACGAGGAAGGTCACAAGTTCGCGGACTCGAAGGGTTATCGTAGAGGTGTGAGTTTCGAGAGTGCATAGTTCAATTGTGTGACTTATTTAAGGCATACGAACCAAGTTTTTGTGTCATTATTGTATAAGATATCGCCAAATAAACACGTCAACCTCGATGAAAATTTCAATTGACACAAATGAGTGTCGAACAGCCATCAATTTCTTTCAAAATCAATGAAAATCACCTCAAACAGTATTTGATAGATCTATGGAAAACCAAACAGCAGTCCTCGTAAAAAGCTGAAATCTCATCCAAAATGGTTTGAAGGGTTTTTCCTTTATTTGGAAGAACTTGATGAGGGCGCGACGCTCAACTTTGACCATCGAAATGTTCTTCGAGGCTGACTTGCTTATTCGGCGATATCTTATACAATAATGACACAATCGAGCTAAGACTTGGTACATGTGTCTTAAATAAGTCCCGCAATTGAACTATGTGCACTAGAATCTCACACCTCTACGAAAACCCTTCGAGTCCTGGAGCTTTGTGACCTCACTTCTTGCGTCAGAGACTTGGACTACACTAATGATTGATGTCGTTACAGTTGAGCAACATCGGGAAGCTGGTGGTGACGCATCTGTTCATTCCCCTGCAAGACGTGACGACACACCGATGTGACGTCAGAGACTAGGACTACACTAATTATTGATGTCGTTACAGTTGAGCAACATCGGGAAGCTGGTGGTGACGCATCTGTTCATTCCCCTGCAAGACGTGACGACAGACCGATGTGACGTCAGAGACGAGTCTGCTCATGCGGAGTTCGCCATAACTCGCGGTCTGATTCTCTGCGGCTGGATCCATGTGAGACTTGGCAGTGACGTCACAACCTTGTTCAATGTTTAATACATCCTGCGTATTCCAATGTTGCGAAAATATAGCAAGCCGAATTGCCAAGAGACATTGGTTATTTGAAATAACCTTTTCATGAATTCCAATTTTATGAAATTACTTATTTCATAAAATTTCATGTCCAGTACTAATTCAATATTAAGAAACAAATTAGAAACAAATTAGGTATTTTATTTTTCGTTTTTCTAAAATATCGGTAAAATCTATTTTTTATTCCCAAATTTAAACAGTAATTTTAACTAAATAGTAATGTTCCTGAGACCTTTATACAACAAACATGTCCTTTCGAGATGGGGTTTCAATTATCTGTTAAATCATTAGTTAGGTTTAACAGTTACATAGAACTATCTAAGAATACCATGCCATTGGTTGTGTCATGGCATCCGAGTATAATCCGGGAGTTCGGGAGACCTAGCATCTTACTGAATAAACAGTTATGTCAGAGTGTAAAGGAGCAATACTCTTGTGTTTAGACGCATCCAACGCAAGACAACTTCCTGTCCCATCGAGACGTGATGAATCAGTTCGGCTATCAGACACTACTCAGAGACACCATCGCCATCGTCTGCTCCAACCTCAACTGCAATCCGTCAGTCAAACATTATAGCTCTTTCGACCAAATCACTTCCTCAGTATCTTAATACTCAATCAGTTAGTCAAGTTAAAATAGTCATTCAAGGAATGTCTATAAGGAGTATGCACGTGATTTGTGATTTTGATTTTTGGCCGCCATGACGGGTATGGCGAGGGCTTTATTTTGTCGAAATAGTTTAAAAGCGATATCTTTAGGGTAACTGACAGTGATATTTGACATTATTCATGTTAAAGCTTGTCTGCAATTATGTCTAACATACATTCAGGCATTTATTTAATTGATAATCCTCTTAAAATAGACAGTGGTCAGCATGGCCAGCGAAATTTGACACGTACCTTATGGAAAATGTAATGTTGGAATCAATCAAAATCCATTATCATTGATTGAATAGTCTAACCATTAAATATGAATACTAGGGATAACATTTGAACAAGAAAGCAGACGTAAAAGAGTAGGCAAATACTAAAATATACAATTTAAAAACTGGCTGTCACGTTTGACTTTTGTTTTTTGGGGACTGTCATGGCGAAATTTAGGCGGTTAAAAAGGCCGTGAGCTTTCTCACGCATACTCCTTATAGCTCTTGCCATGGCAATTGAGTCAATAATCAACTGTTTAAAGATAGCAGAGCATTGAAAAACTGGGCCTGAATGAAAGGTTCTTATTTTGCATAGTAGAAAATTCTTCAGCTGTAGACAGTAAATCCCTAACAAGCACACATGCTTTAGGGTAAGATTTTTAATAATCTCCAAAACCAGTCATTAAGTTTCAACGGCCATTCAATAAATGATACTGGTTGCCATGGCAATATAGTCATAATCAACTGTTTAAAGTTTAGAAGAGAAGTGACAAATCAGCAATAAATATTTTAATAGTAAATTAAATGAGTGAAAACTCTGAAAAGTATTTTTTTCTAATGTGAAAGACTCTCAGCTACTCATGTTCACGATATTAGTTGTGACGTCATTAACACGCGTGCAGATGACTCATCGACCTGTTGATTTCTCCAGGAAGACTCGGATCTACACTCTGACGTCACACGGCATGGCGGAGTGCGCGAAGAAGAGCAGAGACTCGCGTCACGTGATCCTCAGACCTCATCGCTTGTACAAGGTGAGCCAAGTCATTGACGCAACAAGTGGATGTATATGTCGGTATCTGGTACTTAGACATTCTTCGTACATGAAGAAAGACCGTCTATAACCACCTTGAAACTTTAAAGACCCCCTGGTGGGCACATTTGAATAGGGGAGCGTGTGGCAAGTGCGGTCGGCAGGCATTAGGCCGGTCCATGCTAGAGCGGGTTCATTTGTGCCTGTCACCGACCGTGATTTTAAAGAACTTGATGACAGTGCAACCCAATTGAAATGTTCTTCAAGCTTGACTTGCAAGTCGCATAGTTGAACTATCACTTGAAACTCCTATCTGTACGATAACCCTTCTAGTCCGCGACCTTTTAGACCAATTACTTTGAGGTTACGCCTCTTTTCGGTCTAAAGTGACTGGAGTATTGGTATGTTTTCCATCCGCCTGTGAGTATATCGAGTGTGTTGTTGCAGCTGGCCGAATACGTGTCTTTCAATCAAGACATCACAGTGGTCGTGGTGGACGAGCGCCCGGCTTAGAACACTTCCAAGACATTGTGAAGCACATTGTCCACGTTACCTCATTCCTGCGTTTACCATTAGAATCTCTGTACCAATCCTAACAGCCATTATAAAATCCTTGTGTGGAAATGTGAAATCAATCTTACTAAGCCAAAAGTCTCACAAAGTTATTTTTCCCCGACATGAGTGGAGAAAGAATTACAAGTAGTTTAAATACCAATCAATCAAATGCGTGAAGAACATAATCTGCACTTTCTACGTGTTTCATCCACCGAGCAGTGTTTGCACGAAGTCAATTTAATCCCAATAAAACGGACTTCGTGCAAAACCCCGCATCTGAGTATCTTCAACAAAAAATAGATTAAGGTCCAGTTTTTAATACTCTGAAACCCAGTGATTAAGTTAACACATTCATTCTAGGTAGTAGGTATCCCCATAAAAAACACTCCGTGTAAAAATACCAGCCAAGTCTCTTCAACTTAAAAAAATAGAAGAAATCTAAAAATTCAGCACTGAAAAGTAGTGATATCAAAAAATTGGCCAAGTCAAAACTTTTCAAAAATTACTTGGCGCATCGTGCATATAAATAGTATAGAAGTAGGTCGGTAATCAAATATACTCATCTATGCATAAAATATATCTATAATCCCCTAGAAAAACGATGCGCCAAGTAATTTTTGAAAAGTTTTGACTTGGCCAATTTTTTGATATCACTACTTTTCAGTGCTGAATTTTTTGATTTCTTCTATTTTTTTTAAGTTGAAGAGACTTGGCTGGTATTTTTACACGGAGTGTTTTTTTATGGGGATATCATTTCTTTTTTTAGTTTATTCTTACAACTTGTAACATATATTGTGGCACCGAAGACTATAATTCCTTAAAAAAATACCCCTTTTTGATTTTGTTGCTAAGAAAGTTGTGCTTGTTACTACGTAGGTATATGCCATAAATGATATGTTATAAAGTATAGCGCAAGTTTCGTTCCAATTGGTCCAGCCGATCTCGAGTTATGGCATCACTTCCGGTTTTCAAAATGGCGGCTGACTTCACTGCCACCTAAAATTTGTGGCTATAAAATGTTATGTAACATTATAAGCCTTCTGAATATGTAGTTATTATTATAAAAAATGATTTTAGTCAGATTTGACATTTTTATGACGTCATTTCCCGTTTCGGTAAAAGTACATTTCTATTTAGACTAGTGATATTTCATAAAGAAGACCATCCGAATCGTTTGGCGCTAGTTTCGTCCCAATAGCTCTATCCGTTTTTAAGATATGACGTCACTTTCGGTTTCAAAATGGCGGCACAAAAAATTCGTAGGGGCAAGGTATCATCAGACGCCAAAAGTGCATATGTGGTAAAAATTTCAGATCGATCGGCTCAGCCGTTTAGGCTGTGGCGGTGACAGCAACGTTTTCTGATATCTGAAGAAGCGGAAGAAGATACCTTTTAAAAAGGGGTGTAATTTCACTGATTTCACGGTCCTCTAGCTCGCAAATGGCATAACCTGTTGTTCCCAAATTTGGTATATGGGGTGGGGTGGGCCATAGCTCGAAATTAAGATATTTTGCAACGATGTGAGATTTTCCAATTTTAAGATCCAGTAGGCCGAAAATGCCATGTTGTTGCTTACAGTAAAAGTGGTTGGTCTGCTCCTTAGTTTATTAGGCATTTACGGTATGTTGAGTGAGTGTGAGTGTACGGTACGACTTGGCTGGGTGGAGCGACCGCTCCACTAGATGTCATTCGTTGTCATAACAATACAGGCCTAATCAACCATTTAAAAGTTAGCAGAGTATTGAATGACAGGCCGTTAATTTAACAAATCAGCACTAAAAGGAAATAATGAAGTAGAAAGAAAAAAGAAAAAAGCAAAAATTAGTGACTTGGGCTAAATCATCACTTTATTTTAAAAATCAAAAAAATTAAGGATTGACTTGGTTAATTTTTTATACCAATCTTTTTAGCACGGTCAATTTGTTGAGTCCTTTCATTTATTAATAGTTGAATTATTTTGGTATTTTACTCTGAGTACTTTTATGGGGATTTTACTGGAGTAGAACAGGGATGAGAAACTACCGGGTGGCGCAAAAAAAAATCACCCTGTTTGAGAGGTCACTTTATCGAAACAATTATAGATAGGATTCTGAAATGTGTACACATATTAGAAAACATACCAAAATTTAATATGTGCAAGTTTCAAAAACATTACTATTGTAGGAAAAAAGTTACACTGTTCAAATTTGGTTGTCAAAAAATTGATGATACAGAGCTCAAATAGCGCGCGTCAAGAAAACTTCTAATGGCCGGGACGCTGTTTCTTCAAAACTACGTACGATATCAAGCTGAAAATTTCAAATTATATTGAAAATATATTAAGATCGATTGTGTAAAAATTTCAATCAATTTGAATGAATGGAACGAAAATTATGGAATCTTGACGTTGAGCTTGAAAACAGAATAATGGGAAAATAATCACTTTTGCAACTTGTGTAATAAAAGTTTTGAAATAATCTACATATTCTGACTTTACACTCAAAATTCAAGATTCTGAAACCTGCGGGATTTGGCTCAGAGGGTAGAACACAAAGAATCAGCAATATTATAATTTGTTTATTACAGAGAAAATAAATGTTCATTGATGTGAAAAGAGCAATCAAAAATTATGAAAACAATATTACGTTCGATACGTCGGCAGTAGTGATGATGTCGTCTGGTTTGTTTACTTCCGCGTAAACAAGTGGATGGCGTTGACTCTTGCGTAGTGTGTCCTGTGAACTCCAGTCCACCAGCAGAATGAAATGACTGGATATGTCACCTCCTTCAGATGCGATGCGATGATGTCGTCTAATAACCCCTTGGTTACCAGGACGTCCAGCAGTCCGTGCACAAGGAGTGACCTCCTCGAGCAGTTGGATCAAGTTGGCTCAGGCTGATGACGTTCGTGGCTGCAGACTCGTCGGTTTCTCCCGGAGTTGCAATTCACTAACTTTTATACTTTAACATTTACTGACTTTAATGTTGAAACTGTTCAGTTGATCACTTGTAACTTGAAATTGTCTTAATGCGATATTATTTGCCTCAGCATTAGGCTTGAAGTTTGAATTTACTGGGTTGACGTTTATACAAAAATGTTATTTTAATGTTTACCTTCGATCACATCGGCACTGTCTCGCTGAAATTATACTATGTTGCGTGCACAAGGCTTCACGGTTCGCGAGGCAGGTCTCACTGCTCTGAGAAAACTCCGACTGATGAAGTTTGGCTGGTAGCCTGACGTTTTATACCCTCTGACATCGTTTTCCCTCCAAAGAATCTGATTGGTTGGTTTCGTACACGTGGTAGCTAATTTTAGACATTCTGTCATTTCTAAAGCCCGCGAAACGACTTTCTTTCTGCACGTAGGCCCATGCTTTTCTTGGAATCACTGAAAACTAGTCTGGCTGACTGGTTTTGTAGCGTTATCACAATGACTGGTTCACTTGTTATTACGTGGTGACATCACAATTTAGGTAAGGTCACATACTTTTTATATGGATTCACTCACTTTCTTGATATAATTGCACATTGTTAAACTTATTTGATTGCTCGTTATATTTTTGTCTATATTTTGATTGCTGTTGAATTTTAAGATTGTAAGTTTACATAATGATTCTAATTAATTACTTTGTGTTCAGTTAACCTTGACTCTAAGAATGCCATGCTACAAGCTTGTTCATTCTTTAAACCTACTTCAAGCAAACATTATTATTTTTAAAGTTAATTTTCTAACCTAGATAGGCCAACTTGTTACAATTCCATAAAAATTCCATAAATTCCATAAAAGATTCCATTCAAGAAAAGTTGTAATGCAACTTTTTAACTGTTCGAGATATGATAATAATACCTATTACAAAAAAGATTAGGACATTATTCAGCTTCAATATAAAAGAAATAGAATTAAAATCGTATCAACGGGAGCTGAGATATTGTAATTGCAGTGGCCGCATTGATCATTGGCCGCCATCTTGAAAATACAGGGTCAAATCAAATATCTCCTCTTCCAAAAATGTTCAGGAGGGTACAAATGAGATATTTGCAAGACCTGAACATTTAATCATAAAATTAATTGTTTAATTACTTTGCTAATGCACTATATAATTTTGTTTAATTTTCTTATTTACTAATTCTCAAAATATTATCATAAGCACTATTTTGATTTTTGTAGACTTTTGATATGATACACAAGATTGTATTCCTAATCAAATGACACCAAAAGCACGTCTGTAGCTCTTCGTATGCGACTACGGCAGCCATTTTAAGTCGCGAGCCTCTATAGAGGCCATTCTGGGTACTTTAAAGCATATTTGACCTTGGTAAAAATTTTAAATTTTGTAATATTTTTTTCTGAACTCTTCCTGAAAAGAGCTTTCATTTGATACCATATTCGATGTATTTACATTACTCTGTAAATTAATAATAGCATTCAATTGTTTTTCACTAATTGACCAATCAGAGGCAGCCACCCTGTTTTGATTTTGGTAGACTTTTGGTATGTTATACAGTTATTTTTACTGAATCCAACGATATAAAATACTCTAATGTTGCAATTAGTGGGGGGTTAGGTCCTTTTTTTGGCTTTAGACTCTGGACAATTGGAAGTTTTCTCGACGCGCGCTATTTGAGCTCTGTATAATCAATTTTTTGACAACCAAATTTGAACAGCTGTACCTTTTTTATCAAATAAGTAATGTTTTTGAAACTTGCACATATTAAAATTTGGTATGTTTTCTAATATGTTTACAAATTTCAGAATCCTATATATAATAGTTTCGTTATAGTGACCTCTCAAACAGGGTGATTTTTTTTTGCGCCACCCGGTATTAATCTGTTGTCCCAACGGGACTGAAATAATTGTCTGATCTAGATATGAATATCTTATAGGTTGTATCATCACTATATTTTATAGTCTTTATGGAATGAGGTATTGGCTTAAAAATTTGGGTCCCAGATAATCGCCTTGTCATTTAACACAGCGACATGGGTTGATAGCAAGTAAGTTAATAACACCGAGTCATGAACTGTGATAAAAACCATGATAGTGGTAACGCAAAGTGTCCAATGTGATCGTACAAACGTGTCAATGTTGAAGTCGTCAAAAAGTTCGACAGCTGCTAACAATGAAGTCGTTGACTTTATTATTTCTCGGTAAGTTCTTTCCTCTTTGATACTCTATTAATAAAACGCTGATAAGAGAACATTCGTATTACATTTCAATTAAAGTGGAATGTACGAGTTTATGCGGAATATACTTTGGAAACAGCTGTAAAGACATAGGCTTAAGACTTGCAGTGATCACGTTGTGGTACATACACCCACGGTCAGAAGAATTCAGGGCTTAGCTTAAGACTTGCAGTGATCAAGTTGTGGTACATACACCCGCGGTCAGAAGAATTCAGGGCTTAGCTTAAGACTGGAAGTGATCAAGTTGTGGTACATACACCCACGGTCAGAAGAATTCAGGGCTTAGCTTAAGACTGGCAGTGATCAAGTTGTGGTACATACACCCGCGGTCAGAAGAATTCAGGGCTTAGCTTAACACTTGCATTGATCAAGTTGTGGTACATACACCCGCGGTCAGAAGAATTCAGGGCTTAGCTTAAGACTTGCAGTGATCAAGTTGTGGTACATACACCCGCGGTCAGAAGAATTCAGGGCTTAGCTTAAGACTTGCAGTGATCAAGTTGTGGTACATACACCCGCGGTCGGAAGAATTCAGGGCTTAGCTTAAGACTTGCAGTGATCAAGTTGTGGTACATACACCCGCGGTCAGAAGAATTCAGGGCTAAGCTTAAGACTTGCAGTGATCAAGTTGTGGTACATACACCCGCGGTCAGAAGAATTCAGGGTTTAGCTTAAGACTTGCAGTGATCAAGTTGTGGTACATACACCCGCGGTCAGAAGAATTCAGGGCTTAGCTTAAGACTTGCAGTGATCAAGTTGTGGTACATACACCCGCGGTCAGAAGAATTCAGGGCTTAGCTTAAGACTTGCAGTGATCAAGTTGTGGTACATACACCCGCTGTCAGAAGTATTCAGGGCTTAGCTTAAGACTTGCAGTGATCAAGTTGTGGTACATACACCCGCGGTCAGAAGAATTCAGGGCTTAGCTTAAGACTTGCAGTGATCAAGTTGTGGTACAAACACCCGCGGTCAGAAGAATTCAGGGTTTAGCTTAACACTTGCAGTGATCAAGTTGTGGTACATACACCCGCGGTCAGAAGAATTCAGGGCTTAGCTTAAGACTGGCAGTGATCAAGTTGTGGTACATACACCCGCGGTCAGAAGAATTCAGGGCTTAGCTTAAGACTTGCAGTGATCAAGTTGTGGTACATACACCCGCGGTCAGAAGAATTCAAGGCTTAGCTTAAGACTTAAAGTGATCACGTTGTGGTACATACACCCACGGTCAGAAGAATTCAGGGCTTAGCTTAAGACTTGCAGTGATCAAGTTGTGGTACATACACCCACGGTCAGAAGAATTCAGGGCTTAGCTTAAGACTTGCAGTGATCACGTTGTGGTACATACACCCGCAGTCAGAAGAATTCAGGGCTTAGCTTAAGACTTGCAGTGATCAAGTTGTGGTACATACACCCGCGGTCAGAAGAATTCAGGGCTTAGCTTAAGACTTGCAGTGATCAAGTTGTGGTACATACACCCGCGGTCAGAAGAATTCAGGGCTTAGCTTAACACTTGCAGTGATCAAGTTGTGGTACATACACCCGCGGTCAGAAGAACTCAGGGCTTAGCTTAACACTTGCAGTGATCATGTTGTGGTACATACACCCGCGGTCAGAAGAATTCAGGGCTTAGCTTAAGACTGGCAGTGATCAAGTTGTGGTACATACACCCGCTGTCAGAAGAATTCAGGGCTTAGCTTAAGACTGGCAGTGATCAAGTTGTGGTACATACACCCGCGGTCGGAAGAATTCAGGGCTTAGCTTAAGACTGGCAGTGATCAAGTTGTGGTAAATACACCCGCGGTCAGAAGAATTCAGGGCTTAGCTTAAGACTGGCAGTGATCAAGTTGTGGTACATACACCCGCGGTCAGAAGAATACAGGGCTTAGCTTAAGACTGGCAGTGATCAAGTTGTGGTACATACACCCGCGGTCAGAAGAATTCAGGGCTTAGCTTAAGACTTGCAGTGATCAAGTTGTGGTACATACACCCGCGGTCAGAAGAATTCAGGGCTTAGCTTAACACTTGCAGTGATCAAGTTGTGGTACATACACCCGCGATCAGAAGAATTCAGGGCTAAGCTTAACTCTTGCAGTGATCATGTTGTGGTACATACACCCGCGGTCAGAAGAATTCAGGGCTTAGCTTAAGACTGGCAGTGATCAAGTTGTGGTACATACACCCGCTGTCAGAAGAATTCAGGGCTTAGCTTAAGACTGGCAGTGATCAAGTTGTGGTACATACACCCGCGGTCGGAAGAATTCAGGGCTTAGCTTAAGACTGGCAGTGATCAAGTTGTGGTACATACACCCGCGGTCAGAAGAATTCAGGGCTTAGCTTAAGACTGGCAGTGATCAAGTTGTGGTACATACACCCGCGGTCAGAAGAATTCAGGGCTTAGCTTAAGACTGGCAGTGATCAAGTTGTGGTACATACACCCGCGGTCGGAAGAATTCAGGGCTGAGCTTAAGACTGGCAGTGATCAAGTTGTGGTACATACACCCGGTCAGAAGAATTCAGGGCTTAGCTTAAGACTTGCAGTGATCAAGTTGTGGTACATACACCCGCGGTCAGAAGAATTCAGGGCTTAGCTTAACACTTGCAGTGATCACGTTGTGGTACATACACCCGCGGTCAGAAGAATTCAGGGCTTAGCTTAAGACTTGCAGTGATCACGTTGTGGTACATACACCCGCTGTCAGAAGAATTCAGGGCTTAGCTTAACACTTGCAGTGATCAAGTTGTGGTACATACACCCGCGGTCAGAAGAATTCAGGGCTTAGCTTAAGACTTGCAGGGATCAAGTTGTGGTACATACACCCGCGGTCAGAAGAATTCAGGGCTTAGCTTAACACTTGCAGTGATCAAGTTGTGGTACATACACCCGCGGTCGGAAGAATTCAGGGCTTAGCTTAAGACTTGCAGTGATCACGTTGTGGTACATACACCCGCGGTCAGAAGTATTCAGGGCTTAGCTTAAGACTGGCAGTGATCAAGTTGTGGTACATACACCCGCGGTCAGAAGAATTCAGGGCTTAGCTTAACACTTGCAGTGATCAAGTTGTGGTACATACACCCGCGGTCAGAAGAATTCAGGGCTTAGCTTAAGACTTGCAGTGATCAAGTTGTGGTACATACACCCGCGGTCAGAAGAATTCAGGGCTTAGCTTAAGACTTGCAGTGATCACGTTGTGGTACATACACCCGCGGTCAGAAGAATTCAGGGCTTAGCTTAAGACTTGCAGTGATCACGTTGTGGTACATACACCCGCGGTCAGAAGAATTCAGGGCTTAGCTTAAGACTGGCAGTGATCACGTTGTGGTACATACACCCGCGGTCAGAAGAATTCAGGGCTTAGCTTAAGACTTGCAGTGATCAAGTTGTGGTACATACACCCGCTGTCAGAAGAATTCAGGGCTTAGCTTAAGACTTGCAGTGATCAAGTTGTGGTACATACACCCGCGGTCAGAAGAATTCAGGGCTTAGCTTAAGACTTGCAGTGATCAAGTTGTGGTACATACACCCACGGTCAGAAGAATTCAGGGCTTAGCTTAACACTTGCAGTGATCAAGTTGTGGTACAAACACCCGCGGTCAGAAGAATTCAGGGCTTAGCTTAAGACTTGCAGTGATCAAGTTGTGGTACATACACCCGCGGTCAGAAGAATTCAGGGCTTAGCTTAAGACTTGCAGTGATCAAGTTGTGGTACATACACCCGCGGTCAGAAGAATTCAGGGCTTAGCTTAAGACTTGCAGTGATCAAGTTGTGGTACATACACCCACGGTCAGAAGAACTCAGGGCTTAGCTTAAGACTTGCAGTGATCACGTTGTGGTACATACACCCACGGTCAGAAGAATTCAGGGCTTAGCTTAAGACTTGCAGTGATCAAGTTGTGGTACATACACCCGCAGTCAGAAGAATTCAGGGCTTAGCTTAAGACTTGCAGTGATCAAGTTGTGGTACATACACCCGCGGTCAGAAGAATTCAGGGCTTAGCTTAAGACTTGCAGTGATCAAGTTGTGGTACATACACCCGCGGTCAGAAGAATTCAGGGCTTAGCTTAAGACTTGCAGTGATCAAGTTGTGGTACATACACCCGCGGTCAGAAGAATTCAGGGCTTAGCTTAAGACTGGCAGTGATCAAGTTGTGGTACATACACCCGCGGTCAGAAGAATTCAGGGCTTAGCTTAAGACTTGCAGGGATCAAGTTGTGGTACATACACCCACGGTCAGAAGAATTCAGGGCTTAGCTTAAGACTTGCAGTGATCAAGTTGTGGTACATACACCCGCTGTCAGAAGAATTCAGGGCTTAGCTTAAGACTTGCAGTGATCACGTTGTGGTACATACACCCGCGGTCAGAAGAATTCAGGGCTTAGCTTAAGACTTGCAGGGATCAAGTTGTGGTACATACACCCACGGTCAGAAGAATTCAGGGCTTAGCTTAAGACTTGCAGTGATCAAGTTGTGGTACATACACCCGCGGTCAGAAGAATTCAGGGCTTAGTTGTAGCTCGAATCACAATCAATTTGTTAAATGTAGTAGGGTTCCTATAATCAAATCAACTCTCCAACACCACATGCTCGCCATATGTTATTACCACTGTGTTTTCTTCTGGACAATCATGTTTTGAAAAAGGATGTAGAATATTGCAATCAATTTATTTGGCCGCTGGTGTATATAATTCTTCACAATTGACTAATAAGTGAGTTGAAAATGACGTGTAAAACAGCCGCACAGATGTATGGCATATAGTGAGCAAATCGACAGTATATAAAAGTCTATTTGCTAGAAATTAATTATTCTGAAAAATTCTTACCAACTATGAGCGATATCTTCTTAATGTGAGCACATTCGTGACATTGACTTTTCATCCGCATATATCTTCAAATTGTATCCTTCACTCACCTGTAACTGTCTGTTACAGCGCATGCGTACCTGCAGTGCACTGTCTCGCTCGACTTCCAGCGCGTGATCTTCATCGTCAACATCATGCCCCACGACTACACCCCGCCCTCTGAGATGTGCATCGAGGGCGGCTGTTGCTATTACAACATCTCCAAGTGGCAGTGGGGCAACTTTATGGCCATGGAGACCACGATGATGGACGCCGTGGTGGTGCAGCCCACACTCACCAGCGCCATCTGCGACACCGCCTACTTCCTCAAGGACAGCGACTACGTCCACAGCGTGGCCATGTCCACCAACCTCTTCTTCATGACGTCACCGCTACCGAGAGTCGACATCAATCACGAGGTGCAGCAGAGCAATGACAAGATGGCGGAGCTCGGAGCTCGCGTGTCCAATATCCGAGTTCTGGATTACAAGGCGTATCTGGATACGAATACAAATGGGACTCCTTGTAGCTTCATAGCCTCGCTTCCGGACGTGACTTGTTCCTGCACGAACAACCCCTCGCCAGATATCGGCTATCAGAACTTCGCCCGAGTCTTCGTCATCGTCGACGCTCTGCCGGGGAACTTCACACCGACAGACAACTGTGCCGGCAGCTGCTGCTACTTCGTCAACTCCATGTACACCGCCGTGTCCACGTTTGTACTGAGCACGGAGGACGCTCTGGTCGTTCAGCCGACTCCCTCAAGCGTTCCGTCCAACACCAGCGCCATCTGCAAGGACAACGCTTACATACGGGTGCGGACATGCGTCTGACATCATTTCACTCTCACTAGCGCAGTGGTACTCAACCTTTTTGACTTGCGGGACAATAATGCGAATTTGCTTTTGTTAGCGGGCCGCATTTAAAAAAAAAACGATAATGCTAACGTGATTAGGTAGGTTCATTTCAGGCGCGTAGAAACTACATTTATCGGGGGGGGGGGGGAGGGGGGGGGGCGAAGCTCCTCAGTTTTAGCCCTGCAAGACTTTTTTCTTTAATTTAAACAATTTAAAAGTGATTCTGGGGCTCTAAAATACACGAACTCAATAGTTGCCCCGCAGGCGCTCTTTTTTTAGACTTAAAGCAAATTTATAAATGATGTTTCCTACGTGCCTAGATCATTCAGTGTATTTTGTTTATTATGAAACGAATCGAACAATGACATGGCAGTGGTGACGGTTTGTTCCGTTGGAGGTGCTGGTGGCCCTGATAAGGGCCGTTCGCGACGTTTCGAAGGATGTACTTCCTTCATCTTCTGGCGGTTGAACGTCGCGAACGGCCCTTATCAGGGCCACCAGCACCTCCAACGGAACAAACCGTCACCACTGCCATGTCATTACAAGATGGTTCCGAAAACGTCCACGGAATCGAACAATATTTCACACGCCAAACCAAACAATTTTTACAATTTAGGAATTGGTAAATGGCTTCATTTTCGTTGCAACAATCTCGTATTTTCATGGATCCTAACATGACAACTCTCAACATATTAATGTATCAAATTAAATTAGATTTTTTGTAATATTATTTTTTCAGTGGACACATTTTGTGAACAAAGAGGTATTTGAAACACCAAACTGGGAAGCCACACAAATTAGTCCCGCGGGCCGCAGCCGCAGGTTGAGTACCACTGCACTAGCGTAATACCTACACAGTAAAAAGTGAACCCAAAATGAACCTAGTACCCAAAATGGAAATAAGGGTAAATTGGACGCATATGGCTGTATTGGCCCCTTATTTAGGGGCTGTTTTGGTTTCATTTGAGAACAGCTCTCTTTTTGTGCCAATATGAACACTACAGTAGAGCTGAATTAGCTAGTTTTAAAATGAGTGACGCTGAAACGGGCCCTACAGGGTACTGAAACGGCTCCTATTAGTGGCTGAAATGAACCGGATAGAGCCAAACGTTGATAGAGCTGTTTTGGTCCCATGTTTTGACCGGCTTCAGATGGAGGCCGTTTTGGCCTCGTCTGGGACCTAAAATGAGAAGTATCGTGATTGGTCAACATTTGAATCATTTGAATCACAACAACAGCTCCTCGCATTGTTGGAAATGTCCTAATTTGTTACTGGCATTTGGCGTACTGTAATTGTTGAATGTGGTCCTGTTAAAACTAGTATTTTAATGCAAAATACAGCATCAAACATCGAGAAAACAACAGTTCGAAGTTAGCGCGCCCGAGCGCCAGGAGTGGGTGGGATGTGGAATGCGGGGTGTTACAGCCGATGAATAAGTGTAACAACCGATGAATCATAACATCAGCTGCACAGTCAGTCAGTCACAAGGTCGGCGTCATTTGCTTTGGTCACTTGAGAACGAATGTCGCAGCTAAGAATTGTTATCAACTATCATTCAGTACAGTTTACTATTTAGGGAAAATTCATAACGAAATATGTGTCGGCTCAACTGTTACGAAACGTAAGTACCTACTACGTAGTTCATTATTTGAATGCATGCCTTTTGCATTTTCGTTCTTTTATGCGGGCCTAGCCTTAACAGTTTCTTTATTCTTTGCTAGACTAGGAGGATGTTATGTTTCTACTTTCAATCATAACAATGTGTATTGCGTTACTTCTTTTTAGTTAGTCAACGTGCAATCTGATTCCTATTAATTCGACAGGATATGGTTACCAAGTCCTGACTGAATTTACTTCTGGCTTTCGACTTCAAGATTACTAAACGTAAGTTCATATTTCTACTTTTTAAAGACAATAGGTACCTGCTAAATTTACTGTACTAACTAGTCTATAGCCTATGCACGAACACAAACCCTGCTGAAACATCATGCTAAGATCTTGTAAGATCTTGTCACATCTTTATAATTTTTATAGTCTCAATCCTAAAAAAATAAACATGAATTATACATACACTATCTTTGCACGATCTTGATTCTTAAATAATAGGCAAGACCCTGTTAATTTTATTTTTGACAAGATCTTGCATTGTACCTATACGTATACATGTTTTTAAAGATTCATGACTGTTATTACCGAGGTTATTATAGGTTATTACTATAGCAAAACGTTTTGGGATATTTAGTCACTTTTTAGTAAAATTATGTATTATTTTGTCTACAGTTTCGAATTTTCTATTAAAATCTATTTAAAAAATGTATAAGTACTATAAAAATTAAGATACTGTAGACAAAATAATAAATAAATTTACTAAAACATGACGAAATATCCCAAAACGTTTAATTGCTATAATAACAAGAATTTACCAAGATCTTTCAACAGAGAAATGACAACTATACAATGTTGCATGTAAATAAATAAAGTAACACACAGTGTCTCTAGATAATTTTATATTATGTACTACTACCTACTTCTGAGCCTGACACAGTACTTACTTTTGTCCAAAGGTATCTATCTTCCTACTCCTCAACTTCATCAGCACTGAGCAAGCAATCAACTGAACAAAGAACCTAACGCAATATTGTCTGCCAGCATCAACAACTAGCTGCGAGAGCTTCTTTAAGAGTTTGCTTCATCTACCTGCATTTTCTGAAAATTAGAAGTGAGTACCTGTCACCTACCTATCAAATTAAATTCGATATAGTTTGTGTTAGGTAGGTACACTCGAACAAATAATAAACGGTACTCGAAAGAAAAGGAATTGGCTGCCCATAAAACCAGGTGCTAACTCGTCATCTAATAATTGTAGTAGGATGATCTCTGATTTCATTGATAATAACAAGGATTGATTGTCAAGGAACCTGACCAACAGCCAATCCGTTTTGTACACAGTACCTACCGTTTTTTTTTATTAGTTTGAGTGTACCTTATACATAGGAAGATTTGTTAAAAAATTGTCATTTAATTTTGTATTATGTTTTTATTCATTGCACATTTGAAATAGTGTATAAGTTAACAAAACAATGCTTTTACCTATAATTACCTAATAAAATAAAATAATCGTAACTAAGTGTATTTCAAGAGTTACAAGCCCTAAACAAAAAAGGTTAAGTACTTTGTTCTTGTTTTTCTCTCAATATTTGAGCACAATCTAAGAGATTGGTTGTTTTTGAGCGAGCGTAGCGAGCGTCACCACGGTACTCTTATGGCACTTTCTCTGTGTGTTTTTTTTTTTTTTTTTTTTGTGGTCACAGCCCAGGTCAAACCGCTCAAGCAATCGATCTGAAATTTTGTACACATACTAACGTACTCTATGCGGTCCCTGGGATCGTTTTTGAATGGGCTCCCGTGATTGGTTCAAATTTTTAAAAAATTATCTTTCGATTGGTTGCTTCGATCAATTTGAAATTTAGCAAAAACATTGCAACCAACATTGTGCCCAATCATAAAAAATTTCAGCCAAATCCTCTTATTGGTTCAAATTTAAAACCATTTTTCATGTGATTTTTGACATTTAAACTAGAACAGATTGACCGATCAACTTAAAACTTCGCGTGGTCATTGGTACCAACATTTTAGGTATTTTTGCCGATTTTCAGTCTAATCAGTCGTTATTTTCAAAAGTTTTGTCATTTTAAGGTCATTTTATTCCATAATCTTGAAAAATGTATACTAAATTGTCATCCCTGCCTTCTTTAAGCTTCTGTTCCAAGGCAAGGCCTGTAGAGCAGCCAAGCTATCCACAATGTACAGTAAAACTAGCGCATAAAATCGGATGCAGTACGAAGGCCAAATCCTCTAATTGGTTTCAGTTTAAATAATGTCTCCTGATTGGTCGACAATAAAAATGTTCACATTAAGTTCAAATTTTGCATGGTGATCAAGACCAATATTAAATTTTACATATTGTTAGCTGAATCAGTCAAGTATTAATTGTAATTTTACGAGTTTAGTATGGGATATCACAAGAGATTTCTGGAGAAGGTATGTAGGTAAGACTTCACGACACAATGGATCTATTATTCATCCAGAGTATTATTGAGATTGAAAAATTGCAGAGAAAATCGTCTTGTGCCATGTCGTGCATCGTTACTATGGGGATGTTGCATGTTCTGTGCTCGCTCATCAACGCGTTACAATGAGCGTTTTCCTAGTATTATATTGAACATTGAATTTCCACTATATCGAATACCTATAGTTCAGGGTGTCTGGATAAACAATGCTATACATTAAATTTTAAAGATCAAAATAATTTGTTAAATGAATGTACCAAAATTACTTTTCTCATTTATTTGCGGTAATGTTGACACACATTTTTAATATATATTTCTGAATTTCACGATCTAATAAACAAAGCATTTTGTTTACATACGTTTAGAACTTTAATCCTCAAAGTTTAAAAAAAAATTATAGTTCCTTTCCTTACCAATGTAATTTTTTTCTAAATGCGAAGGACCACTTTTGTGTTATTTAGTTCTTAGATTGTGACAGTGTTCTTTGATGACAGTTGAAGTAGGGAATTAATTGCTTTATTAAAATAGTGAACCATTTTATAAAAAAATTGACAATCCGTTACATTTCACAAATTAGGAGATGTGATTGTTCAAAAGTGTCTCACAGTTTGCAAAGGGCAATTATATGTATGAATTCGTCGTTATACCTATCTAGTGGAGCGGTCGCTCCACTCAGCCAAGTCTTACCGTACACTCACAGTCACTCAACATACCGTAAATGCCTATATAAACTGAGGAGCAGACCAACTACTTTTACTGTAAGCAACAACATAGCATTTTCGGCCAACTGGATCTCAACAATGGAAAATCTCTCATTGTTGTGAAATGTCTTAATTTTGAGCTATGGCCCACCTAACAACACATACATCACGCGACAACAACCAGTCATGCCGTTTACGACCTAGAGGGCAGTGAAAATCGTGAAATTACACCGCTTTCATCTGCTTCTTCTTCTTCTTCTTCTTCTTCTTCTTCATATGATTCCCGAAAAAGTTGCTATCACCGCCACAGCCTAAACGGCTGAACCGATCAACCTGAAATTTTAACCACATATGCACTTTTGGCGTCTGATGATACCTTGCCTCTTATAAATTTTTTGTGCCGCCATTTTTAAACCGGAAGTGACGTCATATATAAAAAACGGCTGGACCGATTAGAACGAAATTAGCGCCATTCGATTTAGATGGTCATCTATATGAAGTATGATACTAAAAAACATTATTTTCTTATTTTCTAAACCGGAAGTGACGTCATAAATTCACAATATTTAGCTTATTTCATCAAATTATACTTTAAATACACATATAATTAGCTTACATTGTAACAATGACAATACAAAATAATTATAATTTCAATACAGTGTTCTCGGTCGCCATTCCTGAAACCGGAAGTGACGTCATATATCGAAAACACCTGTACCGATTGCCACTGAACTAGCTCCTGTCTATGCATTCTGCAATCTTTTTGAAAAATCAATTGGGATAAATGAATATACAAATAAACGGTACCGGAAATGGCGGCAGGAACCACTAAATAAAACCGGAAGTGACGTCATATATTGAAAACGGCATGACCGATTTGACGGAAATTAGCGCTAAAGAATTCAGAAGGTCATTCATGAAGTATCAACTAGATAGAACTAGATTGTTTTCTTATTACCTATACCGGAAATGACGTCATAAATATGCTAAATGACGCCATTAATATGCTAAATGACACTAAATTCCCCAATCTATACTTTTAAATAGATATTTAGAAACATACATTGTGAATAATTATTAATTCAAGATTGCGGTGTACTCGGCCGCCATTTGCAAAAACCGGAAGTGACGTCATATATCGAAAACGGCTGTATCGATTGTAACCAAATTTTGGAATTGTGTAGGACTAATAATTATGAATTCAAGACGACATTATTTTTGGCCGCCATTGTTTAAACCGGAAGTGACGTCATATATCAAAAACGGATGTACCGATTGCAACTAAATTATGTAATTATGTAGGACTTATATTTTTGAATTAAAGACGACATTATTTTCGACCGCCATTGTTAAAACCGGAAGTGACGTCATATATCGAAAACGGCTGTACCGATTGCAACTAAATTATGTAATTATGTAGGACTTATATTTTTGAATTAAAGACGACATTATTTTCGGCCGCTATTTCAAAACCGGAAGTGACGTCATATATCGAAAACAACTGCCGAGATTGCAGCTTAATTATGCAATTATGTTGCACTTTTATGAATTCAAGGCGGCAGTATTATTGAGCGCCATTTTTTAAACTGGAAGTGAAGTCAGATATCGAAAACGTCTGGACAGATTGTAACGAAACTTAGACTATTCTTCTTGGATAATCATTTTAAGCTTGTACCAAATGCAACTTTTCTTACTAACCAAATCGGTTGAGGCGTATTTTTTTAAAGAAATTAGTCCTTGGTAGGACATGTGCTACAAGCTGTATGAATAAACTAACAAAAGAAGTGATATCCCAGAAAAAAACACTCCGTGTAAAAAAGGCAGCCAAGTCTCTTTACTTTAAAAAAATTCAACACCGAAAAGGAGTGATATCAAAAAAGAAGCCAAGTCAATGACATTTCCAAATATTTAATCGTATCTTTGAAATAAAAGTATAAACACCGAGAAATACTTTACAAAAGGACTTGGCGCATCGTTTTTTTAAAGACATTTTTCTATTCATAAGCATATGCCATTTATATACAACCGTCATTTAGAATTTTTAGAATAATAGGGACACATCTTTCAATTACATATTATACAAACCTACCGTAAAATATTTTCTATTTGAATATATACGCTATGAAACTTGTTGCCTATGTTTTCTATAAATACACAATAGTTATCTTCGTAATATTGTTTCGTGGTCAACATAATTAAGTCTCATGCGTTATACCTTCGCATCCTGAAATACATTTCTATTAATCCGCATTTTATAACAATACATTTCACAAAGTACACAGAGACGGCACATGGAATTTCTTTAAATTTTTTAACTTTATACACTTGACACTTCAAAAAAATATAATAGTGTTCCATAGATAGTTAGTAATTATTTTACAACGTTTCATGATTTCCCTCAATCAAGATCAAATTATGAAAACATACCCTTCTAATATCACCATATTAACAGTGCTATAAAAATATAAATGAGCCCACTTCCAATTGTTATTTAATTCTTCCACCCTTACATTACTTATCTATTACAACATGAAATCTTTCTTCTATCGCCATTGACAAAACTATAAAATAGCCATTACTAAAAGTAGCTTGATTCATAGATACTGGCTCTAAAAAAAAGAGGAAAATGTACCTAATTGTAAAGTTCTTTCCACTTATAGGATAGAATGATGTCTTTAAAAAAACGATGCGCCAAGTCCTTTTGTAAAGTATTTCTCGGTGTTTATACTTTTATTTCAAAGATACGATTAAATATTTGGAAATGTCATTGACTTGGCTTCTTTTTTGATATCACTCCTTTTCGGTGTTGAATTTTTTTAAAGTAAAGAGACTTGGCTGCCTTTTTTACACGGAGTGTTTTTTTCTGGGATCATATTGTCTATGATCTATGAGACGGTTACAATATGAAAAACGGCGATTCTGATGGGGATCCTTCACCTTAAAATCATATAAACCTAACAAGACCAAAAAACACACCAATAATTTTATGATTAGGCCTTACCTTCACCTTGCTTTTCAAATAATGCAAATTAGGTAAATTTTGGCCAGTAACCCCAATGACCTTGAGTAACCCTGTGTATCTGGACTGAAATCACAGTGGAGGGTGGAGCCCTACCTTATTATTTCAATTTATTTTAGAATATATTTGTTGTAAAAGAGTAATTTTGTTCTTCTGTCTAAACGTATTGTTTTTATCTGTTACAGAGCTTGGAAGTGACCGTGACAGCTCCAGACACTGTGATAGAAACCGTGATGAAGAATATTTATTGTGCCGGATAAATTATTACATTTTTATTTTTGTTGAGTAGTAATTGTGCATACATACAATTTCTCTATCAATAAAAAAATGTGTATTATATTATGTGTAAACTGTACTTTTCCTAGGAATCCAATTTCCAATACAGCTCTTCCCAGGACCAATTTGGTACCCTACAGTTTCAAAACGGCTTCCTTGAGAGCCAATACAGCCTAAAATATCAATGCCGTTTTGGCATGCATGGTAGCTAATATAGCCCAGAAAATCAATCCAAATTGGACGCACCAGGTCGGCCGATAAAAACGGCTCACCCATGGAGCTAAAACGGGCCTGTATTTCGAAGCCATTCCGGCCAAGCTGGACGGACCGTATTGGCACCCCTCGAAGCTATATCAGGTTTTATCAGATTACACTAGACTCCAATACAGGTTTTTGCTGACGAATCATGTGTCTAAAACAGCACCTCTCTTGAGCTGTAATAGCCCCGAATATTGGACCTGAAACATAGGTCTGGGATCGAGGGCCAAAACAGCTCTTTTCAAGATAACGAGGACCTGTTTTTGATGCATCGCGTTTTGGGCCCGTTTTAGGGGGCCAAAACAGCTCTTTGTTTTTTCTGTGTAGTTGCCTTTAATCAAGATAACTCCATTTTACACAACATGACTTGTGTCACAGATTAATATTATAACATCTATCAATCTAGCTGACAAGTAGTTGTAGTTTTAGATTAGCCAGGACCAGTATTATTATAAACTTGGCGACTGGCACAATATGACTTCAGTTTAATTGCAAACAGAAGCTCATATCTCTACTTACTCGCACTAGCGTAATATCCAGATAGGTTTAGTCACCATGACTTCACTTAATCATTGAATTCGCTTAGCGATACATTTTATTACAACATCTCGTTGTCGAATAACTTCTTTTATGTTGAGCACTAATTTGATAATAAACGTATTGTGCTCTGGGTTTGGGTATTTGACTTGAGAGGCGCTGATAACCTCGCTGTTGAGCGGCACAAATCATAATATCTTTCTATCTACACACACAGGCGCTGATAACCTCGCTGTTGAGCGTCACAACTCATAATATCTTTCTATCTACACACACAGGCGCTGATAACCTCGCTGTTGAGCGGCACAAATCATAATATCTTTCTATCTACACACACAGGCGCTGATAACCTCGCTGTTGAGCGGCACAAATCATAATATCTTTCTATCTACACACACAGGCGCTGATAACCTCGCGGTTGAGCGGCACAAATCATAATATCTTTCTATCTACACACACAGGCGCTGATAACCTCGCTGTTGAGCGGCACAAATCATAATATCTTTCTATCTACACACACAGGCGCTGATAACCTCGCTGTTGAGCGGCACAAATCATAATATCTTTCTATCTACACACACAGGCGCTGATAACCTCGCTGTTGAGCGGCACAAATCATAATATCTTTCTATCTACACACACAGGCGCTGATAACCTCGCTGTTGAGCGGCACAAATCATAATATCTTTCTATCTACACACACAGGCGCTGATAACCTCGCTGCTGAGCGCCACAAATCATAATATCTTTCTATCTACACACACAGGCGCTGATAACCTCGCTGTTGAGCGCCACAAATCATAATATCTTTCTATCTACACACACAGGCGCTGATAACCTCGCTGTTGAGCGGCACAAATCATAATATCTTTCTATCTACACACACAGGCGCTGATAACCTCGCTGTTGAGCGGCACAAATCATAATATCTTTCTATCTACACACACAGGCGCTGATAACCTCGCTGTTGATCGTCACAAATCATAATATCTTTCTATCTACACACACAGGCGCTGATAACCTCGCTGTTGAGCGGCACAAATCATAATATCTTTCTATCAACACACACAGGCGCTGATAACCTCGCTGTTGAGCGTCACAACTCATAATATCTTTCTATCTACACACACAGGCGCTGATAACCTCGCTGTTGAGCGCCACAAATCATAATATCTTTCTATCTACACACAGGCGCTGATAACCTCGCTGTTGAGCGTCACAAATCATAATATCTTTCTATCTACACACACAGGCGCTGATAACCTCGCTGTTGAGCGGCACAAATCATACTATCTTTCTATCTACACACACAGGCGCTGATAACCTCGCTGTTGAGCGTCACAACTCATAATATCTTTCTATCTACACACACAGGCGCTGATAACCTCGCTGTTGAGCGCCACAAATCATAATATCTTTCTATCTACACACAGGCGCTGATAACCTCGCTGTTGAGCGTCACAAATCATAATATCTTTCTATCTACACACACAGGCGCTGATAACCTCGCTGTTGAGCGGCACAAATCATACTATCTTTCTATCTACACACACAGGCGCTGATAACCTCGCTGTTGAGCGCCACAAATCATAATATCTTTCTATCTACACACAGGCGCTGATAACCTCGCTGTTGAGCGGCACAAATCATAATATATTTCTATCTACACACACAGGCGCTGATAACCTCGCTGTTGAGCGGCACAAATCATAATATCTTTCTTTCTACACACACAGGCGCTGATAACCTCGCTGTTGAGCGGCACAAATCATAATATCTTTCTATCTACACACAGGCGCTGATAACCTCGCTGTTGAGCGTCACAAATCATAATATCTTTCTATCTACACACACAGGCGTTGATAACCTCGCTGTTGAGCGGCACAAATCATAATATCTTTCTATCTACACACACAGGCGCTGATAACCTCGCTGTTGAGCGCCACAAATCATAATATCTTTCTATCTACACACACAGGCGCTGATAACCTCGCTGTTGAGCGGCACAAATCATAATATCTTTCTATCTACACACACAGGCGCTGATAACCTCGCTGTTGAGCGGCACAAATCATAATATCTTTCTATCTACACACACAGGCGCTGATAACCTCGCTGTTGAGCGTCACAACTCATAATATCTTTCTATCTACACACACAGGCGCTGATAACCTCGCTGTTGAGCGGCACAAATCATAATATCTTTCTATCTACACACACAGGCGCTGATAACCTCGCTGTTGAGCGGCACAAATCATAATATCTTTCTATCTACACACACAGGCGCTGATAACCTCGCTGTTGAGCGCCACAAATCATAATATCTTTCTATCTACACACAGGCGCTGATAACCTCGCTGTTGAGCGGCACAAATCATAATATCTTTCTATCTACACACACAGGCGCTGATAACCTCGCTGTTGAGCGCCACAAATCATAATATCTTTCTATCTACACACAGGCGCTGATAACCTCGCTGTTGAGCGCCACAAATCATAATATCTTTCTATCTACACACACAGGCGCTGATAACCTCGCTGTTGATCGGCACAAATCATAATATCTTTCTATCTACACACACAGGCGCTGATAACCTCGCTGTTGAGCGGCACAAATCATAATATCTTTCTATCTACACACACAGGCGCTGATAACCTCGCTGTTGAGCGTCACAACTCATAATATCTTTCTATCTACACACACAGGCGCTGATAACCTCGCTGTTGAGCGGCACAAATCATAATATATTTCTATCTACACACACAGGCGCTGATAACCTCGCTGTTGAGCGGCACAAATCATAATATCTTTCTATCTACACACAGGCGCTGATAACCTCGCTGTTGAGCGGCACAAATCATAATATCTTTCTATCTACACACACAGGCGCTGATAACCTCGCTGTTGAGCGGCACAAATCATAATATCTTTCTATCTACACACACAGGCGCTGATAACCTCGCTGTTGAGCGGCACAAATCATAATATCTTTCTATCTACACACACAGGCGCTGATAACCTCGCTGTTGAGCGGCACAAATCATAATATATTTCTATCTACACACACAGGCGCTGATAACCTCGCTGTTGAGCGGCACAAATCATAATATCTTTCTATCTACACACACAGGCGCTGATAACCTCGCTGTTGAGCGGCACAAATCATAATATCTTTCTATCTACACACACAAGCGCTGATAACCTCGCTGTTGAGCGCCACAAATCATAATATCTTTCTATCTACACACACAGGCGCTGATAACCTCGCTGTTGAGCGCCACAAATCATAATATCTTTCTATCTTCACACACAGGCGCTGATAACCTCGCTGTTGAGCGGCACAAATCATAATATCTTTCTATCTACACACACAGGCGCTGATAACCTCGCTGTTGAGCGGCACAAATCATAATATCTTTCTATCTACACACACAGGCGCTGATTACCTCGCTGTTGAGCGGCACAAATCATAATATCTTTCTATCTACACACACAGGCGCTGATAACCTCGCTGTTGAGCGGCACAAATCATAATATCTTTCTATCTACACACACAGGCGCTGATAACCTCGCTGTTGAGCGGCACAAATCATAATATCTTTCTATCTACACACACAGGCGCTGATAACCTCGCTGTTGAGCGGCACAAATCATAATATCTTTCTATCTACACACACAGGCGCTGATAACCTCGCTGTTGAGCGGCACAAATCATAATATCTTTCTATCTACACACACAGGCGCTGATAACCTCGCTGTTGAGCGGCACAAATCATAATATCTTTCTATCTACACACACAGGCGCTGATAACCTCGCTGTTGAGCGGCACAAATCATAATATCTTTCTATCTACACGCAGGCGCTGATAACCTCGCTGTTGAGCGGCACAAATCATAATATATTTCTATCTACACACACAGGCGCTGATAACCTCGCTGTTGAGCGGCACAAATCATAATATCTTTCTATCTACACACACAAGCGCTGATAACCTCGCTGTTGAGCGGCACAAATCATAATATCTATCTATCTACACACACAGGCGCTGATAACCTCGCTGTTGAGCGGCACAAATCATAATATCTTTCTATCTACACACACAGGCGCTGATAACCTCGCTGTTGAGCGTCACAAATCATAATATCTTTCTATCTACACGCAGGCGCTGATCTCGAGCACGAACCTGTTCTTCTTGACTTCTCCGGTTCCAAGTCCGGACACGAGCAACATTGGCCATAGCAACGGGCTCCTAACAATGCTCAGTATGCATATCAACGATGTGCGTGTCCTCGACTACCCAGCGTATTTACTTGAAAACCCGACGGGCGATATTTGCAGTTTCATGGCTTCTTCGCCTAAGTACGTGAAATGTCCTTGTAAATTGCAACCAGCAGCAGTGTTCAATGACGTCAAGAAGTTGTCGTCATCCTTGACAGTGATCTTGGTTAACTTCGTCATTGTGTACAATAGATTGGAATGTTGTCACTGATCTCACGAATCATATTGTTGTATTGTACAATTAATTCTTACAATTTAGAGTAAAGGGATACAAACAAAAAACACAATATTCTTATATAAGTTTTAAACCCATAAACAAAACATAATACAATTTTATTTGAATTGTAATGAATTGAATTGTTTGTTTGTTTGTTTGTTTGTTTGTTTGTTTGAATTTTTTGTTTTTGTTAGAATTTATTATGCTGATTAGGGCAATATTTCCATGGCACTAACGGCACTTATGTAGAGAGGGTAAATCACATTAGTGAGCTAGGAGTTATTCTGTCAAGTGACATGTCTTATAATAGGCATTTAGAATGTATTACACCTAAAGGCGTACTGTTCGGATTAATGAGAAGAAACTGTTTTAAAGTGTTCAAGAAGTCAACTAATAGGTTATTATATATCTCGCTAGTTCGTCTCCAGCTAGAATATGCTCTGTTATATGGAACCCACATCATAAAACAAAAATCAATAGCAAAGAGCGAGTTCAATTAAATTAGCTTAATTATCTTTGGTCCAAAGAAGGTTCTTGAAACTGCAGTGTTTTTATTCTAATATAACATGTCTGGATGAGAACTATGAGCATCATTGTAAAAGTAACCATAAAGAGTCTCTGTGGTCGCAGGAAGTTAATTGATAAGTTCACGCTGTATAAGATAGGTAATGGGCATATTATTTCTGCGCTTTTAAAACTGTTTAACTCCAATGTTCCAACTCGCAATACTAGATCTTGTTCTGTTTTTAAACCAACTAGGAGCATGATTGACCTTCATAAATATGCTTTTCATAAACGACTTCAATCTACCTTTAACATGTTTTAATTCTTTTTTGACGTTCAAGTCGCTTCTGACTGACCTTGTGACTTGAGAACTCTGGGATCTCTGTGAGGTGTTTCGAAGTTTCTGTTTCTGTATAAAGTTTATTTTGTGTAATCTAATTTATTAAATTTGCACAAGTGCATTTATGTTTAGTTTGCAAATAAAGGCTAAATAAATATATAAATAAATAAATGACAACAACCTTGACATTCCTTGAATGACCTGAAAAGCCCTATAAAAGCCCTATACCGGTAATGTTAAATTTCTTATTTTTTCGGTACCTAGATCTCACAAATGGGTTGTGATATAAACCTAATTTTTTTAAGAGGTAGTTCATTGTTGAGCGAGCGAGACCTCAGTATTTTTTCCTGTTACTGAGGCTATACAGGTTACAGTTTTCTTCGATCAAGCTTAAATTTTGCACACATGTACGGACCATTTCTGGGCGTTGCAGACCCTAATTTTTTTGAGATCCGCTGATCGGTTCAATTTTAAAAAAAAACTTTCGATTGGTTGGTTCGATCAATTTGAAATTTTGACAAGTGATTAAAAATACCAACATTTTCCCCAATCTTATACAACGTGTCAGCCAAACCTCCCATTCTATACAAATTTAAAACCACATTTCTTGTGATTTTGGAAATTTAAACAAGAACCGTTTGACCGATCAACTTAAAACTTTGCATGGTTATTGGGACCAACATTTTAGATATTTTTGCCAATTTGAAGTCTATAAACTGTCTTTATTGTCAGAAGTTATTGTCATTTTATTCCATAATATTGAAATATCTAAAAAGAAATGTATAGGCAAAATGAATGCCTTCTTGATGCTTCAGTTCCAAGGTTTGTAGAGCAGTGACTTACAAACACATGCGTATCAAATCGCATGCAGTACTTGGCAGTACACGATGGCTCGCTCCCCAACGCGTTACACAGAGCGTTTTTGTTCGCAAAAGAACAACGATTAAAACATTCTTATCTCATTTTATGTTTTTAACAATAGCATTAAAATATAATATCCTGTTTTTATTTTTTTTATATTTTTAATGTTAAACATTAAAAAAGATCTACACAGTTATAAGATACTTTAGGAGCACAAGTTCTGAAAATTGCAAAGTTGTGTTGGGTACTTCTTGAGAAACAGGTAGGTAGGTGCCGAAAGATTAAAATATCACATTTCGAGATAAACGATTGGAACGTTGAAGGTCAAAATCAAATTGACTGTAAGGCAAAATCAATGCTAGGGTAGAAGAGAGGTCTTTTAAAAATATTAATTGAAATGTAACCACAAGAAATATTTGGTGGTATTTTTCGACGGTAAACTGAAAAAGCAATGAATTATCCAATATGAAACTAAAAATGAATATTGTAAAAAAATACAAAATATTGCTATTAATGTCCCCTTAAGTTTAAACGCATTTACAGTTGAAACTTATAACTACTGGTATTAACAGTGTATTAAAAAACCGGCCTTCTCAGCTTGCTCAACGTTTTCCAGAACAAGTAACAATTAGATAATGGCAAAAGTAAAGTCAAAACGCGTTAGTACAAGCAGTTACGTCGACTTTAGGTCACAATTAGGGGTTGGCCGATAAACCTGTACAAACCTGTCATTTTTCTTCTAATTTGGGCGGGGGGAGGTAGGGGAGGGGTCAAATTTTTATTTTGAATATTATTAGATTAGATTATTATTATTAGATTATTGTGTGGTTTAACGGCGCGTCAACGACGAGGTTATATTGCGCACATTAATTTTTGCATTTTTGCATTTAACTTTGTTGATATAAGTGGTGGACATGGGGAGGGGTCGACCTAACGGGCCCGATCCGGGGGAGTACAACACTGGTGGGGAGGCCAGGCCGGAATGGGGACGGACCGGGGGGTGTGAGGATTCGGGCCGGCGGAACCCGATTTCAGGGGGATCACCATCTCGAGGGGGAAGGCCGGCCCGAGGGGAGGGGAGGGGACCGCAAATTCAAGGGAGGACACGGTTAGGCCGACCCTGGCTGCTCTTTGTCTGGACCTCACCACTGACCTGTCCGGCATGGGTAACCCTTACACATGAGCATATGCTCGCCGGCGTAGCTGCAATGGATCATTGGCCAACGCAAACCCCACCACCGCGCTAAGGTGGCAGCCATCGGTGGGGTATTTTGAATATTATAATTAAAATGGCAAAGTTGTATATGGAGATTCAGAAATTTCACAAAATTATCTTCAAACGAATTTTATAATAATGGGCATTTGTACATGAAATTTTGTTCGATATTTTCAATATTTCAATATTTTTTTATTATAATATTGTAAATCAAAATTTGACCCCACCACCAAAATAATGTACAAATTTGATTGGCACCGTAGCCTATGTTGATAAGCTAGTAAATCTGAATGTATAGTCAAATTTATACAGGTTTATCATCAAACCCCTAATGTTTATGCCAACAATTACAAACATTGTCTGCCACCTCCCCCCCCCCCCCCTCCCCCAAAATTATTGATAAAATGTTCATGCACAAAAGCGCATTATCATAAGATGAGTTTTATAGGTATTTTTTGAAATTTTTTAGTATCTATCTCCACCTTTGCAATTTGTTTTCTAATATTGAAAATAAACATTTAGCCCTCCTACCCCCGCCCCAATAAGTAAATATTTGATAGACACCGTAGCCTATCTTGATACCCTAGTTTTTCTGAGTAAATTGTGAAATTTGTACAGTTTTATCATCAAAGCCCTTATGTTTATGGATCAATTAAAGATTATTATCGTTTAACGGTGCGTCAACGACGAGGTTATATTGCGCACATTAATGTTTACTAATAACTAAAAATATCGTCGGCCCCCCTCCCCCAAATACATTGAGAAAAATTTCATAAATTATTAGAATAATTGAAATAGATATTATAAGATGAGTTTAAAAATAATTTTTTGACATTTCTGAGTCACTATCTCCGATCTCGAAATCCCTAATTTTTATTCTAAAATTGAAAATAAAAATTTGCCCCCCCCCCCCCCCCCCTTACCACTAAAATAATTAAAAATGTGAAAGGCACCGTAGATAAGCTATAAGCTGTTGATAAGCTAGTTTTACTGAAATCAAATCGAAGTGCCTGGTTCAAAAATCATAGTGCTTAGATTGAAGTAACATAAAGCGATCTTAGAGGCCGTGATTGAAACAAATGTGAAATCAAAGAAATAACTTCGTCGCTGATTCTCACTCAACCGCAATCTTTTCAAGATGATATTTCATCGTGTTTGTCTCCCGCTTGCGATCGGACTCTTGGCGTATGTTTGTCACAACTCGTTCGCTGCGAACTCAACTCCCAGCCGCGAAGAAGTGGTCTCAGCAGCTGGAAATGCGAGCGACTCGGCTGACTCGGACAAGGTGGGTGTCAGACACTGCAGATTAGAACGCCTTGCTATGTGCTCCTCACACGATACCAATTCAAGTCGCACAACTGTTAATCAGTAACTAAGATGACGAGAACCTGTAGTAAAACGTTGTTAGTTAGTTCACTCTACGATACAATGAAGTATCCATCTAGTATTGCACTCCGGAGGCCCGGGGGGTTATTCTAAATTCCCTTGTTGTCTCGTATCAATTGATACGGCGTCACTACCATGCTAAATAGATAGGAGTGAGACCGTGGCCCTGATTCTATAACTCCATTGCGATCGCTTAGCAATTTCTTCCATAAGGATTCACATTGAAATAATTGCTAAGCGGTCGCAATGGAGTTATAGAATCAGGGCCCGTAGGTATCAAGTGAAACGAGACGACAAGGAAATGTATAATAACCCCCCAGGGCTCGATTCCCGCGGCCGTCAAAACTGACAGAAAGTCCATACACAAGTAATTAGGTACTGCTGCTTCGTCGCATCTTCATAATCATTAATCCGTCTCAATGTTGGTACCTATTGGTACCTTGTAATGGCGTTGTCGACTGGCCGCACTTGGGCCGTACTACTGAGTTTGCACTCGGTTTAAAACTTGCATGGAGTTTTGTATGGTGACGTCATTTCAGTGCAGCCCCAGTGCAGCAGCCGAAAACGCCAAAAACATAAATGCTAACACCGGACACACTGTCAACATCTGCGAGAGTGGAGAGTGTAGAGCAGCTATCTCATTGGCTGACAGCTGCTCTCCACTCTCCACACTCGCAGAAGTTGAGGTGTTTTATGAAACAAAATCATCAAAAACTAAACTAAAAAAATAAAATCTCAACATGAAAATGCCTGAATCGGGTTGCAGCGCACAAGAACGAGAGCGAGTAGGTATTATTTGTCGGCGTTGAACGTTGGCGTTCAAGCAACCATCTTTTCATGAGTAGGTTTAAGAGGCCTGGGAAAGCCACCGGGAATCGCAAGGTTCGTCGTAGCGTTTTTTAGAAAGGTTGTCTTCCCACTAAATAATTTGAAAAATGTGTTTAGTAACGACCAATTACGGCCTAATAGACTATAGGTACCTATAATATTATGCCACACACTGGAGTACTTGACATCTGGTACGATCTGGTACATCTGGATCTGGTTTTTACCATACATTTCGTACTTAACACTTTAAGGTCGTATCAGAAGTCATAAAGTACTACAGGGTGTGGCATTATTTAGTTTATTAGGCTGTAATGGGTCATTACAATCTGATTTTTTTTTAAATTATTTGGTGGGAAGAAAAAATTAAAGAAAATCACTCTGAAGAACAGTGCGTTTCACGTTCGCTTCCCCAGGCGAAGTCCACACTTGCAACTCTTGGTTGATCAACTTGGCTCTGCGCATGTGCAGAGTAACTTTATTGTCGCCCAAGTGACACTGCGCACGAGCAGAACCAAGTTGATCAACCAAATGTCGCTGTGTGGACTGGACTAAATATATTTGTCTCCGGGTGTGCAGGCGACCTTCTTCCCTCAAGTGACACTGCGCACGAGCAGAACCAAGTTGATCAACCAAATGTCGCTGTGTGGACTGGACTTAATATATTTGTCTCCGGGTGTGCAGGCGACCTTCTTCCCTCAAGTGACACTGCGCACGAGCAGAACCAAGTTGATCAACCAAATGTCGCTGCGTGGACTGGACTTAATATATTTGTCTCCGGGTGTGCAGGCGACCTTCTTCCCTCAAGTGACACTGCGCACGAGCAGAACCAAGTTGATCAACCAAATGTCGCTGTGTGGACTGGACTTAATATATTAGTCTCCGGGTGTGCAGGCGACCTTCTTCCCTCAAGTGACACTGCGCACGAGCAGAACCAAGTTGATCAACCAAATGTCGCTGTGTGGACTGGACTTAATATATTTGTCTCCGGGTGTGCAGGCGACCTTCTTCCCTCAAGTGACACTGCGCACGAGCAGAACCAAGCTGAACAACCAAATGTCGCTGTGTGGACTGGACTTAATATATTTGTCTCCGGGTGTGCAGGCGACCTTCTTCCCTCAAGTGACACTGCGCACGAGCAGAACCAAGTTGATCAACCAAATGTCGCTGTGTGGACTGGACTTAATATATTTGTCCCCGGGTGTGCAGGCGACCTTCTTCCCTCAAGTGACACTGCGCACGAGCAGAACCAAGTTGATCAACCAAATGTCGCTGTGTGGACTGGACTTAATATATTTGTCTCCGGGTGTGCAGGCGACCTTCTTCCCTCAAGTGACACTGCGCACGAGCAGAACCAAGTTGATCAACCAAATGTCGCTGTGTGGACTGCACTTAATATATTTGTCTCCGGGTGTGCAGGCGACCTTCTTCCCCCAAGTGACACTGCGCACGAGCAGAACCAAGTTGATCAACCAAATGTCGCTGTGTGGACTGGACTTAATATATTTGTCTCCGGGTGTGCAGGCGACCTTCTTCCCTCAAGTGACACTGCGCACGAGCAGAACCAAGTTGATCAACCAAATGTCGCTGTGTGGACTGGACTTAATATATTTGTCCCCGGGTGTGCAGGCGACCTTCTTCCCTCAAGTGAGACTGCGCCAGGCAGAACCAAGTTGATCAACCAAATGTCGCTGTGTGGACTGGACTTAATATATTTGTCTCCGGGTGTGCAGGCGACCTTCTTCCCTCAAGTGACACTGCGCACGAGCAGAACCAAGTTAATCAACCAAATGTCGCTGTGTGGACTGGACTTAATATATTTGTCTCCGGGTGTGCAGGCGACCTTCTTCCCTCAAGTGACACTGCGCACGAGCAGAACCAAGTTGATCAACCAAATGTCGCTGTGTGGACTGGACTTAATATATTTGTCTCCGGGTGTGCAGGCGACCTTCTTCCCTCAAGTGACACTGCGCACGAGCAGAACCAAGTTGATCAACCAAATGTCGCTGTGTGGACTGGACTTAATATATTTGTCTCCGGGTGTGCAGGCGACCTTCTTCCCTCAAGTGACACTGCGCACGAGCAGAACCAAGTTGATCAACCAAATGTCGCTGTGTGGACTGGACTTAATATATTTGTCCCCGGGTGTGCAGGCGACCTTCTTCCCTCAAGTGACACTGCGCACGAGCAGAACCAAGTTGATCAACCAAATGTCGCTGTGTGGACTGGACTTAATATATTTGTCCCCGGGTGTGCAGGCGACCTTCTTCCCTCAAGTGACACTGCGCACGAGCAGAACCAAGTTGATCAACCAAATGTCGCTGTGTGGACTGGACTTAATATATTTGTCCCCGGGTGTGCAGGCGACCTTCTTCCCTCAAGTGACACTGCGCACGAGCAGAACCAAGTTGATCAACCAAATGTCGCTGTGTGGACTGGACTTAATATATTTGTCTCCGGTAGTGCAGGCGACCTTCTTCCCTCAAGTGACACTGCGCACGAGCAGAACCAAGTTGATCAACCAAATGTCGCTGTGTGGACTGGACTTAATATATTTGTCTCCGGGTGTGCAGGCGACCTTCTTCCCTCAAGTGACACTGCGCACGAGCAGAACTAAGTTGATCAACCAAATGTCGCTGTGTGGACTGGACTTAATATATTTATCTCCGGGTGTGCAGGCGACCTTCTTCCCTCAAGTGACACTGCGCACGAGCAGAACCAAGCTGAACAACCAAATGTCGCTGTGTGGACTGGACTTAATATATTTGTCTCCGGGTGTGCAGGCGACCTTCTTCCCTCAAGTGACACTGCGCACGAGCAGAACCAAGTTGATCAACCAAATGTCGCTGTGTGGACTGGACTTAATATATTTGTCCCCGGGTGTGCAGGCGACTTTCTTCCCTCAAGTGACACTGCGCACGAGCAGAACCAAGTTGATCAACCAAATGTCGCTGTGTGGACTGGACTTAATATATTTGTCTCCGGGTGTGCAGGCGACCTTCTTCCCTCAAGTGACACTGCGCACGAGCAGAACCAAGTTGATCAACCAAATGTCGCTGTGTGGACTGGACTTAATATATTTGTCTCCGGGTGTGCAGGCGACCTTCTTCCCCCAAGTGACACTGCGCACGAGCAGAACCAAGTTGATCAACCAAATGTCGCTGTGTGGACTGGACTTAATATATTTGTCCCCGGGTGTGCAGGCGACCTTATTCCCTCAAGTGACACTGCGCACGAGCAGAACCAAGTTGATCAACCAAATGTCGCTGTGTGGACTGGACTTAATATATTTGTCTCCGGGTGTGCAGGCGACCTTCTTCCCTCAAGTGACACTGCGCACGAGCAGAACCAAGTTGATCAACCAAATGTCGCTGTGTGGACTGGACATAATATATTTGTCTCCGGGTGTGCAGGCGACCTTCTTCCCTCAAGTGACACTGCGCACGAGCAGAACCAAGTTGATCAACCAAATGTCGCTGTGTGGACTGGACTTAATATATTTGTCTCCGGGTGTGCAGGCGACCTTCTTCCCTTAAGTGACACTGCGCACGAGCAGAACCAAGTTGATCAACCAAATGTCGCTGTGTGGACTGGACTTAATATATTTGTCCCCGGGTGTGCAGGCGACCTTCTTCCCTCAAGTGACACTGCGCACGAGCAGAACCAAGTTGATCAACCAAATGTCGCTGTGTGGACTGGACTTAATATATTTGTCCCCGGGTGTGCAGGCGACCTTCTTCCCTCAAGTGACACTGCGCACGAGCAGAACCAAGTTGATCAACCAAATGTCGCTGTGTGGACTGGACTTAATATATTTGTCCCCGGGTGTGCAGGCGACCTTCTTCCCTCAAGTGACACTGCGCACGAGCAGAACCAAGTTGATCAACCAAATGTCGCTGTGTGGACTGGACTTAATATATTTGTCCCCGGGTGTGCAGGCGACCTTCTTCCCTCAAGTGACACTGCGCACGAGCAGAACCAAGTTGATCAACCAAATGTCGCTGTGTGGACTGGACTTAATATATTTGTCCCCGGGTGTGCAGGCGACCTTCTTCCCTCAAGTGACACTGCGCACGAGCAGAACCAAGTTGATCAACCAAATGTCGCTGTGTGGACTGGACTTAATATATTTGTCTCCGGGTGTGCAGGCGACCTTCTTCCCTCAAGTGACACTGCGCACGAGCAGAACCAAGTTGATCAACCAAATGTCGCTGTGTGGACTGGACTTAATATATTTGTCTCCGGGTGTGCAGGCGACCTTCTTCCCTCAAGTGACACTGCGCACGAGCAGAACCAAGTTGATCAACCAAATGTCGCTGTGTGGACTGGACTTAATATATTTGTCTCCGGGTGTGCAGGCGACCTTCTTCCCTCAAGTGACACTGCGCACGAGCAGAACCAAGTTGATCAACCAAATGTCGCTGTGTGGACTGGACTTAATATATTTGTCTCCGGGTGTGCAGGCGACCTTCTTCCCTCAAGTGACACTGCGCACGAGCAGAACCAAGTTGATCAACCAAATGTCGCTGTGTGGACTGGACTTAATATATTTGTCTCCGGGTGTGCAGGCGACCTTCTTCCCCCAAGTGACACTGCGCACGAGCAGAACCAAGTTGATCAACCAAATGTCGCTGTGTGGACTGGACTTAATATATTTGTCCCCGGGTGTGCAGGCGACCTTCTTCCCTCAAGTGACACTGCGCACGAGCAGAACCAAGTTGATCAACCAAATGTCGCTGTGTGGACTGGACTTAATATATTTGTCCCCGGGTGTGCAGGCGACCTTCTTCCCTCAAGTGAGACTGCGCCAGGCAGAACCAAGTTGATCAACCAAATGTCGCTGTGTGGACTGGACTTAATATATTTGTCTCCGGGTGTGCAGGCGACCTTCTTCCCTCAAGTGACACTGCGCACGAGCAGAACCAAGTTGATCAACCAAATGTCGCTGTGTGGACTGGACTTAATATATTTGTCTCCGGGTGTGCAGGCGACCTTCTTCCCTCAAGTGACACTGCGCACGAGCAGAACCAAGTTGATCAACCAAATGTCGCTGTGTGGACTGGACTTAATATATTTGTCTCCGGGTGTGCAGGCGACCTTCTTCCCTCAAGTGACACTGCGCACGAGCAGAACCAAGTTGATCAACCAAATGTCGCTGTGTGGACTGGACTTAATATATTTGTCTCCGGGTGTGCAGGCGACCTTCTTCCCTCAAGTGACACTGCGCACGAGCAGAACCAAGTTGATCAACCAAATGTCGCTGTGTGGACTGGACTTAATATATTTGTCCCCGGGTGTGCAGGCGACCTTCTTCCCTCAAGTGACACTGCGCACGAGCAGAACCAAGTTGATCAACCAAATGTCGCTGTGTGGACTGGACTTAATATATTTGTCCCCGGGTGTGCAGGCGACCTTCTTCCCTCAAGTGACACTGCGCACGAGCAGAACCAAGTTGATCAACCAAATGTCGCTGTGTGGACTGGACTTAATATATTTGTCTCCGGGTGTGCAGGCGACCTTCTTCCCTCAAGTGACACTGCGCACGAGCAGAACCAAGTTGATCAACCAAATATCGCTGTGTGGACTGGACTTAATATATTTGTCTCCGGGTGTGCAGGCGACCTTCTTCCCTCAAGTGACACTGCGTACGAGCAGAACCAAGTTGATCAACCAAATGTCGCTGTGTGGACTGGACTTAATATATTTGTCTCCGGGTGTGCAGGCGACCTTCTTCCCTCTAGTGACACTGCGCACGAGCAGAACCAAGTTGATCAACCAAATGTCGCTGTGTGGACTGGACTTATTATATTTGTCTCCGGGTGTGCAGGCGACCTTCTTCCCTCAAGTGACACTGCGCACGAGCAGAACCAAGTTGATCAACCAAATGTCGCTGTGTGGACTGGACTTAATATATTTGTCTCCGGGTGTGCAGGCGACCTTCTTCCCTCAAGTGACACTGCGCACGAGCAGAACCAAGTTGATCAACCAAATGTCGCTGTGTGGACTGGACTTAATATATTTGTCTCCGGGTGTGCAGGCGACCTTCTTCCCTCAAGTGACACTGCGCACGAGCAGAACCAAGTTGATCAACCAAATGTCGCTGTGTGGACTGGACTTAATATATTTGTCTCCGGGTGTGCAGGCGACCTTCTTCCCTCAAGTGACACTGCGCACGAGCAGAACCAAGTTGATCAACCAAATGTCGCTGTGTGGACTGGACTTAATATATTTGTCTCCGGGTGTGCAGGCGACCTTATTCCCTCAAGTGACACTGCGCACGAGCAGAACCAAGTTGATCAACCAAATGCCGCTGTGTGGACTGGACTTAATATATTTGTCTCCGGGTGTGCAGGCGACCTTCTTCCCTCAAGTGACACTGCGCACGAGCAGAACCAAGTTGATCAACCAAATGTCGCTGTGTGGACTGGACTTAATATATTTGTCTCCGGGTGTGCAGGCGACCTTCTTCCCTCAAGTGACACTGCGCACGAGCAGAACCAAGTTGATCAACCAAATGTCGCTGTGTGGACTGGACTTAATATATTTGTCTCCGGGTGTGCAGGCGACCTTCTTCCCTCAAGTGACACTGCGCACGAGCAGAACCAAGTTGATCAACCAAATGTCGCTGTGTGGACTGGACTTAATATATTTGTCCCCGGGTGTGCAGGCGACCTTCTTCCCTCAAGTGACACTGCGCACGAGCAGAACCAAGTTGATCAACCAAATGTCGCTGTGTGGACTGGACTTAATATATTTGTCCCCGGGTGTGCAGGCGACCTTCTTCCCTCAAGTGACACTGCGCACGAGCAGAACCAAGTTGATCAACCAAATGTCGCTGTGTGGACTGGACTTAATATATTTGTCCCCGGGTGTGCAGGCGACCTTCTTCCCTCAAGTGACACTGCGCACGAGCAGAACCAAGTTGATCAACCAAATGTCGCTGTGTGGACTGGACTTAATATATTTGTCCCCGGGTGTGCAGGCGACCTTCTTCCCTCAAGTGACACTGCGCACGAGCAGAACCAAGTTGATCAACCAAATGTCGCTGTGTGGACTGGACTTAATATATTTGTCCCCGGGTGTGCAGGCGACCTTCTTCCCTCAAGTGACACTGCGCACGAGCAGAACCAAGTTGATCAACCAAATGTCGCTGTGTGGACTGGACTTAATATATTTGTCTCCGGGTGTGCAAGCGACCTTCTTCCCTCAAGTGACACTGCGCACGAGCAGAACCAAGTTGATCAACCAAATGTCGCTGTGTGGACTGGACTTAATATATTTGTCTCCGGGTGTGCAGGCGACCTTCTTCCCTCAAGTGACACTGCGCACGAGCAGAACCAAGTTGATCAACCAAATGTCGCTGTGTGGACTGGACTTAATATATTTGTCTCCGGGTGTGCAGGCGACCTTCTTCCCTCAAGTGACACTGCGCACGAGCAGAACCAAGTTGATCAACCAAATGTCGCTGTGTGGACTGGACTTATTATATTTGTCTCCGGGTGTGCAGGCGACCTTCTTCCCTCAAGTGACACTGCGCACGAGCAGAACCAAGTTGATCAACCAAATGTCGCTGTGTGGACTGGACTTAATATATTTGTCTCCGGGTGTGCAGGCGACCTTCTTCCCTCAAGTGACACTGCGCACGAGCAGAACCAAGTTGATCAACCAAATGTCGCTGTGTGGACTGGACTTAATATATTTGTCTCCGGGTGTGCAGGCGACCTTCTTCCCTCAAGTGACACTGCGCACGAGCAGAACCAAGTTGATCAACCAAATGTCGCTGTGTGGACTGGACTTAATATATTTGTCTCCGGGTGTGCAGGCGACCTTCTTCCCTCAAGTGACACTGCGCACGAGCAGAACCAAGTTGATCAACCAAATGTCGCTGTGTGGACTGGACTTAATATATTTGTCTCCGGGTGTGCAGGCGACCTTCTTCCCTCAAGTGACACTGCGCACGAGCAGAACCAAGTTGATCAACCAAATGTCGCTGTGTGGACTGGACTTAATATATTTGTCTCCGGGTGTGCAGGCGACCTTCTTCCCTCAAGTGACACTGCGCACGAGCAGAACCAAGTTGATCAACCAAATGTCGCTGTGTGGACTGGACTTAATATATTTGTCTCCGGGTGTGCAGGCGACCTTCTTCCCTCAAGTGACACTGCGCACGAGCAGAACCAAGTTGATCAACCAAATGTCGCTGTGTGGACTGGACTTAATATATTTGTCTCCGGGTGTGCAGGCGACCTTCTTCCCTCAAGTGACACTGCGCACGAGCAGAACCAAGTTGATCAACCAAATGTCGCTGTGTGGACTGGACTTAATATATTTGTCTCCGGGTGTGCAGGCGACCTTCTTCCCTCAAGTGACACTGCGCACGAGCAGAACCAAGTTGATCAACCAAATGTCGCTGTGTGGACTGGACTTAATATATTTGTCTCCGGGTGTGCAGGCGACCTTCTTCCCTCAAGTGACACTGCGCACGAGCAGAACCAAGTTGATCAACCAAATGTCGCTGTGTGGACTGGACTTAATATATTTGTCTCCGGGTGTGCAGGCGACGGTCTTCAACCTGCTACCCTCCGATGAGCGTGACGACGGCGACGTGACAACAAAGACGCCACACGTTGCCGTATTGGTGCCGAGAGACGATCTGGATCCTGCTAATGATGGTGAAGCTGATGCTCCCGATGAATCTCCTGCTGTGATGGTGCCGCGCCAAGGCGCTAATGATGGTGGCGTCTTTGCGCCACAAGTTGATGCGTCGGTGGACACGACGCCTGTCCCGCGTCCCCTCTGGCCCTTCCCCGGCGCCGCGTGCGGAGGCTTCGGCTGCGTCTGGGGTGTGCAGCCGGCGTACATGGCATCGGCGGCGTCACCTAGCAACACTCATCTCCCAGCCACTCTGCTCGCAGCCTTCCTGCACGTCTTGACCCGCCATCTTTAACCAGCTGCCTAAAGAACTTGTTGCCGAGATTTCGAACTCCTACTTGATATATATTTCGAAAGGTAGCTTCATGTTTAAAACCATTTTGTTCTCGAACAGTAATCCTGTTCCTGATGTTTGTAATCATGTTTTATGATAAGTGTTGTCGTTATGGTATTGTTTTTATTCAGTCTCTGATTTATTTTCCAAATAAGGTTTTGGCTCAAATATCAGTGTCGGTAACTGTTTATAACAAGGCGTGGTTAATTTGCTATGTTGTTCAAGGGATTGAAATTAAAATATTGAATGTTCTTTACGGGGTTTTAATATCTATACTAAGTGTGTTTGCCTGTCTCCACTCTCCACGTTTTACCACAGTTTGTCACCCAATTGGTATCTCCAGTTCAAACTATTATCGTTGAATTTGTAGCTCAACTGCTTTACCAGTTTGGTAGTGATAGTGCTGAAAAGTGGAGACGGGCGAACAGCCTTAACGTGCTTTCCTACATTACGAAAATAAAATACTTTTATTTATTTTTATGTTACGTGATTACAGTACCTAACTAAAATGTTACATAATGAGTATTACTCACTGATCTGAAGGTACTTCAACTGTATTACTAGAAACGAGTCAGTCAAAGCCTATTGATAAAATATTACGTAATTACTGCTCAACAAGTGTGTAAACGGAATCAGCACAATGTGAAATCGTTGTACGTGTTTCAAAATGTAGGTCAAATATGTCTAATCCAAGTTATACATTTCATACCTGTTGTTCTACTGTTCACAATGTGTAATAAATTAGCACCAGTAAAATGCTAAAAAAATCAGTATGCAGTAAAATAACGTCACAAAGTTCTCAATATTTTATGATTCGCTACTTTTCAACAGGTTTTGAGGCCAAGATTACATTATTATCTAATTATTTGAATAGTATCATATTCAGTAATGAAATGTGTTCTTTGGACTTGACATACGTGGCCTACATATTGGAACACGTACAACAAGTTTAAACAGACCTCGAAGAACCGCCCGCTCAAGTCCAGTAGTGTTCCGAGATGCAATGAGCACAGTGTCGGAAACTACTCGAAAGGAATGTGACAAGGTCAGGCGCGGCAAAGTGAAGAGCGACTTGGGCGGGACAGTGGCGAATGCACCGAGATCGTACACCCAGCGGCTAGGCCCTTCTGCGCACACTGCCCTGACAAGTACAAGTACTGTAACACTTTGCATTTTCGCGCCCTTAGTCGTAGTTCAGTATGAGAGCGCCACTAGTCAGGACTAGCTGATAGCTGACTGTCACCAGCTGGTCTACGTGACCCAAGTCAGGGGGCGGATAGGTCAGAGCAAGGTGACAGAAGTTTCCTGTACAGTAAAGCTACGACAGTAAGTTTGTCTTGTTTGCTGGGTCGTACAGGTAAGGTCGCTTACGTTGATTCTTGTTTTTAATCTAGTTTCCTCGCTTTACGATAAGAACACTAGGACAATTTGCTGTGCCTCGTGTGCTAGTTTATTGCTTTGGTCATCGACTTCGCGAGAGACCGGGGATCGCATCCAGGTTGTGAAGGGCGATGACTAGAGTTAGAGAATCATTTGCTAGATTATAGTCTTATGTCCCAATAGGTAGCTCCTCGGGAATAAGATATAAGTCTGGAGTAGGATCTTATAATAGTGTTCACTACCTAAATTTATTATGTAAAGTAAAGTAGTTGAGGACCGCGCAGGGTTTGATCCGCGTGTTTTGTAGCCCAGCAAACAGGATCCCCAGGTCCAGGCCAGACCTGCGGTATTATTATTTATTTATTTTCATTAGTTCTAGAACATTCCTTTCTTTTCAATTTAGTGTGTACTGGGTAGGTAGGTAGTCTGAGAAATGCTAGACTAGCCTAGAGGCAATGGTACGGGCAAGATTGTAGTGTAACAATCTTGGCCCCGAGTTAATTATTTCGGAAAGTATTCTAGGTAAACCTCTGATAAATTACAACCTCTTAAATTCTGCTACCTAATTATTCCAAGCTATGTAATTTTCAACATGAAATGTAAAGAGATTCTTGAGTAATCATTGTTACAATATTTTCGTTCAAGAGACACTAAATTCAACTTGTATTGTATTGTACTATTTCAGTGGAGACAGGATCTCAGATTTAGTTAATTTGAATGTAAAGGTTGAGGAAGGTCAGGTCGACCACGAGGCGTTTGACCTCAGTGACCTGTAGCCACCATTTTCGGTACTGGTTCAGAAATTGTATTTAGTAAACTTGTAATACTGCAATTCATCTTAAATGTTATGATTTCTTTCTTATTCTAATCTTGTATTTAGTTTCAATTTAGATTCGGCTTCATTTATCAATTTGTGTAACTTCATTTCTCTGCAATTGTGACCACAGTAGGTGTGGTACAGATGGATGAATCTGGAATGCTTTTCTGTGAGTTCCAACAATTTATTCCTTTGTGTAATAGTGGCAGGTTTATTATAAAGTGTTTTGTGATTTGAGAAGCTAGATTCCTGTCATATTCCCTCTTTAGAGTCGAGGTCATCAAGGTTCATAGGAAGTTATTCATTGTATTTTATTAGAAGATCAGTTCAGTAATTTTTATAAAAGTCAAGTTCACCTCATAGCTCATTCACCTTTGCGAGCTCTAGCTATTTATTTTCACGGATCAAAGGTGTGGCGCCCTATTACAGTTCACTTTGGGCTGTTCTCTGATTGTTGTTGTTTTAATCACGAGCCTACGACCTTCAATGCCCGAGGAGCCAGCCGGAGCCTCAGCCACGACAGGCCGAGTATTTGTCGGGGTCAGCTGACGGTGCCAGGAGGCAACCAGGGTAAAGACGGCCACCGCGACAGTACAGCAACACACTAAAGTATCAACTGCTCATGCACTGCGACGAGAAGAAGCCTACAGTCAGTGCAAACGCCAAGCCCAAGAACTATAGTTCTTGGGCTTGGCGTTTACCAATGTGATCAGTGCCACTACGCATACGTAATCATTTCAGCTCTTTTTTTGCTTTAAATTACTGGGCTAATCCCTGTTACGTGATTTACTTGGATTCCTAAAATTAATAAGCTCTAAAAGTCTGTCGTCATAGTAATTATAAACTATCTTATACAAGAAATGCAGGTCAGTAACAGTTCGCCTCTGAACTAGGGTCGTCAGATTAAAATTCCTACACCAAACAAGATAGTCTACACGGTGGTAAGGCTCATGAGATTTAAAACACAGTATCTTGATGAATCTTTGTTGCACACTTTCAACACAGTTCGTATGCACGTGTGAGCCATTAGGGTTCCAGATAGCTGTCGCGTACTCAACTTGTGGTCTCACTAGGGCTACATGCATACTGCGTAGGGTGGATTTCTTCAAGTCTTGAAGGCAGTTACGCTTGATGAACCCGAGCTGCTTGAATGCCCTCGGAACCATATTGCCAATGTGTTTGCTGTATGTGAGGTCGCTTGAGAAAGTAACCCCAAGATCACGCATGTGTTCTACTCTGGCTAGCTGCCGACCATTAAGATGATTTCAATTTCAATTTCAATTTATCTTTATTTGCACATTATCATACAAAAAGGCGACATTCAACATTATCATGAACACATTGGTCATTGTTGATCTACCATGTAACCTATTAAAAACAACTAACACATAGTATCTATTTAAGATAGAAGTCACACTGAACAATATAAACCATATAAGTAGGCATACTTGCGAAAGTAATAGTCAAGATAATTATAAAGCATAAGTAGGCATACTTGCGAAAGAAATAGTCAAGATAGTTAGATTAGATTAGAGATTATTGTGGTTTAACGGCGCGTCAACGACGAGGTTATATTGCGCACATTAATTTTTGCATATTTGCATTTAACTTTGTTGATATAAGTGGTGGACATGGGGAGGGGTCGACCTAACGGGCCCGATCCGGGGGAGTCCAACACTGGTGGGGAGGCCAGGCCGGAATTGGGACGGACCGGGGGGTGTGAGGATTCGGGCCGGCGGAACCCGATTTCAGGGGGATCACCATCTCGAGGGGCAAGGCTGGCCCGAGGGGTGGGGAGGGGACCGCAAATTCAAGGGAGGACATGGTTAGGCCGACCCTGGCTGCTCTTTGTCTGGACCTCACCACTGACCTGTCCGGCATGGGTAACCCTTACACATGAGCATATGCTCGCCGGCGTAGCTGCAATGGATCATTGGCCAACGCAAACCCCACCACCGCGCTAAGGTGGCAGCCATCGGTGGGGTCAAGATAGTTATAAAATGGTTAAACGGTAAACATTAATAAATACCACCTATACATACTTAACCTACTACCTAACCAATTCGTATAGTAACCAAAGCGTAGTTGGGACACTAGCAGTAATCAAAGCAATGTAAGTATGATATTATGATCTACAAGATTAATTTAAAAGTATATAAATAAAGATAAGCTAAAGCTAAGTTACTATTATACGAGTTCAAACCTGTTCCTTGTTACACCCAATTGCAAACAAGTGATTCTTTAACATTTTATTGAACACACCTACACACGAGTCTTTTAGCTTGGTTGGCAGATCATTAAGCGAAAGACGATTTGTATTTCGATGTCTTGTGGGTTGCAATCGATAGGTCAGCTCGGTTTCTAGTATTCACTAAATGCAGTTCTCCTCTTCGCACGATCTTCCTAGCCAAGTAGGATGGCTGTTCTGTCGTGATTGCCTTATGCGTAATGTTTAGGAGGTGGTGGAGACGGCGTTCATGCATTTTTAGCCAGCCGGCTTTCCTAATAGCTGGGGTGGTGTGGCATCTCCAAGGGAGGTTAAATGCAAAGCGGGCGCAAGCATTTTGGATAGTTTGTATTGTACAAAAACAAAAACTTGTATATAGACTGCCAAGCACCTTTCCCCCTAAAAGGATTGCGATCTAAAAGAAGGTCCCAGCAATAATATATTGTTGAAACATTTTCGCACTTAAAATTCGTGAAATCATTTCGCCCAGTTACTGCCGCCAAGCACAACATTATAAACCAAACATTGTGCCCAAATTTAAGATTGAGAAAATCTCTATGTGAACCATCATAGTATAAACTTTAAAACAATTATAATCATTTAAAACGAAAAATAGAAAGTATTCAAATTTTAAAAACGTTAACAAAATCAATTTAAAATCATTTTTTTTACATAACTTAAAATACAAATAAAAAAAAATATTTAAAATTAAATTTTAAAAAAAATTAAAAGTAAAAAAAATAAAAATAAAGCTTGGCGCATTGTGTCAAGGAGGGGGCAACATAAAAAGAAGATGTCGACCAAGGAGACGACGAAAGAAAGAAGGAAGAAGAAGATGATGAAGGAGAAGAAGAAGTCAACATGACGGTGCAAAAACAATGCGCCAAGCTTTATTTTTATTTTTTTTACTTTTAATTTTTTTTTAAATTTAATTTTAAATATTTTTTTTTATTTGTATTTTAAGTTATGTAAAAAAAATGATTTTAAATTGATTTTGTTAACGTTTTTAAAATTTGAATACTTTCTATTTTTCGTTTTAAATGATATAATTGTTTTAAAGTTTATACTATGATGGTTCACATAGAGATTTTCTCAATCTTAAATTTGGGCACAATGTTTGGTTTATAATGTTGTGCTTGGCGGCAGTAACTGGGCGAAATGATTTCACGAATTTTAAGTGCGAAAATGTTTCAACAATATATTATTGCTGGGACCTTCTTTTAGATCGCAATCCTTTTAGGGGGAAAGGTGCTTGGCAGTCTATATACAAGTTTTTGTTTTTGTACAACATGTCACATGAGGTAAAAGTTTATAGCAGCTTTCATTGATGATTGAGTGTTACCTGTCATTGCATTGTTAACGCCAACAACGTCACTTCTTGTCCGAAGTTTTCTGTTTTTCTTCCAATAGTTCCAAAGATAGTATAACGAAAGGGTCAATTTCTTTTGGTTGAATATGAGTTATCTCAACTTTTAAATTGTTAAAAGTTCAAAACTTTGAGTCGTGTGAATAACGTAAATTGTAGGTGTATTGTTCCGGTGTAGACCGGAATTTGTGCGTCATCTCGTACTACGCATATTTGTTGCCAATTGGTAAACTGAAAGGTTCACGAAAGGATTGTAAATGCGTTTTCCTCAATTTCAAATTCTTCCAGGTTCACTTTTTTATGTCATATAACTCAATTGGTAAAGCGTGCAGATGTTTACAACACATTTTAAATAAAATCAGAATGGTTTTTGGAAGGCGATGTAACTTAAAAGAACAAAGTTACTAAACTTTCCAGTTCCTGGAAACTTTCCAGGTAACTTTCTAGTTCTTTATTTGAACGGAACTAGGAACTGAAACTAGTTCCTTTTTGTTCAATGGAATTGGAACTAATGTTTGAGGAACTTACCCAACACTGCTGTTTAGTTATAGTCCCACCATGGATTATACCGCAATTTCTTCAGCCAGCAGTTTGAAAACGTACCAAAAATGGGTTTATGCAGAATATTATGTATATTTAATATTATATTACATAGGGGTGGTTTCTTAAAATTAGGGGATGTTTGCGTATAGGTGTAAGTACCGTACGGTATGGGTTATTTCAAATAGAATGTGTATATCAAATTTTGTTTGAGATCGGTCAAAGGGTGTATATGGAGTATAAGAAACAACGTTCATACCAAGGAGCTTTTTCCTGGTTTATACATCGAGACACTTATACTTATTTTAAAGGAATTACGGCAAATGATGTGGCCATTTGATACTGCCTTGTTGTGAAAATTGATTTTGAAGATTTCAACCTAGAATTCCTTTAAGATTAACCATCTGAGCTACCTGGTGTTAATAGTGCTGGTGGAAAGGAGTAGGACTTATATCATTAACACAAAACACACCAACACACGAACAAACCAACAAAGAACGGTCAACCTGAATGTACTGACTGATTGCCATGATACCAGAGAAGCTAAAGCACTATTTTTGCCGGAGAACAGTCAGTAGTCACACAATCCTAGATCACACACTTATAAATTCCCTAAGGTGTCTACCGCTTACATCGGTAGTATGCAATTAAATAAAAATCAATGTACCTACACATATTTTGTTTAAATCTCACTAAACGACAATAAACATAAAAAAATCTCTATTGATTTAAAAAAATGTATATATGATAACAATGAGAAAAAGTAGTAACACGAAGCGTTTTTTATCTCCTCGGTCCCATTCAGTGCGTACCAATACATTAAAAAAAAACTGTTGCTCGTCAAGACTCAAGTGAAAAAAACATTGTTTAGGTAATAAAATATCACTTTATCCATTCTTAAGGAAAACACATGTCATATACAAGCAAATGTTAAATTTCTTTTAAAATGTACCAAATGTAGTTATAAATTTAATTTATGAATAAGATTTTTCTAAATTTATTTAGAAGTCCTTTACGAGTCCTTTAGTCCTTTACGAATACTAATTTTACCCTGGGGACTTCTTCTTCGAACGGGTTGTGTGCTTACTCATTATCTTGAAGTATACAATTTTACGATAAATAGTGTGAAAATAAGTTATTTGAAAATACAATTGTGCTAGAAGACAGCCTCCTACTGCAGCAGAATCTATTATTCTATTATGTTACATTCCAAAACAAGTGTCACCTACGTACATTTGTATTTCTTTTGTGTCATGACAACATAGGAAACCAAACCTCTGATAATCACAACACAACCCCCACCCCTCATCCATCAGCCACTGAATGTTTATCTCTAGATCTGAATGTGCATAGTGTATTTTCCAAGCAATGGATTCACGATAATAATTGACCTTTTATTATTTGTTTATTGATTATGGTGTGTGTGTGTGTGGGGGGGGGGGGGGGGGGGGAGGGGGGGTGTTTATGTGTTTATTACTCATAGATCATACAATCAATTAGTCTACCGGTCCTTATTCCTGATGATGATGGCATATTATTGATACATCTAATTGATTTATTGTTTGCGTTTCGATATTTTAGACAGTATGAATTATTTCGTGCATTTAGGTATTCTTTTAAAAATGCCATTGCATATTGTTGAACATGTTTGTAAACACAACGACGGAAGCTTTCGCATGAGGCAATCGATTGGCGTCAAAATACTTATACTAATACAATTATATATATATATATAGTTCATGGATATTTTCACAGCCGCCAGGTATATTATAAATCATTACAACGGTATATGCTGTGTAGGTAGTTTTATTCAGCCGACGTTTCGACAAGAATCCTCTTGTCCTTTTCAAGGCTCACAAATCAATAAATTATGAAAAAACTAATAAAACTAATACAATATCAATCTGTCAGATTCAATAAAAACAACTTAACCAAAAGTGAAAAGATAAAACAGTGGATAGAAATCAGCCAGTTGAAAATCCAAACCTTCTCCAGCCACTTGTTCACTGCTTTCTGGATTTCTTCTGAGCAACAGTTTTTGCCATTGATCTTGTAGTGCGGCGCCTGTTCGAAGGAGCTGGATCTTGTCGCCGAACCAATTCAGCAAGCGGCAGGTCGTCATCTGTATCCTCTTCTTGTGGCTGGTTTTGCGTTTTTCTTCGCCTATCAATCTTTGGAGGTGGATGTGTTGCTTTATGCTTTACTTCGTCACTTGGCATGATTTGTGGGACTTGCATGGAGGTGGTGATCGGTTTCCATGCCTGTGGGAGGCGACGGTTATCCAACTGCTTATTAAGGCAGTTGGGGCGTAGGTCAATCTCTAACGCCTCTCTTACAACACGAGTCCAATATCTTTCTATCGGTGCCAACATCTTCACGTCTTCGAAATTGATGGAATGAGATGATTCCCGGCAATGTTGGGCTAAGGCTGAGGTAGTAGTATTATTAAACACGTCCCTTTGGTGTTGTTCCTTTCGAAACGATATGCTTTTTCCCGTTTGCCCAACATACGTGCGTTATTGATTTGTGAGCCTTGAAAAGGACAAGAGGATTCTTGTCGAAACGTCGGCTGAATAAAACTACCTACACAGCATATACCGTTGTAATGATTTATAATATATATATATATATATATATATATATATATATATATATATATATATATATATATATATGACTAATATGGTTTTTTCTGATGACCTCAGATTCATCACTCAGACTCTGACGTGGGTTCGATCCCCACAGTAGGCAAATCTTTTCAATTTGCAGTTGGTATTAATTATATATACTTATACTAATACTAATACAATACTATTGTTCATTGTGCGTAGTTAACCTATTATTCTTTATTCTACACAAAACGAAGTTTCCATACTCTCGAAACTGAAATAAATTTAGACATTATACTAAAGATTTCATTATGAAACGGAATCGATGTCTGCTATTCGTTTGTATTATTGTCTCAATACTTGGATATCCATAATAAATATCCAAACGAGTTTTCTCAAATGGTTGATACTACGTCATATTCTGTCGTCATATTGAGGTATATTTGAGGTTTGAATCTTTCAATGTGACAAAATTATGAAGTTCACCTAGAATTCTACGAGCGGCTAGAGACAGAAGGTACCTACTCCAGGCGGCGTTGGGCGCGCGCATAAGATTTATTGGGCAGCCTAAGGAATAAAACTCTCTATGGGTAGACAAAGTCGAACTGGCGAAAATTAAAAATGGGCAACTTAAAAAAATAACTCTATGGTTAGGCAGAATTAAAACTTGTAAAAATATCTAATAAAAAAGGACCACCCCGGCCGGAATCAAACCGGCGACCCCTAACACCGTAAGCCAATGCACTGTCCATTGCGCCACCAGGACGGCGATACTGAATGCCGTTCGTAACCACTAAACTAGCAAATGGGCGAAGATTTCAACAAGACGCAATGTCGCTCGTCATACCTGCAGCATTACCTACGAACCTGATACTATCTGTGATCGCGATGGCAATCGGCGTGCCGCGATGGCGATGTTTCGGGTTATTGATGATCTACACAGCATCCCTCGACCTCTCATTTGAATATATATACTGGAAGGTATCATCGCTTACACAAATTAAAAAAGGATGATGTGAAAAAAAAGTTTTTCTAGGATCGGGAATCGAACCAGTTATGCAGGAATACAAGCCAGCTGCCCCGATAATTGAGCTATTCAGGCCGACAGGGTATGTGGAGTTGACAGCGAAGCTGCTGTGTTGGTAGATGAAGGGGAAGAGCGGAACGTTTAATATTGATAATTTTTCCACTTCCGGTTTGAAAATTTTGTTTTTTCTTGAAGTGGAGTGTCTAGCAATACATTGTCTTTAATGTTGCCAAATTTCAAAACTCTCGATGGACCCGTTCGACTTTTTAAAAAATTTAAAATTTAAAATTAGAATAACTTCACTTCCGGTCAAAATATTTCAGATTTTCTTTCAGAAGTAGGCGTGAAAAGGGGGACTCTATGTGTCTACCAAATTTCAACTCTCTAGACCAAACCATGCAATCTGTAGAAAAGGGCAAGCAAACTGAACGTGGGCAGCTAGTACTAACTAACTAACTAACTAACTAACATGAAAGTCAATTCTTGCATGTTTGAGGCCCAAAATTCACCCCGAAGGGATGATCGCAGCACTTTGATATTTGGTTAGGTGTTGTCAGGTGGCTAAATATACCCGATAACCATGGTTTTCAACTTTCATTTCTCACTGCATGTATGCCTGTCGACACCTCGTTTCGACCACTTAAGCCGTTGCGGTATAAGTCTGTGGTAGTAGCTCGCACGTTGTATTAGAGCGGTGCTTGGCAGCGTCGAGCTAGCGCCCGACTAGATACGGCTGCTATTCACCAGAGTAATACATGGCCCATACACAGTGTCACAGTATGCTGGCGTCGAGAGAACAAGAGCATCTGCAAGGAGCAGCTTGGTTGATGTCGGAAGCAGCGCTTGTAGCTTACGGAGACGTCGAAGCTTGTTGAAGGAGGTTCGCCGTAGCTGAGATACGTGCGAATTGAACGAGAGATGGCTGTCCAAAGTTACACCAAGACTTTTAGCTTCATCGGATAATGGGATCGGCACGTTGTCGAGCAGGACTTTGAAGTTACTCAGAATTACCTTATCTCTTTGCTGTTTGGTGCCTATTAGCAGAGATACGGTTTTCGAGGGATTCAGGACGAGTGCGCGGTCACGTGCCCATGAAGAGATGGCAGAGAGGTCAGCATTCATATGATCTTTGGCACTCGCCGTGTCAGCCGGGTCGAAAGACACATACAGTTGCGTGTCGTCAGCATATACATGTATCTGACAATGTGTGAGACTTTCATGAATGTCAGCCGTGTAGATGATGAACAAGAGGGGACCAAGAATTGATCCCTGCAGTACTCCCGTGCGGATGTTTACAGACTTTGATGTTAAACTAGTGTTACCCTTCATCATTTGCACACGCTGTGAGCGATTGCTAACATAACTGTAGAACCATTGAACAGCGCTTGCACTAAGACCAAGATGGCGGAGTTTGGCTACCAGAAGACTATGGTTCAGAGTATCAAACGCTTTCGAGAAGTCTAATAAAACCAGGCTGGTAACTTTTCTGGTATCCATCGCTCCAATTGCATAGTCAACCAAATCCAAGAGAGCTGTAGTAGTCCCTCTGAGCTTTCTAAATCCAGATTGCTTGTCGGGAAGAAGATTACTGGTCTCGTCGTAGTTGGACAGCTGCTTGTAAACCACCTTCTCCAGAATTTTAGATATGGTAGGTAAGATTGTGATTGGCCGGAGATCTTTAAAAGTTTTTGGGTTGTGCATTTTTGGATACCCATGCAGAACACGATTTTCCTGTTTGTAAAGGTCAGAACAGTGCATTTATCAAAGTTCAAATCTAGTTTCCAAGTCCAGCACCAATGAGTAAGGGACAGAATATCACTTTGAAGAAGATCAGAATCAGACGGCGCCAAGATGGGACGAAATAGCTTTAAGTCGTCAGCATATAGAAGAGATTGGAAGTGTCTGATGCAGTATGGAAGATCATTGACGAACAATACGAAAAGTAAAGGTCCCAGGATGGACCCCTGCGGTACACCGGAAGTAACCTCCACTTGAAGAGAAGAACCAGAATTCACACTGGCAGTTTGAGACCGATTGCTTAAGTAACTGGTAAACAAGTCAACAGGATAATAAACAGGATAATCATCCCAGGTCTGACGTTCCATAAGATGATCCACTTGGCCAACAAGCCGTTTCCGTGCGACCAGTGCAAATACGAAGACATAATCATCCCAGGTCTGACGTTCCATAAGATGACCCACTTGGCCAACAAGCCGTTTACGTGCGACCAGTGCAGCTACGAAGACATAATCATCCCAGGTCTGACGTTCCATAAGATGACCCACTTGGCCAACAAGCCGTTTCCGTGCGACCAGTGCAGCTACGAAGACATAAACATCCCAGGTCTGACGTTCCATAAGATGACCCACTTGGCCAACAAGCCGTTTCCGTGCGACCAGTGCAGCTACGAAGACATAAACATCCCAGGTCTGACGTTCCATAAGATGACCCACTTGGCCAACAAGCCGTTTCCGTGCGACCAGTGCAGCTACGAAGACATAATTATCCCAGGTCTGACGTTTCATAAGATGACCCACTTGGCCAACAAGCCGTTTCCGTGCGACCAGTGCAGCTACGAAGACATAAACATCCCAGGTCTGACTTTCCATAAGATGACCCACTTGGCCAACAAGCCGTTTCCGTGCGACCAGTGCAAATACGAAGACATAATTATCCCAGGTCTGACGTTTCATAAGATGACCCACTTGGCAAACAAGCCGTTTCCGTGCGACCAGTGCAAATACGAAGACATAATTATCCCAGGTCTGACGTTCCATAAGATGACCCACTTGGCCAACAAGCCGTTTCCGTGCGACCAGTGCAGCTACGAAGACATAATTATCCCAGGTCTGACTTTCCATAAGATGACCCACTTGGCCAACAAGCCGTTTCCGTGCGACCAGTGCAGCTACGAAGACATAATTATCCCAGGTCTGACTTTCCATAAGATGACCCACTTGGCCAACAAGCCGTTTCCGTGTGACTAGTGCAGCTAAGAAGACATAATCGTCCCAGGTCTGACGATCCATAAGATGACCCACTTGGCCAACAAGCCGGCCAGGGGCCCTCTGGCGAAGCACAAGATGCGGTGTCAAGCCTGTCCAATAGAACGCCTGCACCTGCACAAGCAGCGCCGATCTCGTGAAGCAAAAGCAAAAGCACTCTGGGAAGATTGTAATTATTCAGAACTAAAGCCCGATTTACACGGTCACATTTATTGAACAACTTCTGTGTCACAGTCTTTGACAAAGTCTTTTGACACATTTCTTGAAGGAAATTGGAACATGTTTTAAGTTCTGTGACAGAAAGTTGCTTCGTGTAAATACAAAATTGTATGAAAAATGGGAATGTGACACAGAAATTTTTCAAGAAATTGAATAGTGTAAATCGGACTTTAGATCAGGATAAATTATTAAATAATACATATTTTTAAACTTTCTACGTAAACATCTTTATTATATTCGATAGTACAATATATCGTCCTGTTCACGGGACTGCTTCAGGTTGACGTTTGTTTGAAAGTTAAATGAAAACTTAAAATAAATTTAATTTAATTAAATAATTAAAAATATAAAATAATTTTTCAAACAAACGTCAACCTGAAGAAATCCTGTGAAACAGGACGAAATATTGAACTATTATATTCTAATATAATTAAAAAACTTACGTAAAGGGGGGACACCGGCCCAAGGGATCACGATAAACTCAAACAGATGGATATCTAGCAACAGCTTAATTCCGCTTACCGAGAATCCATTGAAACAAACAGGAAGAAATTAGTGTCAATCATAGATTCGATTCTATTTTGTGGTACGCAATATCTGCCTTTGCGAGGAATAACGCCAACTTCCGGTATTTTCCATGATTTGATTCACTTTCGTATTATAGATCAGGCAACAACTCTGCAGGCTATGCCAAATATACTTCATGTCGCACTCAAAACGACTTCATCTATATTTGCGGTAAAATTGTCCAAGATAAACTGAATTCTGACGTAAATTCTTCTGAAGCTTTCTCTATTCTCGCTGATGAAACTCATGATATATCAGGCACTGAACAAGTCTCCACAGGAGTGCGCTTCGTTGATTCCAGTGGCTCTTCAGCTCGCATTAGAGAATAATTATTGGGTTTCGTACCTTTAAGAGTTTGGATGCCAAAGTTATAGCAAGTACAATCCTGGAATTTCTTAGAAACTCTGGATTAAATGTGTCTTAAATGATTGGCCAAGGATATAATGGATGCTCTACAATGGCCGGAAAAGAAGGTGTAGTAAACAAAAAAATATTTAAGCAAACACGAAGAAAAGCACAGTTCTCTCATTATGCATCTCATAAGCTGAACTTGGTCGTTAACGACTTGAACAAAGTCACAGAGATTCGAAATACAGTTGGCTCGGTCAAGTCAATAATCAATTTTTTCCGAGATAGAGTTGTAAGAAAAAAACTAATACCGAACATTCTGTTATTTTGTGAAACACGTTGGACTTCAAATTAAAAGATCATAATAAGAGTATTCAATGACCATTTTATGGACGTTATGCGAGCACTGAAATCACTAACAATAGAAGGAATTCAAAAATGCGCTGCTTCAGCTCCCGCCTTCATTGTATCTCTGCAGTTTATTTCTAAATATTCCTCCAACACGAGCCAGTAGCAAATATTTTGCAAGGTGTCTCCATGGACATACTAGCGCTGCAAACACATGTGAAGGAATTAAATCTCATGTTACGCGCACACTGAGCAAATGCAAAAGACAATTTTGCTAACTTGCTGGTGAAAGCCGAGAAAATTGGAATGAACTGGACGTGGAGATGAGAGCACCCCGAACATGAACTGGACGTGGAGCTGAGAGCACCCCGAACATGAACTGGACGTGGAGCTGAGAGCACCCCGAACATGAACTGGACGTGGAGCTGAGAGCACCCCGAACATGAACTGGACGTGGAGCTGAGAGCACCCCGAACATGAACTGGACGTGGAGCTGAGAGCACCCCGAACATGAACTGGACGTGGAGCTGAGAGCACCCCGAACATGAACTGGACGTGGAGCTGAGAGCACCCCGAACATGAACTGGACGTGGAGCTGAGAGCACCCCGAACATGAACTGGACGTGGAGATGAGAGCACCCCGCTCAGTTCCTCACCACGTGCCAGCTGGACCGACTTGAGACGGTCCATAGTCATCCCCTACCTCGATTCATTGATAGCTTCATTGGAGCATAGAGATATATTACAGATAGGGGCAACTACTGGTTAATGCTTGACTAATTTTGAAAGATCCCTTTTCTCCATATTGGAGATATTTAATAATTCACTGCCACTGAAATGGAAAATTATTTCGGAAGGCAGTGAAAAAATTATTTTGAGCTGTCAAATTTTAAACTTACTAGAAACACGTTTTTAACTTGCATAAGAAGAATATTACAATATTATATCTTGTTATTACTGTACATTTATTTGTTCTGTGCTGTTTGTTACTGTGAAGTATGCACTGAAGGTTAGTACAAAGTAACATTCAAGTCTCTTGCCAACAACATTACAATCGAGGGGGGTGCCATGTTGAAAGTAATTGCTTGAAATAATCTCCAAGATGGTGGATGAGCATGCTCAGATCTATTCTGACAATGTACAACGCATCATACCAAGGCTGGCTATCTACTTGCCCCTCTCGGTAAGTATATAAATCTCTATGATTGGAGGATATGTTTGCTGGCACAAACAGGAATCATTTGCATTGTTGCATGTTCGCGCAATTTATTTGCGTTTCCCGCCCACCTTTTCTTTGACCTTGTGTCACCAGTGGGATGGTCATCTTCATAACGTATTCGATTATATTACCGGGTGGCGCAAAAAAATCCCCCTGATTGAGAGGTCACTATATCGAAACGATTATAGATAGGATTCTGAAATTTGTACACATATTAGAAAACATACCAAAATTTAATATGTGCAAGTTTCGAAAACATAAATATTGTAGGAAAAAAGTTACAACTGTTCAAATTTGGTCGTCAAAAAACGGAGCTCAAATAGCGCGCGTCGAGAAAACTTCCAATGACCGGGACGCTGTTTCTTCAAAACTACGTACGATGTCAAGCTGAAAATTTCAAATTATATTCAAAATATATTAAGATTGATTGTGTAAAAATTTCAATCAATTTGAATGAATGGAACGAAAATTATGGAACCTTGAAGTTGAGCTTGAAAACAGAATAGTGGGAAAAGAATCACTTTTATGACGTGTGTAATAAAAGTTTAGAAATAATCTTCATTTTCTGATTTTACGCTTAACTTCAAGATTCCATAATTTTCGTTACATTCATTCAAATTGACTGAAATTTTTAAACAAACGACCTTAATATATTTTCCATATAATTTGAAATATTCAGCTTGATATCGTACGTAGTTTTGAAGAAACAGCGTTCCGGCCATTGGAAATTTTCTCGACGCGCGCTATTTGAGCTCCGTATAATCAATTTTTTGACAACCAAATTTGAACAGCTGTAACTTTTTTCCTACAATAGCAAAGTTTTTGAAACTTGCACATATTAAATTTTGGTATGTTTTCTAATATGTGTATACATTTCAGAACCCTATCTATAATCGTTTCGATATAGTGACCTCTCAATCAGGGGGATTTTTTTGCGCCACCCGGTAGATTAGATTATTATGGTTTAACGGCGCGTCAACGACGAGGTTATATTGCGCACATCAATTTTAACTTTAAACTTTGTTGAATTAAGTGGAGGACATGGAAAGGGGTCGACCTTACGGGTCCGATCCGGGGGAGTCCAGCACTGGTGGGAAGGCCAGGACGGATAAGGACGGTCCATGAGGTATGAGGATTCGGGCCGGCGGAACCCGATTTCAGGGGGATCACCATCTCGAGGGGCAAGGCCGGCCCGAGGGGACCACAAATTCAAGGGAGGGCATGGGTAGGTCGACCCTGGCAGCTCTTTGTCTGGACCTCACCACAGACCTGTCCGGCATGGGTAGCCCTTACACATGAGCATATGCTCGCCGGCGTAGCTGCAATGGATCATTGGCCACAAACCCCACCACCGCGATAAGGTAGCAGCCGTCGGTTGGGCCCTTATATCCTTTGGTTTAGTTTCACCAGCTCATTTGGCATTCATTTTTCCTCGTACACTCGCTCTTCGACTGCATTTGAAGTTGTATGCATAGTGTAGTGCCTGAATCATTTTAGTTCACCTCGTGGCATCGGCGCCAGCTTATTTTCGGTTTGCTCGCCCTGAACGTAAATCTCTTAGTTAAAGCAGCTATGTGATTGGCATTACTTACTATATTTTCCAGTATCATTCCTTTCTTACCCTCGTTGCAACTTCCAACTCTTTCAACTTACCAACTCATGAGTCATGAACAGCGACATCCAACAACATTATTAACAACAGCCTCACAAAACTAAACTTTGTTATGAGAAATTTCCGGATAAGTAGCATGGAAGTTGAAGAAATGGCATACAAATCTATGAGACCGAAACTAGAGTATGCTACTTTTACCTGAGATCCTCAACATCAGGGATTAAAGGACTTGTTAGAGAAGGTTCAACGAAAAGCAGCTAGGAAAGTATTGTCCTAGTATAGGCGTAGGCAAGCCCTACGGAAATGATAGGTGAATTGGGGTGGAAAACAATGGAAATTGGAAGAGCGGATGCAAAGCTTATAGCTATGTATAAGATAATATCAGAGGAAGAGGTCTGGAAGGAGTTGTGGACCCTAATTAAAGTGTCGACATTTTCAGGGAGAAATGAAAACTGTTTTAAGTTGGCTCTTAGAGGGTACAATAATTGTAACGTTGGGCGGTTCTACATTCTGGGAACTACGATTCCAGACTGGAACTACGATTCCAGACTGGAATTACGATTCCAGACTGGAACAACATGGGCAAGATTTTGAGTTCATGGCCAGAAACGGTAGAGGAATGTAAAATAAGGTTAAGAATGTACAGGGAAGATAACACACCAGCATAGAGCTATTATTATGTGTGCTGGCAAGAGTAGAGTAATACATTGATTAATTTAATTAATAATGTAACTTTTATATCTTTAATGTTGGTACAATTTTAATACGATTTTAATGGTTCTGGTTGTATTGAGGAGTGGACTGTTGAATATTGATTATTGATGCAATGAGGATTGTGACTTTTTGTGACACAGTGTAAGAGATCATAAATAAAGATTATACATACATACATACATCCATCTATCTATCCATACATACATCCATACATACATACATACATACATACATACATACATACATACATACATACATACGGTACACATACATACATACATACACATTTGCGCTCTGCCAGTCTCTGCTGGCATACGGTGTCATCTTCTGGGGCACAGCACCGGCTGCAACAAGAGCATTCATAGCCCAGAAGAGAATACTTCGGACCATGACTTCTGCGCGGAGAATGCAATCATGCCGGCCAATCTTTCGCAGACATAGAATACTGCCGCTCCCCAGCCTATACATATTGTCGGTGTGCATGTTCACCTGGGACAACAGTCCATTGTTTCCCAATGGCAGCGACAGCATTCATGACACAAGAGGCTCCATGAAGATCAAGCACGACTACTGCCGGCTAGCTGCTACCACTAAAGGTGTTGTACAGATGGGACGTCGACTGTTTAATGCGCTTCCGCTAGCTATTACAGAGGCTCATAACAGAGCCATTTTTTAAAAAACTCTGACAAACTATCTCATCGATAGGTGTTTCTATTCTACCAATGAATTTCTATGTGCCAATTGACTGTTATGTCAAGAACATTTTAATAGCTTATCTGTTATTATTTGTGAGTGTTTTTTCTTTAATCTCAATATTGGCTAATGTATGATGAATGTATTATTATATTTATTATATTGTTTAGATTGTGATGCATGACTTTTACATTTTTTTAATATCCTTATAAATGACGTGGTTTTTACAAAATATTTGTTTTGTGTTATAAACTGTAATAAAAATAAATAAATAAATAAATAAATAAATACATACATACATACATACATACATCAAGAACGACACTACAAGACACCAACCTTGTGAAAGCCTACCACCTCTACCGTACAGTCCACTCTGATTTCTCTGGGACACAGCGCCCAAACACTGCAATTGCATCCCCTGGAGATGAAGCATCAAAGAATCGAAGACTTCGTGACGTCGTCAACCTCATCCAGTAACGATGTAACATTGACAATTTCGTGGAGGAGGCAAGATGCTGGTACGATATGTGGACACATCGAGAGGATCGTGAAGAAAATGTCCACTTGGACTCTGTTAAATACATTGATCTGTTAAATCGATCGCAATTCTTTCCGCCAGTGGGCAGAGAAATCCTGAATGGACTGAGCTTGCCGGTCACTACGTGCACTGTAGAACGTTCTTTCAGCACATTACGCCGTGTGACGACTTGGCTACGTTCCACAATGACAGACGAACGCCTATCAGGGTTCATGAGAAGCTACGGCATACGAGATGGAATTCATCGACCAAGTCAAGTTTGGGGCTGAAAGTAAGAAGGCTTCAGTTAGTCTTCAATGAACGGATGGGAGACTTGAGATGATAGAAGTGAGTGACTAATTATAATTATCTTGTTTGGGGTATACCTATTGACACTGCGTTAAATAATAAACAAATGTATAAATACCATTTAAATGTTTATATATGCTTACATAATTTATAAATGTGTTCATTTGCACCCAATAATTAAGATAAAGCTCTCCAATACACTTTAGAAATTCGATCAAGACAGCCACATTAAGTAATTTAATTATTGAATTGGTGTTAATAAAAAGAGGCAGAGCTTGTAATGCTTGTTACCATGTTGAACTTACATTTGAACCGGTTACCATATTATGCTGTCTTAGTGGTGAGGGCCTGCCCTCCACACCCCTCAGTGTAAAAGATAATAAATATTGAATATTTCAACCAAGGGAGTATTTAGGGGGGGGGGGGGGCCGAGGGGGCCATGGCCCCCTCCGAAATCAGGGTTTCATCTAAGAAAATAAGCACATTTAAAATAATATGTGAAAAAAAAACTTATAAATAGACAGATCATGTCAAAAACGTTCCAAAATGGTTAAAATTGAGTTAAAATTCCAAAAATTTTCGAATTTTTGTTATTTTGTAATTTATAATTTTCCAAAATAGCTATACACTGCGATTCAAAATTACATCTATATGAATGACCTTGATCCAAAATTTTCTCGTGGGCTGTGCCCCCGAACCCCCTGCTATTCACTGTCATTTTTTAAAATATTAGTAATGTCCGGCCCCCCCCGAAATTTAATTCTGGATACGCCCTTGATTTCAACAAAATTCACGTCATAATGTCTCAAAATTGATTTCAAAGTGTCCAAAATACGCATCCCCCTTCTCTTTTTTCAGGTGGATACCGTGCACCCACTTATTTTTAATGGAAGTAAAACTTGACTTCCAAATGTGTACAAAATCACTTAAGAACGAATTATTTTATTTCACTTATTATTTTACAAATGAACCGCAATAGTAGTATAACTTTTCTTTGCTTCTCTCAGCCTGTTTTCAAGGTCGTTACACATGTAAAGGAGGATCAGTTGTAGGCTTTGTCTCCACATGTGAATACAAGATGACGATCCACTTCATTCCCTGCGACATCTGCCCGTACAGCGTCATATTGACGAAGCTCTCCCCGACACCGCCGCCGGTGACGACCGGAAGGATTCCGGTGCCGTCCTCCGAGCGGTCGAGGACGCGGATGCAGTGGTAGTACACGATCTCGTCCGGCGTGTTGGGAAGCACCGTGTTGCTGGTGTAGTAGGTGAACTGTGAGCCGATGAGAGGTTGTTGACAGGTGTGGCCGGTGAAGGCGCCCTCGCCAGGCGCGATGTCCGTGCAGCCGAGATGGAGGTCGTGCGCGTTGGCAGCGCGCTCCGGGCCAAACTGAAACGGAATATTGAGATGATAGCGCCGGACCGTCGAAGCAAACTGAGAGTTATAAATTGTGATTGGCACCGAGTGTAGGTATAGACTCTTTTGTTTCTGAAAATTTCAGCTTGGCGCGGCGGGTGGAAAAATTAGTCTGATTCCGAGCTATGTTGAGATATCTGGTGATTTATCTGTTACTAATGGCCAAGGCCAATAAGAAATAAGAAAAAATAAGACTGATCCAATAAGGAATAAGAAAAAATAATACTGATCCGATATGTATATTACAAAATGTAGTTTATTGAGCGAGCGTAGCGAGCGTCACCACGGTACTCTTATAGCACTTTCTCTGTTTTTTTTTTTGTTTTTTTCTGCACTGCCGAGGTGAAACCGCACAACCAATCGATCTGATATTTTGCACACGTACTAACGTGATCTATGCGGTCTCTGGGATCGTTTTTGAAAGGGATCCTGTGATTGGTTCAAATTTAAAAAAAATTATCTTTCGATTGGTTGGCCCGTTCAATTTGAAATTTTGATAAGTCATTACGACCAACATTTTGCCCAATCAAACAAAATTTCATCCAAATCCCCCCATTGGTTAAAATTAAAAAAATTATTTAATGTGTTTTTTGAAATTTAAACTAGAATTGTATCACCGATCAACTTAAAACGTTGCATGGTCATTGGGACCAACATAATCTATATTTTTGACTACTTTCAGACTATTTTTTGTTTAAATCTAAAAGTAATTGACATTTTACGGACATTTTGCGTGTTGGCTGTCAAATTTCTCGAAAATGTTGATCACGGCTACTTTGACTCTTCAGTTCTAATCCAAGGTAGTTGAGCAAAAACTTTTAAACGCATATGAAACTAATAATGACCGTTCAACAGATCGATCTGATATTGTGTACACACACTAATATCGTATGAGTGGTCTCAGGTATATTTTTTGAAAGAGATTCTGTGATTTTTGAATATTTACTGGGAACGTAGTTCAATTATAAAGGTTCAAACGATCAACTTAAAACTTTACATGGTTATTGGGACTAATATTTGAGTGATATTTGGAGATTTTTAAACAAGTCTGTGAAAAAATCAAGAAATTGGCTTTTAATGATATTTTTGATAGACGCAGAATTTCGGTTCGAGGTGTTGCGCGTATCCGTGCTCGCTCATCAACGCGTTTCACAGAGCGTTTTCCTAGTAATAACGATATAATTTATCCAAAAAAATGTTGTTTATTTGTGTAGCTATAATTATTGCAAGAAATCTCAATGCTGGGGACTTTCATTTTGTTCTTTGGTGATACTTTTTCTCACTTTACTTTACCCCCGAGTGCTGGTGCCTACTTCAGCCATCTCTGTCCTTCACCTTCCTACAGACTCCATTGCCGGACGCAAGTTAAGCGTGCTTCATCATTTTCAAAACCATAGCAACATCTCTACTGTAACTTCAGACTTTGCGATCATGAGATCCTCAAAGGGAAGCATTTTTTTACGTTTGGCGTTGAGACTAACGGGTGCACTGCATGGTCACCTATCTGGCTCTGATTTTACTCGCCGTTGCTGCCCTTGGGTTGGTGTACTTTATGATGCGTGATGCACGAAAACCGTAAGTAACATGATATTCTCTCAGAATATAGCTTTGAATACATTACATTTCGAAAATATATGTATTTACTAGGAAAACGCTCAGTGTAACGCGTTGATGAGCGAGCACAGAACATGCAACATCCCCAGTCACGATAAACGACACGGCAGCAGACGATTTTCTCTTCAAATTTCCATTCTCACTCTGGATGAATATCATATCCATTGTGTCGTGACTTTCCTACATACTTTTTCCAGCTTTTGACAAACAGTCCCATAAAATGACTCGTAAAATGACAATTAATACTTGACTGATTGGGCTTAACATGTGTAAAATTTAGATAATGTTAGTCTTGATCACCATGCAAAATTTGAATTAATCGGAATATTTTGATTGTCGACCAATCAGAAGATATTATTTATACTTAAACCAATTGGAGTATTTGGCCTTTGTACTGCATCCGATTTGATATGCGCTAGTTTTACTGTAAATTGTGGACCGCTTGGCTGCTCTACAGGCCTTGGAGCAAAGCTTAAAGAAGGCTGGGATGAATATGTAGTAAATATTTCAAGATTATGGAATAAAATGTCCCTAAAATGACAAAAACTTTTGAAAATAACTATAGATTAAACTGAAAATTGGCAAAAATACCTTAAACGTTGGCACCAATGACCATGCGAAATTTTAAGTTGGTCGGTCAATCGGTTCTAGTTTAAATTACAAAAATCACCGGAAAAATGGTTTCAAATTTGAACCAATGGGAGAATTTGGCTGAAATTTATTATGATTGGTTACAATGTTGGTAGCAATGACTTAGCTAAATTTCAAAATGATTAGATCGACCAATCAAAAGACACATTTTTTAAAATTTGAACCAATCAGGGGATTTCAAAAAAATTAGGGTCTGCAAATATCATATTTGGTCTGAACATGTGATCAAAATTTCAGCTCGATCGAATAAACGGTGTGACCTGTATACAAGCAGACGACAGACAAAAAAAAAGAAAAACAGAGGTCCGTGCCAAAAGAGCCAAAAGGAGACGCTCGCTTCGCTCGCTCAATAAATTCGATGAACAAAATAAAATATTATTCTTGTGTGATATATAGTTGTCCAGGAATATCAAGTAAAAATTCTGGCAAAACAAGTCCATCATCGAAAGAGCAAGAACAGCCATGTGCAATTAAGTAAGTTGGTGATAATTTCTTATTAGTAAATCGCCATGCAATCGCCGACGAATATGCAAATATAATATACCAAATAGCTTTGTACCAGGGGGAGGGAGAGGAGTATGGTATGAACTAAAAAACCGATTAGTAGTCGAAGAGAATTATGATCTTTCTAATATACCCCCGACGACTGTCACCTTATCGCGGTGGTGGGGTTTGTGTTGGCCAATGATCCATTGTAGCTACGCCGGCGAGCATATGCTCATGTGTAAGGGCTACCCATGCCGGACAGGTCAGTGGTGAGGTCCAGACAAGGAGCAGCCAGGGTCGGCCTAACCATGCCCTCCCTTGAATTTGCGGTCCCCTCGAGCCGGCCTCCCCCCTCGAGATGGTGTCCCCCTGAAATCGGGTTCAGCCGGCCCGAATCCTCACACCCCCCGGTCCGTCCCCATTCCGGCCTGGCCTTCTCACCAGTGCTGGACTCCCCCGGATCGGGCCCGTTAGGTCGACCCCCTCCCCTTGCCCTCCAATTATGATCAACAAAGTTAAATATAACAATTAATGTGCGCAATATAACCTCGTCGTTGACGCGCCATTAAACCAAACTAATCTAAAATCTAATCTAATCTGTCTAATATAAAGTAAGCAACATGCGATCAGTGGATTGGAATTTTCTTGTAGAACCGTTATTTTGTGAACTCTTTAGCTTCTTTCGTTATCTCAACCCAATATACGGCTCTGTGCAAGTATTGTGCGCAGGATAAGTGAGAGATGTCAAAATAAAATAACAATTTTATAATCCACAGACTCGGTCGCTTTAGTTAAAATACGTTGATTTTGTAAATGAAAATCGAACAATGCAACATTACTTGCGGTTCCGCGCTGGCAGTGACTACCGTCTCCGTCTGCACCTCATGTCCCAGGTTGTTGCTCACTCTCTCTGCTCTGTCTGGGAAGAAGTTGGCGCAGAAGTCGAGCGGCTCGCTAGCGGCTGTGGACAACGCAGCGACGACGACGATCAGCCACGACCAGTGCAGAGCCATGACAGCTGAGACACAACTGCCGGCGAGATATCTTATCAGCGGCTGATAGCAGAGATAGCGGAGCAATGTAGTGGCCTTGGCATTCCATTCGCGAGTGAAGAGAGCGCTATTTCGGTGCTCTTATGACACTTTATCTGTTCGCTTTTTGTTGGCCTTGCCCAGGGAGGGCCATTGCGCATGCAGCGGCTCGACTCCGCTCACGCTGTGACGTCAGCAAGAGACAAGAATGCTGCCGGCTGGCTGGTATAACACGTGCTTGTGCATGTTCGCGCGCTAGATCACACTGCAGTCTTTCAACGCATTGCTATTACTTGTTGTTGCGAATATGTAAAGAGCTTTTATTGATATGTAATGTAAGTGTATTTATTTAACTATGGCTATCAGCGCGGTTTTTGTTTGCCTGAATAGGTAGTGTAGTATTGTATAGGTACTAAAATAATAGTGCCGAGGAGGAAAATAATGTCATGCTTAGCTCATTTTCAACCGAGTGACTTTCATCTACCTAAACCAGGGGTCGGCAACCTGCGGCTCCTTGGTGCCTTTATATATTGGCTCGCTTTATAATTTACATAAATATCTGGAATCAAAAATCTGAAAATCCGAAACAAATACGGCCTGCGGGGTAACAATTGAAATGTTGTTTGATTCAGTTTGTTCATTTTAGAATGCCAGGATCACTTTTAAATTGTTGGAATTCTTAAAAACGCCCAGCGAGGCCACAATTGGAAGGATATTTCATTCAGTTTTTTCAATTTAGAGTCCCATAATAACTTTTAAATTGTTGGAATTCTTAAAAACGCCCAGCGGGAAGGATATTTGATTCAGTTTGTTCAATTTAGAGTCCCAGAATCATTTTTAAATTGTTGAAATTCAAAACAAAGACGCCCTAGGGGGGGGGGGGGGGGGTCAACAACTTGGGGGCTTCGTCAAAATATCAACAACAAAAACTAGTAATTCAAATTATTATTTTCGGTGTATTATATTTGATTGTCTCTACTGCGGCTCCCAGTATTAGGTATCTAATTTATTACTTTTTGGGAAATTGGCTCCTTCACCAAAAAGGGTTGCCGACCCCTGACCTAAACCCTTAATTTTCGCGGTAGGTTCTATTTGTTGATCAACTTCTTTACAAATATTGCCATTATTATACAATGTTGCGTATTTACATGAATCAACTCCTTTTCACAGACCAAATCAGCGTTTATATCATTTAGACTGATTTCTATCAAGAGTTTGACACAGAACAGAAGTGATGTACGAACGAAAATAATATTAAAGTGATGACAATTTTATTTCCATTCATCACATTTCCGGTGTTTGTAGTGTCCTCTTGGTATAAATAGCTACACGTCAAGATATTCATACTAAAATGCTTAGACGAAATAATATAGTCGTCCGCTATTATGATTTTGTCTAAGCTAAATGTGGCAGATATTTTATCCGTCCCTGTAAATAAACGAGATTAAAATTCATTATATAAAAGCTATTGAACAGATAACGCGTAATAATATATCCAAAGGGAGGCCAAAAAGTCCGCGAATAAAAGGGTAGTAAGTGGTGGGAGTCTATGTGCTGAACATAATCAAAACTGAACATAAATGTATCATTAATTTGATAGATCAACCAATAAGCAAGGCAAAACGTGCACTGTGAAAAATATTTATGTATTTTTACAAACTTGTACCCAGGAACAAGGGTTGCCAGACCGGTCGTAAAATATTTCTTGTCCCCTACTCTGATCTACTACACTAAATGGTAGGTATATTTTCTATTTCCGGCCCGTTTATTTTACCTGCGCAGGTGGATTGGAATTTGACACCGTCCGACCGGATGTATTATAGGGATTGGCGCGTACCTTTACCGGTCCACGGACCAGACAATTTACGAATATGTACCGAAAAAACACAGCTCCCTAACAATGAATCTTAGGCGACCAACCTACTTGGATTTCTACGTTCATTTGGTGGCAATATTCAGCAACTTTTAATGAATAATAAACTGATAACGGACGGATTAAATCTCGGTTAAGGACGGAGGAATATTCATAAATGGAACCAAACAAATCGACTACTATGTGCTGGATTTTCTTCATTCATCAATGCTTGATTTTCAGCAACTTGTAATGCAAAATAAACTGATTACGGACAGAATAAATTTCGGTTTAAGGACGGAAGAATATTCATAAATGGAACCAATTTTACTACGACGTGGGTGCTGGAATTTGTTCATTCATTATTGTGTAATTTGTCAAGAACTTAAATGCAATACAATGACCGTGAAATTAATTTTTAAATAAAAATCATTGAAATATATTTCAATTTTCTACTCTTGCATTTTGTTATATTCTTCAATAAATCTTGCATACCTCTTGGTAGTCCACCTATTGAAGGAAGTATTTAATTACAAATAAAGCAATCAAATAAAATAGGCTACTAGATTATATTCGTTTAAATTCTGGTACACAATTAACTTGAACATTCAACTTTGCTTTTGCATTCTCTAAACAAACACGGCTAGTAAAGACAGAATAATTATTATTTATTATTTTCGATGCTAATTTCCTATAAAATTTGTATAGGTTGTTGGCTGGAAGGCAGAGGAATAAGGAAATACAATAATATTTTCAGAGAAAAATGTTGTTGAAAGCTATATTTAAAAAGCTAAGAACCAACAAAATTACATCGCATCTGTAATATAATAGGCAATCTGAATAAAAATGTCAAAATCAATATAACAGATTCAATATTATATGTGACCTATGATGTGACAATACAACCAAATTACCTAAAAAATGTAAAACATACCAATGGCTAAATAAGAAATTAATTTCATACAATACAATGCATAATTTGTATTTTGTAAAATATATCCACCTCAAAAATGGCATCCCCGTTGTGACACTTCTTTTTACAATGAACAGTAAACAGAGATTATCCTTCTTGTAACAAAACCATCTATGAAACAATTTACACGTAACAAGATTCTGAAGCAATTGTTCAATTCTTTCCACCATAAAAAATCAAGCGATACCTGCCAATTTCTGTTTGTTGTTAATAATCACTTTTAAAGATCTAGAACTAAGATTACCTACACTGAACAAATCAATCAATGCAGATCACTAAAATGTGTGTACTACCCATATTTACAACAAAACAAAACTTCAATCTTCGGATTGTGATATTCCTTTTCACAAATCACAATGAACAGTAAACAGAGATTATCCTTCTTGTAACAAAACCATCTATGAAACAATTTACACGTAACAAGATTCTGAAGCGATTGTTCAATTATTTCCCCCATAAAAAATCAAGCGATACCTGCCAATTTCTGTTACGTTGTGAATAATCACTTTTAAAGATCTAGAACTAAGATTACCTACAATGAACAAATCAATCAATGCAGATCACTAAAATGTGTGTACCCATATTTACAACAAAACAAAACTTCAACCTTCTGATTGTGATATTCCTTTTTACAATGACCAGTAAACAAAGATTTCCTTGATTATCCTTCTTGTAACAAAACCATCTATGAAACAATTTACACATAACAAGATTCTGAAGCAATTGTTCAATTATTTCCACAATAAAAAATCAAGTGATACCTGCCAATTTCAATGTTACGTTTTGAATAATCACTTTTAAAGATCTAGAACTAAGATTAGGTACCTACAATGAACAAATCAATCAATGCAGATCACTAAAATGTGTGTACCCATATTTACAACAAAACAAAACTTCAACCTTCTGATTGTGATATTCCTTTTTACAATGAACAGTAAACAGAGATTATCCTCCTTATAACAAAACCATCTATGAAACAATTTACACATAACAAGATTCTGCAGCGATAGTTCAATTATTTCTACCATAAAAAATCAAGCGATACCTGCCAATTTCTGTTACGTTGTTGATAATCACTTTTAAAGATCTAGAACTTAAAAGGCAAACGGAAGCGAGCGGGAATCGCACGGTTCGTCAGAGTGTTTTTTTGAAATTGTGTCTTCCCACTTAAATATTTTAAAAAATCAGATAGTAACGACCCATAACAGCCTAATATACTAAATAATGCCGCACACTGGAGTTCATTATGACCTCTGGTATGACCTCAAAGTGTTAAATACGATTATTTTCGATTATTTCATTAAAAATATCGTATTTAACACTTTGAGGTCGCACCAGAGGTCATAATGAACTCCAATGTGCGGCATTATTTAGTCTTTTAGGCTGTAATGGGTCGTTACTATCTGATTTTTTAAAATTTTTAAGTGGGAAGACACAATTTCAAAAAAACGCTCAGACGAATCGTGCGATTCCCGTTCGCTTCCGTTTGCCTCTTAAATTTAGACAGTAACACGCAATGTGACAGTAACCGAACTCTGTAGACCTTTAGAACAACTGCGCAACTATTACAAAGACACACGAGGCGAAGGCAATGAATCCCAAGTGAATCAATTGATGCGTGATTGTCTTGCAATTCGCTCCATAACACGCATGTAATGCAGCGCAGCTTCTCCGAGCTGCAGGCGTAGGTTGGGGGTGATCGCACACGTTGATGCTGGTCGCACAGGGTGATGATGGTCGGTCAGGTGTGCTGCTCACACAGGGTGATGCACAGGTTGAGGCTAGTTGCATCTGAACCTGGACAACCTAAACAATTACAAAATTACATTAGTTAACTTTCTTGAATGAAATTAATTCAACATCTGATCATCTGAACATATTATTTAATCAACTGGGGCTGGATTCACAAGAAGTATTATCTCCTAATAGTATTATCTTTGGTATTATCTTTCATTTAACATGGTGTTCTTGGTATTAAATAAAAGAAAATACGTATTAGCAGACAGTACTTTTCGTGGCCCCAGGGTTTGAAACCTTTTATAAAATATCCATTCAGTGCTGAAAAGAAACTAGGTACCTACACTTGGCCAAATAAAACTTGAACGTTCAATAAATCTGATAGGCGGATAAATGTAAGATCGCTCCATCAGAAGTCAGTCTAAGCGATCTCATTGTCTCACTCTAGTAGGTGACCTCACATTTCAATGATAATAACAAGCTTTGATTGGTTATGGGACATGACAAGCAGTCATTAAAATTTGGTCGACGTTCAAGTTTTGTTTAGCCGATTGTACTTATAAGAAAATTAGTCAATGTCAACTCAACAAGCATTTTAAAAGTTAAAAATAATATTCGGTGCACTAGGTATATAATGTAGAAGTAAGAGCAACTCTGCCAGTGGAAGACACATACACAGTGCGACTGCACACTGTTTTTTCCCATTGGAAAATAAAACCTGACGCACATCGAATGTGGCCCTGAGAGAACGCTAAATTGCTGTGGATTGCCTATTTCCAAAAAAAATTGTGAGACCAACAAATCAAGCCTCTTTTCTAAATTACTTTGACCTGTCACTTGGGACTCACTGCAAAATTGAGTGTTTTGAAATATCTAAGTTGTGATGTGGTGCCAGTTCACAGCAACAGGGAATTTAAAATAAATTCCCAGATTTAGAAAATTGTAAACAAAGTAGGTAGGTATTCTCATTCAAATTCTTCAATTTATCACTGAAGGTCACAATCAAAAGTTGGCAGAGTATTAAGAAAATTACATTCACATTAATAATTATTGTAATTTTGTTACCACTGAAGTGCAGAGTTTTGGATCATGTTTTGAATCACAACTCGAGATCAAGACATAATTTAAATAGCTTCGTAATGTTTCAGAACACATCATTATTAGATAAAATAAACAGTAGGTAGGTAGGTAGGTACGGTATGAGTTCTAACGGTGGATTCACACGGCCGTTCCAAACTTCCCAAGTTTGCCAAAGTTCGGAATCGCCGTTCCAAAAACTCCCGTGTGAACTATGAACGTTTGGAACTCAATCTTCGCAGTTCGAATCTTTTCATAGTTCACACAGGAGATTTTGGAACGGCGATTCGTAACTTTGGCAAACTTGGGAAGTTTGGAACGGCCGTTTGGAACGGCCGTGTGGAACGGAACCACCTTAAGTCTAGATCCGGCCTTGTTCAAAAACATTGATAAGTGTAAATCAGGCTAAGTAACGTAAGAATAAAACTATTATTAGTTCAAGTTATACTGCCAATAAAAAATTACTATGTAGGTTAGTAGGTAGTTATCATTGAATCACAACGAAAAATTAAAATTGGCATTATAACCTACAAAATCAAACAAATGAGTAATGACAGTGAGTGACACACAAAAACCACAGCCTTCTCTGACTGCAATTACTCAAGGTCCAATTTAAGAGACTAGACCTACACTTCCCCCGCTCCACGGTGGGGCGGGGGAAGTGTAGGTCTAGTCTGTTTTAGTAGACTTGCTTTTGTTAAGCTTTTGTATCTTGCTTGACCTTCATCTTTTCAGCCAACACTTTCTCCACCAAAATGTTATAAAGACTGAATACAGAATAGAATATTTTGTACAATGGGGGACCTTTAGAATGTAAAGAGCACACAGTTTTATAATGATAAACTGTGTGCTTCAGTGATGTCTTCTGAGCAGGTAACCCTAAATCGGATCTTTAATTAGTTTTAATTAATTATTGACTACTGCCTGCAAATGCAATGTTGTTGAAGGGGGTTAGGTTGAGGGGTGGATCTTTGATTGCGATCCAGTTCGATCGCGATTCAGATTTCGATTGCGTTCTTACAACTCAATCGAGATTTGAATCGTGATCGAATTGGATTGAGTTCAGTTCACACACATTTTCGAATGCAATTGAGATATTGGATCGCAATCGAATCCTCAGTGTGAACAGTGTATTATTATCACAATATGAAAAAGCACAGTGTTTCCTTCTGGGGCCCTGAACATCCGAATCAGATTCTGGCCTAACCCGGAATTTTCAAGTTATAGAATAGGCACCCTGTCACACTTTGTTTAAAGTTACCTAGTCGTAGAGGCATTTTTTCCTCTTGCAGCACCAATATATGAGAAGAGTGAACTTCCCTTCTTCGTAAACGCTCATTCACAATGCACCGTTAATTGAGACTTGAAATGATAATGTTAACGAAAGATATTAATGTGTTTGATTTACGGGTTCACTCTGCATTCAGAATGGCAGAACAGTAAAACGACAACATTAAACACAATGTGAAAGTTACCAAACTCCAAATATTTCGTGCAACTTTACGAAGATACACGAGGTAGGTACCTACCTACCCACAGGCGAAGAATTCAGAGCTAAGATTTACGTTTTTGTTCCCATTGCGGCTAGTAGGTTAAAGTTGTCATTATTGATTCTTGTCAAAGCTAGCGGTGGATTGTGAATGACTAATGAGCCTTACGAGGGCTAGGTAATAGGTGAACGAGAAACACGCTGGTCATAAAAGTTATTTTTTTTAATTTTGCCTCACACTACACAAGGGTTTGGCAACCTGCGGCTCTGAAGCCGCATGCGGCTCCTTGGTGGTTCTTGAATGGCTCTTTATAAAGTTCGTTCACGATAAGAATATCACTGACGTTTTAGTCGATCACGTCGTTAATTGGTCAGTCACTTGAACACTGCTCTGTCAATGGCAAGACTTTCTTCTTTGTATTATTGAAATTGTATAAATTATGTCAAATACACCATTTTTAATATTATAAATATTATAAATATTATAAAAATTCAATAAAATTGATTTATTTTTATCTACAGCCGTATTATACACATTTTTTGATTATTATATTGATATTTACATGTTTAGGTATACGTTCACTTGACTACGGTAGTACACGCAGCCATTACGGCTTGCAATTCTAATCGTGAATGAACTTTAATTTAAATAAAGATCTTGAATCGAAAAATTTGTTAAATCGGAAAAAATCGCCCTGCGGGGCAACAATTGGGGGGGCTTTGTCAAAATATCTAAATAAACTAGTAATTCAATGTATTATTTTCTGTGTATTATATTTGATTGCCTCTACTGCGGCTCCCACTATTATCTAATTTATTATTTTTGGGAAATTGGCTCCTTCACCAAAAAAGGTTGCCGGCCCCGGTACTACACTATGACCACTGGTATTACCTACTTCCAAGTTATGATATTTATGGTAACATAATCGTATTTAGGTAACATATTGAGGTCGTACCAGGTGTCATCAGTAGGTACTCCAGTGCATTATTTAGTGGTCGCTACCTGCTTGATTTTTTGAAAATCAGACCTAAACATGTTACTGGTCATGGAACTTGGTTTTAATTAGTTATTGAAAAAATGATACTAGTTACGACCTCTACTAAACTGGTTTAACTTCAAGCAAAAACTGTTACCTATTTCCGATTGCGGTCGGTCGGCCAAGCTCTTCGATATGTCTCGACATCTCTCGTAAGCGTGAGGACATTGTTGCTGAATCTTGGGCTCCCCTTATTCCCGCTGCGCTGTACCTTATTCCCTTCTCCACCGTCAATATTGAAGATGTGTCTGAAACCAAAAGCAATGATATGACTACCATAACCTAAAGCATAATGATCACAATTTAGTAATCAGAGTGCAACATAATGCTTTGTGTGTGAGTAGGTAATATGAGTTTGATATATTGTAACTACAGAAGATATAAATCCAGATAATTCACTTCAAATAAATAACATTTTAACAAATTTGATTGATCTGTCAAGAGAAGACACCACCTAAGCCCAGTCTTATAAGGTCTTGACACTGTACAGATAACTACCAAGCAGCTACATATCTTTTGTTGGATGAAGGTAATTAGTCTGAATAATTGAATCACAAGAACTGTTGCGCCTTATGGCAAGGGAACCTTGCCTTGCCTTTGATGGCAAGGGAACCTCAGACCGCCTCGAGTCTGTAGCAGGGCATGGACATCAAGATCAGAGAGATCCTTGGCAGCTTTTAATCGCTATGGAACTGAAAGGAGTGTACGAGATGATGTTCTCCACGACTGTAAGAAGTCATATGTTGCGAAGTTCGACCTGATGTCCAGGACTCTTAAGAGTACGCCCCCGAGCAGTCGTGCACCTCGAGACAATCTCTTCAATCACACAAGACATCGGGGTGGAAGGACAATTCATTGACTTTAAAGTGTTGAAATCGCCGGCCACCGTCGGCAACTGCATATAGCGCACTATTCGAAAGGTGATTTAGAGTAAATGAAGCAACACAACCTCAACAGAAAGGACAGCCAACACCAAGGTCAGTGCCCACCATGATTTGGGAGGGGGGGGGGGGGGGGGGTAAAAGAATCATCCCTCTCGAGTGTGAACAGGAAATTAGTTCATGCATTTGAACTACATATGAAGTGAATGTATCTTTACTAGAAATGTTGTAAGACTCTACCTTTGAATCCACTCCATGGTGGCCGAGAGAACGGTGGGGTACTGCATGGCGAAGATGTAATACAGTGCGAAGCTGAGCAAGATCGCCTGGGATGCCGTTATTGCTCCTTCGATGCAGTTGTTTTCAACAACTACATGGCACTGCACACCTGGTTCGCGTATGTTGCCACCCAATACTGCCACATGGGGAGTTGATGGTAGTCCGTGGATTGCTTCAATTTCAACTTCACTTATCATGTCCTGTGAACATATAATAAGAAGTAAGTTGCCACTCTGACATCAGACCATAGAAACATTGCATTGTTAATGAATTGACAATATTAATATTCAATTGGTGACCCTTTACAAACAATGTACAACTGTTGTAGCTATGTTTACTAGATAATCGCTGGCAACTAGGCTTATTAAACTTTTTTGCATATTATGCAACATCATATAATACGGGACTACTTTTTATGATTGTTAGAAATATTAACAAATAAAATGAATATGCTATATGTTATTAAGTAGTAAGTACAATATTGTTACACAACAAAAATAATTACCTCGAAGTAGACAACATAGGGGTCGGTCGTCTCGTTCCACTTCTCGGCCAGCATCATTATGAGGTGGACAAAGGCTTCGTCCTCACTCGCATTTGCGTTTTCTAGCGCAACTAGTCGAGCTCTGAGGGTGGTGGTACTTTTGGGCTCTCTCGGCTTGGCTTTTGCAGTCTCGGCAGTCAGGTGCCGGATGACGATGGGTACATACCCAGAAATGGACTTCGAGGCGACGGTTATTAGGTCGAATCCCATTAATGTTCTAAAATGGGTCATCAGATGCTCCTTCTACAAAAAAGGAAAACTTGTCTTAGAGACAATACTACATATGTATTCAATAAATCCGTCACAAATAAAATACCTACATACCTAATTAATCTTAATAAAGTAATTGTGAGAATTGCAGTGAGCTAAGTATTTATTTTTTTTTTGTCTGGGGCTTAACGTCGCACTGTTCTGCAGCGAGGCTAATGGCGATGGATGAATGATGATGATGATTGGGAGATGATGGTGAAGAGTAGGTAAGGATGGAAGGTGGGAAGGAGGCGGTCATGGCCTATTAGTAGGGTACCTTCCCAGCATTTGCCTGTCGACTGAGGGAATACCACGAAAAAACCCCAGTCAGGAAAGACGGCCGCGGGAATCGAACCCGGGCCTCCGGAATACAAGCTGAGAGCGTTAACCACTCACCCAACCTGTTCCGTGTGAGCTAAGTATTTAGTAAGAAAAGTTTTTACTCCAATGTGGGAATTGAATGAACCATTTTATAAATTATTATATTTGAAAATTAACATAATTGACATTCAGAGAAGATAACAGAATAGGTAATCATATAATTAAAAATATATACGTTTTGAAATTACCTATACTGAATTTCTTTTGTAATTCCTTTCAAGAAATAACGAATTAATATCACGAGGGAAACTAAATAACTAATTACCTTCAGTTCCCAGACCAACATGACAATGACATTAATACAGATGTGAAACAAATGAAATGCTCACCTCCAGCAGGAACGGCCATTCCTCGCGGATGGTTGACATGCCGACCTTATCCGCGATGAGGCGTCGCTGAAGAATATAGGTGTCCGACATGTACTGCGCTATTGTGATTCCGTCTCTCTCTGATGTAATCTTCTTGGCCTCATTGATGAGCCATTCTTTCTTCCCGCCAAGAGATGCCCGAGTCTCACCCTCGGGCACGTCGACGGGAAGAAAGTTGACGCATCCATATCGGTCCTTCGCCGACGAATACTGAAGCTTTCTCTTCTTCGCTGTTTTGTCTTGGTCGGGTGTCTCGGAGTCATTGCGTCGATTAGTGTGATTTATTTTGGACATAATTCGGCGTGTAAGGTCAGATGACCCTGTGCCAATCAATCTGCCATCACACATTTCCTCGCGGAATGTTTCGGGGTATCTTCTGACAAGTCTGTTACAAATTTCTTTTATTATGGCTGGCTTCGGGTTGTTATCTTCATCGTGGATCTCTTCCGCTAGAAGTCTTACTAAGTTAAAGAGTTGTGTCGGAGTGGCTTTCTTTTTATCATTTATTGATTTTTGAAGAGTGGCGGGAAATTTTTCGAAAGGTATGGACCAATTGTTTAAGGGGGATGCAGAAGTGCTTGAAGAGCTCGGTATTGGAAGTCTCGGTGAAGCTGGTATGGTGGGTATGGTGGGTATGGCGGGTATGGCGGTTGTTTCAAAATTCCGTGATATGGCTTTCTTTAAGCGGCTGGTCTGGACTGTGTTGAGCAGCCCGGCAAGATGTTTTTCTACTTGAATGTCTTCTAAATACATGATGTCGTCGACACCGTGCTGCTCTAAACTAAGAATAACTGCATCACAGTCAAACGATCCTGGGATGTTCTTCAGGAGAAAATCCCTTACTGCGTCCATCTATAACAGAGAAATTTACAGGTTTTATTATGTGAGGGGACACATTTTGGGTGTTTTTATCAGAAACGTTATCACTGCTTCTTTGACTAATTTCGTTTCGGCTCTTTCTAAGGTATTTAGAGCAGAAACTTGCAAACACATGTGAATTCGCATTTAATACGAAGGCTTGCTGATCAACGCGTTACACAGAGGTTTGCAGGCCCTTATTTTTTTGATATCTGTTTATTGGATCAAATTTTAAAAAAAATACCTTCTGATTGGTTGATCCGATCAATTTGAAATTGTGTAAAGTCATGCAAACTTTCCAAATTTTCAGCCAAATTCTCCAATTGGAATCTGATTGCAGTTCCAGTGAAGAAAAACAATGTGACTAATTATATACCCCCCCCCCCTACCCCCCCCCCCAATCATCTGACCTGACGTTTATTACCAATTTGCATTGTTAACCATAAAATGTGTATGCTGTGATTCTTAACTCATAAGATGTATTAGCGAATGAATAATTACCATGGATTAACTTGTAAGATGTTTCAAGACAATCGCAGGGAATCCTAAGTTGTGGTAGACCGTATACGGTTGGTAATCTTGAAGGGCGTGTACTGAATGGCATATGATCCTCTCCGTAATCTGGACTTCATACACCTCCAGATCTTCATTGTGAGTACCTAAACCCTCTTTCCCAACAAAGAAAACTTCGTCGGAATCCACCAGGATTGTTATGACTTCCATGATGTTTAGTATAAATTCTGAAGGAAGGATCAATATGTCTGCAGATTTGTAAAGAATGCCTCGAAATAAACACTTCTTTCCCATCAACGTTTGCTCTGATGGTTGCATGGTGGTGACTCTCCCGATTGCGTTATTGATTTCTTCCCTGCAGACATGTGGATCGTATTCACTCCCTTTTTCCATTATAATTTCTGCCGGAAACAAGCCATTAGCCGAGTACGATGCCTGTAGGTACTGGTGTTTTACAGCCAGAGATTTTGTTACGTTGATAGTGTTTTTCGTTACTCGGATTATGTCAGTGAAATATTTATGTTTCGACTCGAACCGTAGTGTCCACAGGCGAATCAGCGGTCCGTACCATGTTATCATCTTCGGATAGTGGCACATATAGTGGTGTTTGGGCCTCAAAGGTTTCAAGGGGAAATTTTGTCGCCTCAACTCAATATATTCACGTATGAGGCTGTTGAGGTATTCAATTACGTTCGTGGACACAACTGGGGAGCAAACAATCTGCACAATTCTCAGTAGGACACACACCATCCGCCATACTGAATCATTAAGGTCTTGAATCTTATTTCCGATAAGCAAGGGGAAGATTCTCAAGAAAGTCCATGTTTGAACAGCATGGCCTCCAAGCTTGTCACCGTTTCCCACTGGTGATGGCTTGTCCCTGATACCGATGCCTGCATAATCAAATCTTGCGATCTTGCGGTTGAGATAATCGCGAGTGAACCATCCTAATTGCTGGAAGTAGCTTAAGGCTAAGGGAATATCATATTGAGCAAGACCCTCGAAAATGTCATGCCCTATGCATGGTGGCATCCCGCTTGTCACATGGAAATCAGGAATGTCATTGAAAATAGTGTTATATTTAACACCACGACTGTTTCCTTCTGTGGCTGCCAATCCCCTCGCCAATCTTTCATTCTCAATTGTGTTGACGTCTTCATTGTAGTTTTCCATTGTTCGTGGTTCTGCATGGGTATGGCCATCAACGAAGTCATTCCTGCTTATGGTGCAATACTGGCAAAAATAGTTGGAAGTGCTGAAATTTTCCACAAAACCTCCAATATAATGGCTCCCTAGATTATCTCCTGCCACAAACGCGACTGATCCTTTAATAACTTGCCCCTTGACTGTTATCCCAGAATATCTAAGAATTTTCAGATCGTCGATCAGGGGTTTGAACACTTTGGATGCAGTAAAGAACTTTAAATGTGAGGATTTACATATCAAAATTAGCTGCAGCGGGTCAACTTTTGAGCGATTCCATGTATGTATGTTCCCAATAGTATAATAAACACCCATCATTTTTAACGAGCGACGTGAGCTTCCCAATGGGTTAGCTGCAACGTATTCATCTTCATAAATAATTACTTGAACGGATGAATTGTCATTTGAAAAAAGGGGGTGTTTCTGATACATTGTTCCGTCGTGGAAATCGCGGTACATCCCTTCTGTAGATTCTCGCTCCTTATTAGCCTCGTATTGCTCGTATACTGTGTTGTCGGAGAGCATAGCTTGAAGAGTTTCTCTTATTGGCACATAATGCATAAAGCATTCCTTATTGTTGAGGTCCTTTCCTAGTCGGACTGCTTTTGGGGGAACATATTGAAAATTACTTTCATAGAACTTTCGTCTGTTATAGATACTGTTTAGTGGACCTTGCATGCCATATATCTCTGTTATTCTGTCATCCACAACTTCCTTCAAAATAGCATTGACAGCGTTGGCCTCCACGTCATTAAATCTCTCTCTTAAGTCACTCATCAGCATTTCAGATGTCAGGGCCATCAGCGATGCATATTGGTTGTACACATGCTGAGCTGTTCTTTCGGCAACATTGTGCTTAGCACTTAACGTTAAATAAAACAAAGCCAAGCTCTTAGTAAGTTCCACTTTGCTACAAGTTTGTTGATCAGCTGTTATAGCACTCATAGACGTAGCATCAGGTTCGATTGTATTGTCAAACACTTCATTTGTACCGAGATCTATGCTGGAACACTGGCCAGTAGAAGTGGAAGGTTGTTCAGTAAGTTCAGTCGTACTGTCAAAGCAGGAATCGGTGGTTTCAGCAAGAGAAAGGTGCTTAGTTTGCCAGTTTCTATGCTTGTAACTTAAATGGGATCTGTATGACGATTCTACTAAATAAGTATTTTCGCAATGAGGACACTTCACCATTGTTGATCCATCAAAATGGCATTTAAGGTGTGCTTGCAGTTCAATCAATGTCAGTTCAATCTTGCAAATACTGCATGACTGTATACTAGCATGACCACTTGATATTGAAGATAGTATTTCTTCTGACCGATCGTGCGTGTTTTTATGGCTATTAATCAAATGTGATGTAAACGAAGCGAAAGTACTGTACTTTCGCCGACATTTTGTAACCCCGCATAAAAATAAACTTTTCGGTCCATTGTTATGGAGGACTTGACAATGCGAAACGTACAAATCGACAGAATTTGTTGCGAAGTTACAACCAATTGTTTTGCATTGGTACATCTTGATGTTTTAATTGAAGAATATCGCCCTCAGTATCTTACTTTTTCCGATTTTTTGGGCTGATACGATGCCAACACATCGCAACAAATGCTAAAACAAAAAAATATATAAGATACAAAATACGGTCCAGAATGTATCTATGCTTAATTTGATTATCTTTGCGATCATGTCACATTAATAATGCCATAGTTGTTTAGACCTTCCTCAGCCCCTCCCCCCCCCCCCTCATGTCACAGCTTGTTACGAAAACGTTTGCCCCCTCCCCCCAATAATTACGCCACATATTAACACCCCCACCCCTTCATTTACAAAAACCTTGAATTTTTATCGTTTTACTGCCAATACTTTTGGGATTTTGAATACGTGTATATATGAAGACATCAACAGATTTCACTTTTTTATATAAATTAAAATTTAATATGTGTGTGTGTGTGTGCGCCAGCTTATGAACTTGAAATAGTACAGTCAGTTAGATCAATTTTAGGTCACAATTAGGGGTTTGATGATAAACTTGTAAAAATTTTACTATATACTCAGAAAAACTAGCTTATCAACATAGGCTACGGTGCATATCAATTTTTTTCATATTTGGGGGGGTAATGGGGGTTAAATTTTTATTTTCGTTGTTGCAATAAAAATGGCGGAAACTTAAAAAAAAATGCACAAGGTTCGATTATTATAAGATGAGGTAAACGAGTGTTTTGTAAAAATTGTATGTTTCCATTATTATAATATTGAAAATCAAAATTTGACCCACCCCACCCCCCAAATATGAACTTATTCGTTATGCACCGTAGCCAATGTTGATAAGCTAGTTTTGCTGAGTACAAGGTGACATTTTTTCAAAATTGTTATCTAACTCCTTGTGTTTATCACAACAATTAAAAATATCGACTACCCCTCCTCCCACCCAAAATATTGAATTTATTTTCATGCTGAAAGCCATATCATTATTAGATGAGTATAAAGAGTATCCTGTGATAGTTTTGAGTTTCTATCACTAACTCCGCCATTTTTATTCTAATATTAAAAATAAAAAATTTACCCCCCCTACCCCCCCAAATATGTAAAAATTTGATATGCACCGTAGCCTATGTTGATAAGCTACTTTTGCTGAGTATATGGTGACATTTTTACAAATTTATCATCAAACCCCTAGTGTTTATGCCAACAATTAAAAATATCGTCTACCCCCCCTCCACCCCAAAATAATGAGAATATTTTCATGCACAAAGGCACATTATTATAAGATAAATTTAATGAGGATGTTGTGAAAGTTTTGAGTTGCTATCACCAACTCCGCCATTTTTATTTTAATATTGAAAATAAAATTTTGACCCCCCCTACCCCCTCAAATATGAAAAAATTCGATATGCACCGTAGCCTATGTTGATAAGCTAGTTTTTCTGAGTATATGCTGAAATTTTTACAGGTTTATCATCAAACCCCTAATTTTTTACCTAACTGACTGTACTAAAAGTGATTTATTTAATTTTTAAATAATGCAATAGAGAAGAAATTTTAATTTCATTTAAGTCTTACGTCCCACACCTCTAAACCCCTCTCCCCCATGTCACACTATGTCATAAATCGCGATACCCCCCCCCCCCCCCCCCCTAATCGTGTACGTAATTTATGGACGCTCCCATATAACTTTGTGAAGTACTAGTGATATTTATATGTTACTATGAAAACGCTTGCAACAGGGACGACGCTAAAGGGGGGCCTGCCCCCCCAAACCTTCGCCCCCCCCCCCCCCCCCTTGTGCCCCCCCAAACCAAATGTGGGAAAATAAATATCTTGAAAGTCTATACTTTTCTTAAATTTTTTGCACTGTTCAAATTATCAAATAAAACTTCAGCTGACAATGTTTTGCAAATAGGCGACTTTCGTATGCCAGACATAATAAAGTTCCTAAGAAGTATAGCAGGGTTGACAAAAATTGGATAAGATACTGAGCTCAAAGGATAAGGAAAGATCTTGCAATGGAGACTCAAAGTTTCAAATTAGGAAAGGAGAGATTGAAATGGTTTGGTCGATTGAAAGGGATGGGACAAGAGAGGATACCGAGAAGGAAGGCAGATAGAGCAGCAATGGGAGGGAAAAGAAAGGCAGGGTGACCGCGAACGAAGTGGATGAGTGGAGTGAAGGTGGCTGTGGAAAAAGTGGAGAGTCTCGGGAAATGGTAAGGGACGAAAAATGGTGGTATAGCAGTTCATAAAAATTAGTGTAGGGATAATTTTTTGAAGGCTTCAGTATTTTTAATTGTCCCCACCAGGAGCGTAGGAAGGGGGGGGGATGGGGGGAAAATCACCCCTCTGATTCAATACCCCTCCCTATGTACTTATATATTTATGTGTCAAGAAAAAAATGTGCTTAAAAAGTGTTAAAATCGCATAGAAATGCACCAAATTGATGTCTGAAATTCAAAATTTCTGAATTTTACTGGGGGGTCCTCCTCCCAGACCCCCCATTGTCTTCGTAGACACTGGTATCTCCAGCTCAAGTATTTTACATATTATTCCCCCCCTTGCAAATTTAGTTTCTACGCGCCTGATCCCCACGCCACAATATGAAAATATATGTGAAAATACGTTTGCCCCCCCCCCCCCCCCCCCTAAAAAGTGTATTGCCCTACCTAGGCCCCCCCCCCTGTATAAAAATCCTAGCGTCGTCTCTGGCTTGCAATGATTATAGCGCGTTGATAAGCGACAATTTTCGTGCATAACAATAATATACGAAAAAGGGTTGCCAATCAATCACGGAACATATTTGGGTCAGAGGTAACGCTCTGAACTTGTATTCCGGAGTCCGGGGTTCGATTCCCGCGGCCGTCGTTCCTGACAGAGGTTTTTCGTGGTGTTGCCTCAGTCGACCGGAAAATGCTGGGAAAGTACCCTACTAATAGGCCACGGTCAATCCCCCCCCTATTACCTATTCTTCACCATCATCTCCCAATCATCATCATCATCATAATCATTCGTTCGTCGTCATTGGCCTAGCTGCAGAACAACTTGCGACATACGTGACTTTACTAATATTTGTAGACCGTTGGAAGCAAATTATCAGCTTTTAATTTAAAATTAAAAAAAAAATCAAACGTGGAAACGTGGGGGAAATTTACTGCTCTTTAATAATTTCGGGATCAACAAAAAATCTGATAGTAAGTTAGGGCTCAACAATGGTATTTCCGTGAAAAAGCTAAATACGATACACGATATGACACAATACGATTATCTTTGCAACTTTCAAAGAGGATCCATTGTGTCGTGACTTACATAATTATTCCAGAAATCTCTTTGACCGCTCATACTAAACTTAAAAGTGTTGATAATGTTATTATTGATCACCATGCAAAATTTAAACCTAAACAGAACCCTTTTAGTTTCGACCAATCAGAAGATACCTATTATTAAAACTTAAACTAATTTGAGGATTTGGCTGCAACTTTGTAGGATTTGAGACAATATAGGTAGGTCGCAATTACTTAACAAAATGTAAAATTGATTGGACCAACCCATCGGAAGATAATTGTTTTAAAATTTGAACAATTCGGCGGATTTCAAATAAATTAGGGTCTGCAACGCCCATGCATAAACAAACAAAACATAAACAAAATTTTTGCTCAATCGAAGAAAAACTGTGACCTGTTTACCGGTGTTGTATAATCAGAGGTCCGTACCAAAAGAGCCTAAAGGGCATTATTGTCGAAACTAGCTTTAAAAAATATGAACGCGACTATTTTTACCGTACAGTGAAAATAGCATCTGGGCTATTTTCACAGTACAGTGAAAATAGCCTATGCTTGCAGGAATGGCTATATTCAATGTATGCAGTGAATCAATATTTAAAAAAAAAAAATTACAATCTACAAGCAACAAAACCGCTCCAAATCGCTTTTGGCGGGAAAAAATATATGACCGGCCTTAATGGTGGTAGAATCATAACTACTTGACAAGCTCCACAAAGTGAAAATAGCATGGATTTATTTTCATACAATAAATGGTCATTGTTGAAATTAACTGCACAAGAAATTAATATAAATAAATGTGTAATATGAATAGCAGACAATTCGACAATGTTGCTTGTAAATTTACACGGTGAAAATAGCCCGGATGCTATTTTCACTGTACAGTGAAAATAGTCACTCCGAAAAGAACAGCGCACGGGCTTTTGCCAATGCGACCATGTGGATTCTGCTTTTAGGCCCGGTCTTTCAATACTCTGCTAAAGTCTCAATTAGCTCTTAACAGTTAGTTAGTGGTCATTCTAGGAATGTCATTGGTTGTTGCCATGGCAATATAGTCCTAATTGACTGTATAAAAGTTAGCAAGGCATTGAAAGACCGGCCCTTAGGCCCCTTCCAGTAAGCGCATTATTTCTAATTAAAAATTGATTATTGTTTTCAGTAGTTTTGAACTGATAAGACTCTGTAACTAGTACGATTATTATTAGTTCAAGTTATTAAACAATAAAACAAATAGAATATAGTTGAACTACATTTAAAGACCGACGCGATGTTTCAGCGCATCGTCAATTTTAGCATAAATTCATTAAATACAGTCATATAATGAAATATATTAACGTAATAATAAGGGAATCTAATTTTACTATAACAAGACAACTTGACGTTCAACGTTGATTGACGTTCACTGATAAATAAGAATGTTTAGAACCCACGTGGTTTTGGCGCGAAGTTGAGTAAATACTATCATCATTAAAATTAAAAGTTAAATTCATAACAATAATGTGGTGATAGCTTACTGAACGAACACCATTTTATAAAATTACTATTCATAACTTAAATCAAGTTAAATCAGTGGTTAAAATGGCAACAGCCACCATTATAGATTGCAAATTCCAGACACTATCTCTACAACCGTTGAAGCCTACATTATGTTTGAATAATGCAAATACTATAATGCTAAAACTATAATGTTATGCACCAAGTTATGTACATACCTTCAAAGATGTTCTTGTTGAGACTGCAATTGATCTTCAATATCCAACGCTGTCTTCACGCACACTTCACAAGTTGAAACAGAAGGGTGAAAAACGTGGTGTGTTGTCTCACTATTCAGGTAGTACTGAGTGTTATTCGCTTCGCACGCCACGCGGTAGCCTGATCTTGGACCGTTCCTTGCCAAATGGTCATCGCTGATTGGTCAAGTGTCTGAAGGGGTAGTTTGAAGACAATTTCCCCTACTTTTCCTCGATGATGACCACGATGATGACTAATATAGAATATCATCCAAAAATAACGTGAAATCCTATTTCAAAACTTATTCCTGTTCACGAAAGAAACTTACTACCTAATTGTCATTTATATATTTCAAAACCAACAAACGCCAACAAAGTTAGTGCCACAAAGTTAGCCAACAAGGTATAGTTTTAGAAACATATAAAAAATCAATGGTACATTTTACTTCATGATATTTTGGCGGGAAACTTGTTTAAGAAATTAGCAGCTAGTGACGTCATCGTGATCGATAAATGGAAAAATTGCGACGGTAATAATGGCGATAAACCGATTACGAATAAATGGTGATGGAAAAATTGCGCCCCCATGCCGAAGAAATATAACGACAATATTAATGTTGGTTCGGTACAGTGGCGGACCCAAGGGAGGGGGCGATAGGGGCGATCCCCCCCCCCCCTTCTAAGAATCACAAAAATCTTCCTTTCCTAATCTTCTTGAGGCCCGCTGACTGGACATGAGAATATCACTACTGTACCTATACATTACTACTAGCCAAAACATTGCGGAAAGGGCACCCACCAAATTAATTCCTAAAATTCAAAAAATTTCTGGGGCTATGCGCCTCGGACCTGAGGCGCATAGCCCCGGGTTTAGGGGACCCTCCCCTGAACCCCCATTGTTTTTGTAGCCAGCATGTTTGCCCTGACAAACCACCCACCTCATATTCTACAAATGAACAACTATAATAAAAAATCCCCCCCCCCCCCCCCCCGGTCTGCCTCGGTCTGCCTTAGATCAAACTTTGGTTAAATATATGTGGCGCAAAAAATCACTTGTTTGAGAGGTCACTCAGACAGAACTGAAATGATAAGAAGCTAAAACTTTCACACATTGAAATATTTGAATAATGAGAAGATCACATTTAGTCTTGGTGCTGCGACAAATATTTTTACGTTGGTCACCAGGCTAAGAAATAATATTAATTTATTCGATTAGTTGTATTTGTCGTAGAGTATACAATATTTTGAAAGTGTAATTGAATTCAGTAACGTTTCTAGACGCTAGTGAAACATAACATAGCTGATACATGGATCAGAAGAGGAGAAATGAGTTTTGTAATTCAGCATCTAGCAGCGTTTTTTTTTATCACAAGATCAAGAAAACAGTTTTCAACCATTTTTTATTACGTCTTGTCATACTTCATAAAAGTTACGTTCTATTTTGATTGCACATTAAAATATAGGAATGCATTGATATTTGATATCATATGTTTAATGTACCTAATTCATTTCAATAAAGCAAACAACAGCTAATTTCAATTCAATTCAATATTAAGCTCTAAATGTTACAATATTAAGAATAGACAGTCCCTTATTTCAAGTGTTCCTGATTTAAAAAAAACTGCTTCCCATTTTTTAATTGGGATCTATCTCTAGTTGTAGATTGGATTGATAACATGAAATATTGAAAGTATACATGACTAGGATGTAGACAAACAAAACAGTATTATTGTGAGATGTATAGTTTTAAAGTAATTGACACAGAAAGATTGATAGAAATTTCCGAATGTTAAAATTATTTAACCTTGTTATAAAACAGTAATATCAGCATTGACTTCATGGGGCTCAGCATTGCCATGGCAACAAAGTATTCACCATGGTAACACATTGTTGTGGACTAAGAAATTACATCACCAGACACACAACGTCACACATAGATTTTCCCGCCAAAATGTCACAGGAAATTTCAATTTGATGTTTTATGAATGAAAATGTAATTTTTTTCGGGAGAAAAGTGTATTTGTTTTATTATTGGTGTTAATATTTAAAAAAATTTAAATATAATTTTATATTAAGGCTTCGCTATTATATTTTTCTCGTGCATTTCTACTTTTCTCTAATATTATTATTTAGGTATTGATAATATTGGGATTCACATAATATGTTGCAAGTAATATTTTGTTATATTTGTATTTTAAGCTATTACAATGAATAAGTTATTGGAATGAATACACGTAGGTAATAAAGTTACTTTCTTGTCTGTCAACAATTGGCATCTTTTTGGTAGGTAGAATTTCTCTAGGTTTCACTCTTGGTTCTACTTCATTTGTAAGGATAATCGTGCACATGCCTGCCAATTTTTCGGATGGCTAAACCAAACTTCCGGCCTGTTGGTTAACCAGCCAAACAAAATCTTACTAACAGGCTTGGACATCAAGTGAGGACGACTATCCTTCGCCTCGCCACCCCCTCGGCCTAGTCATTTTATGCATGCGTTTCCAGTCTATAGTTAGGATAGTTTTTTTTATTCTGTATCAATTATTATTTTCATACTTCAGAGATTCCGGCTATATGGCCATTTGGTGCCATGCAAGAGCCATTTTTTATTTCGATTTTTTCACGATTTTTTAAAAATACTCCGAGATAGATCTCACTTATTCCACATACGTACTAGCTTATAATTAATTCATCATGGTTGTTAAATAGGTATTTCATCATTAAATCAGATTCAGATTTTGAAAATTATAGCCAATTAGTCGAGAACTAATGAGATGAGAAACCGGGATTTTCTTGGAAACTCCCAGTAGAGTCAGGATGTTAGGATAGAATGTGCGAAGTGAAAAATACGCGGCCGAACCTGCTCTATCTCTCTCACACACACTCGCTCGCTCTCATTTCCGTCCTTCGCCTCCCTTAATTTCCAATGCTCTTTCCAAGCAACCGCTCATTTCCTCAGAACAAAACCCAAATATCAGTGTAGTCAACTGTGATTGGTTCAGGCATTCAAAATCGCATTCTGAGACCCAATCCAAAGTGTCCTTACTAACTATTCAAATTATATTCCCCGCTAGTGGCGAGTCGAGCACATTCTGAAGCTAAACTACTATAAAACTTTCCAGAAGACTGTCGATGGTCGCATGACTCATGCATCTCACAGCTCAGAACGGAAATAAGATACTTTTTTCCCAGTGGAAACTTTCATGGATAGGTAAATACCATATCACAAGTATATTCTAAGAATATGCAAGTAATTCATCATACAACCCTACAACTCTGATTCGGTGGTCCCTGTTCGTACTGAATGAGGACGAACGCCCTCAATAAAGATTTTGGTAGTTTTTCCGAAACAAGAAAAAAAACAAGACAAGGACGGCGCTAGGGGTGGGCGCGGGGAAATCGCGCGCCCACCCCAAACAAAATAATCGAAAGTACATTTATTAAATGAAGTAAGCCTATAACGCCGATAGAATATTACAATAAATACACTCATATTTTATATTTTATTTCAAACACCGATTACCCCAAAAGTGATAATTTCAGAGTTCTAAATTCGTTTTTATTGGTGTAGGAATAAAAGAACGCTCTGCGGGGCATGGATTTCTTAAAATCCAACACCTTTCAGCAGATTTTTTTTCGTGTCACCCCTAAATAATTTTCTGACGTCGCTGCTGAAGTATGACAAAAGTGGTGTATCGAATGGTACAAAATTTACAGCATCATGACCTGGTTATTCTTAAATTTGTTACAGAGTGTACAGATGGATATCAAAGTTGAAACTCTGAATTACTGAAATAAAGTTCAGTAATGAAATCTAAGTTCCGATAAATCACCAAAAATATTTTGTGAGTTTGATAGTTCGTAGAATAATCAATTTTTTAATCCTAGTGTTGGTGATGAAAATATAGTTAATTAACTGTAATAGGTATTTGAGTGTTAAAAAAGTAGGTATATCACCCACTTCTGTAAAAACGTTTTTGGCGACGCTACTTTAATTGAATATTTTTTGGGGGAACGCCACTTTGGGCGAAAACCAATGTTAACTGATAATGTGACTTTTCTAATGAAGTAATAAGTAGCTGCATCTTTTTACATACAATATACATATACCTATCAGTATCAGTTTTTTCATTAAGCTAATTGAAGATTTTTTTAGAAATTATAGAGCCTACAATGCATCTAGTTGGATCAATAAATATTTTTGATCCGAAATTTCAATACTTTCTTGTTTCTTTATTCCCTTTAGTAGGGTGCTTATAGACGATGCTACAACAAGTAGATTCGCGTATGTATATGATTGTGAGACGATTAATAACAAATGGGAAGGTTGGACGCTTAAAAAGATACGGTAATGAAATATTGGAACCATCCCATCATTTGCCCCACGACTGCAGAAAACCGCGAAAATGTGTAAATGAAGATTTATTGTCACTGGGCCAACTTCCTCCATTGTACATTGTCTACTACTCCATTGTCGTAAAATCGGCAAACGGAAATAGGTGTATTACTTTTACCTGTAGGTAAATACTTAATTTTTTCTCGATTAGTACAGAGTAAAGCGGATTAAGAGTGCACACTTTGCTTAAAATATTTTTTTGCGGGAATTAAAAATAATTTCAGATGAAAATATTAAACTGATATCTGTAGGTACCTCAGAGGGAGTAGGGCGGAAGTCCATCAATGATTCTTGAGGTGAGCTCATAAACCAAATCATGATTGAAATGGTGTCACGAGGCATTGTGTAAGAGAATACTTCAATATAACTGTATTTGTTGACATCAGTCAAATGGCAATTGATAGAGCTTGATTACATCATTCCAAAAGTGTGCAACGCAAAATCGAGAAAATGGACTCCCGGCATTCTACCTCTGAAATACAGATATTATTTTTAACATTTAAAATATACCTACGTTTATTTTTATTAGATTTTTATCAATTACAAAAACATAATTGCACGGAATATATGACATATTTAGATATCACAACTTTCCAGGTAGAAAATATGGTAGTGGAAGAAATGTTGGATAAAATTGTTACAACTATTTTGGGACAGAAATAGGTGATTTTCCATTTAGAGTTAGATTTGCTGTTCTTGGCTGCTCGTAGGATTCCCTTCAACTTCAAGTCTTGATTTGAGAATATTTAGGTGCAAGGAAGATTAAATCATTTTAAAAGTTATTTGCGCAGTTCTTTTATGCGTAGATTAGTTCCAACAGGAAGCCTATTCTATTGAACGTTTTCCCAATTCCATTCCTGATGGAATCCGGTCACGGCCATAAGGATTAACATTGCACCGAAGATTCCATCAGAATTGGAAATTTAAAAGTTCTAGAATACGGCCCCAGATGTGTCCTAACTTATCTAATGAGGGAAAAGACGGACTAAACTGAACCCTTCCAAGTAAAAATTTGTTGTTTGGTTGAAAAAGTCACGTGATATGCTTTGGTCGATTCATTCTTATGTATGACTATGAGCGTCCAAATTCTATTTCTTGTCGACTTTAGGGCTAAGGTATATTCCGTTTTGTCACAAACTTGTGAAATCTTGGTGATATTTTGTTTGCACTTCCTTATTAAGAAGATCTACATTACAAACTACTTCCTGCATCCGAATCCTCACAGCCACAAGTTTAGGAATGTGAAAATAAAAAAATAATACATAAAATATATTATTAAAAAAATATTTTAATAAATAAAATAATACGCTTGTTTTCAATCATCATGTATGATCAGGAGAAAATATTTCGAAAATATTCACATTTTTATAAAGTAATTTTTTAGTGTCGATACTTGAGCTGTTCTCTATTGAAAATGACTAATGTAATGGCGCGGCACTAATTGATCCAGTAGCTGGTGAGGGGTGGGGGTAAACCGGTGAGGTTACATCCGACTACCTGGGTCTAGTCACATCTCCTGCATTCAAACCTACAGATGATCAAATAGAAAAGTGTCCAAACTACCCTATTGTAATAATAAAGTTGTTGACCACAAAAATGCAAATGTAATAACACTGCTACTAATTAATTTATCGATGACGGAAAATTATTGACGATGAAAAATCAATCAGAATGGTTTTTCATTTAATTTTTTTTTAGGTATGATTTTCACCATTTTACGATTTGAATGTACATGACCGTTGCAATTTACCTAGTAAAGATACATTTTTAAGGGCGTAAAATATGTCAAAATATTTAAAATAAAAATTGAATATATACTATTTAATGCATTGTGAAGCTAAAAAATATCTGAAATTATTCTAAATAGGTTATTAAACGATGTGTGATTGAGCAACAAAACTCATTAATTTACAATAGAATCAGGTATTATTTTGAAGAAACCCTTGGTCATTGTGTGGTGAGAGTGGACAACCGCCAGGAAATGTTGTCTTGGATGATCTGGTTTTGACCCTTCTTTCCTGCTATTATAGCAGGTACCTAATCTGATCTCACCTCACCCCCTAAAACTTGGAATACAATGTAGCCTGTAGAAGTTGCAGGCGTAGTAGGACCATAAAAATATTTAGAAATGAAAATGATAAAAAAGGAAATTATTATAATAATGGAAAATTGACAATGACATCACATTTTGCTATAGCTATTGCCATGTCAAAAAGTATTCACCATGGTAACACATTGTTGGGGACTTGGAAATGACATCACTGGGCACACATACGTCACACATTTTCCTGCCAAAATGTCACATGACATTTCAATTTCGTTATTTTATGTAAGATAAGTGCATTTGTCATTATTTTTTTCATTGATATTTACAAATGGTAATACAATAAAAAAATGTAAGGAGACTTCCCTATTCAGCATCAAAAATCGGTATCGAGTTAGTAAAAAAAATCCCTTAGTAAAAATAACATATAATTTGACATTATCTTTTACTGGAATAGGTAAATGATTCATTATTAATTTTATTTAATAAATTTGCATTCAAACCGCAGGAATTTCATATTTTGAAAACATATTTCCACAAATCAATTTTCAATTTTCGGCAAAATGTCCGGAAAAAAAGAAAATATGCTGTAGGCCAGATGTCCGAGGCTTTCGGCAAAATTGTCCTCGGTCGACGAGATTTCGGCAAAACGTCCGTCGGCAAGATATACGTTCACCCACGTGGAAGTGACGTAACTTACACATCTGAAATGAAACCTGACAAAACCTAATACCTGACAAAAATCGACAATTTTCAATCTCATAAGGCCGCTCTGAGAACACTAAAGTTCAAAAATAAATCTTTTTTAATATTGTATTTCACTCATTTCTATATACTTTGGGGAACTGATCACAGGATTTTTAAATACCACGCGCATATCACGGAAATCCAAGGAAAACGAAATTTCGAAATTAAATTAACAATAATTATTGTGAATTCATAAAATTATAATAACATTCGTTATAATAGGTATACCTATACCTTGAAACCTTATCTTAATTTTGATATAAAGAAAAGCAGTAGGGAAAGCCATTTTCATATTTCAATTTCCAATTTATTGATATTCCGCCTCTGCCCCTATCCCAGCACCAATAGTAGCCTCCATTTAAATTAATTGCTAACTGAAATCAACATTATGTGCTGAAGCCTAAGTGTATCACCTGTAGTGTCCGAGTTAAGAACACAATATTGCCTGAGCACCTTACGGTCAGAGATGGGCAGTATCAAAAATACATGTATTTTAAATACATTATGTATTTTGTATTTTCACGAACTTTTAAGAAGTATTTTGTATCTAAAATACATTATTTCAGAGTATTTTGTATTTTCAGCATTAATAAAATACTAAATACTGTAAAATGTATTAATGATATGAATTATTGTTATCTTTTGTCCAGAAATAGAGTGAATGTACAATGACTGTCAACAATAATTTTAAAGGAACAGAGAGTGTTATGATTATGCATTGGTAATTGGAATATAGTTATGTGTTGTCAGGCGCTTAGGAATATAGGGGGATAATCCCACCCCACTCGAGCAGACCGACCCCACATTCACCATACAAATGTAAGTTTCGCAACTCAGAATCACTTATAAATTGCATAATTCCATAAAAACGCCCTGTGGGGCAACATAGAAGTATTTTTTGTTGTAATTTGATGTTCAGCATACCAGTAGGTATTTACTTTCAAATTGTTTATATTCGAAAAAACCACCTTGCGGAGCACGTTTGTTTGCTTCAGTTTGTCCTTTTTACAGCCCCAGAAAAACGCCCTGCATGGCTAAGACTGGGGCGCTTCGCCACCCAGCCCCCCCCCCCCCCCCTTGCATGATGAAAGTAGTTCCTACGCGCCGGTGTGATGTCAATGTAAATCGAGATAACTTTCAATACCTTGCTAATCAGATCTTGGCGCCGGCAGAAATCAGGATTCGTGTCAGGGGTTGGGAGGGAGGGAGGGGAGGGGGGGGGGGGAGGGGTACGGCAACGCTTTGTTCCTCAGAGCGATTTTTGGTTTAACTTTTCACACTTTACTAACAATTTTGAGACGTTATGAGGGCTGAGTAGTGAGCGTGGCCTTGAAGAGGTTTTTAATCGATTTTTATCAATATCTTTTACCAATGTTATTGTTAACAAAATAGGGCTTTGTACGAGTATTCAGAACACTTCAATGAAAATAATTCCATAGCTTGTAATGGTTTATTAGATTTACTTTGTCCTACAGACGTTTAGTGCCCGAAAATTAGTAAAATTATGGCACTAAACATCTGTTGGACAAAATAAAACCAATAACTTATTCCAAACTATGAAATTATTTTCATTGAACTGTTCTGAATACTCGTACAAAGCCCTATTTTGTTAACAATTACATTGGTAAAAGATATTGATAAAAATCGATAAAAAAAAATCTTCAAGGTCAAACTCACTACTCAGCCGTCTTAAGAGGTATCTTGTTTAAAAAATTCAACCTTAAAAATCATACAATCTTTACATTCATAGATGTTATTTGTCGGAAAAATTATTTGTTTGGATGTATTTCCAAAGGGTATTTTGTTTTTTAAATACGTATTTTGTATTTTGAAGCTAGGAGCTAAAGTATTTTGTATTTTGTATTTTGTATTTTAATAGCAAAAAAATGAAGTATTTTGTATTTCTGATACATTTTTTATGTATTTTGCCCATCTCTGCTTACGGTGTTTAGGTATAATTAATTAACTTAAATCAAGAAATTATATATTTCTTTTAAACTTGGCGTCTTTTTTCCAATCAGCAGTTGAAAATTAAAATGTAAATATTTCCAATCGGGAATTACAGCTTATGGAACAAACGGAGTGAACGCTACGTAGAACGTTGTATATAAAAGCAATACACAAATATTTCAAATAATTGTCTGATTTTCAATGTCATCTGTTTTACCGACCAATCCGAACGTCGGAGCTGACAGATTTATAGTTCAGAAAACACACGAGCAGCTATTAGCGTCTGGAGCGGTCACTGATCGTTGAGTTCTCGTGGCTCATTGTTGAACTAGGTGGCCATAGGATTCAGTAACATGGTCGATAAAATAGAGAGATTCTTTTCCATTAATGGATTCTGGCAGATAAATGACATCTTTTGAAGAATTCCATGCATATTGTTAGAAACAGTGTTGACAAATATTTACATTTCAAGTTACTTTATTATTGGGAATTACGAATCAACATTTCTCGATATTTAAAGCGTCTTACTTTTGCTATCTAGGTACTCGACCGCCGTTTTTCCACGTTTTCCGTGAAACTTTCCCCAACAACCCCCCAAAGGAATTCTGCGCATGATGTGATCGACGGCGCTAACAAAATGTGGATCATTGTTGATAATAATTTATGTATATTTTTGGTTCTTTGTTCGACTTATAATATATATATATATATATACCTATTACCTACACCGAATTACTTATATACACAGATTTGATGTATCAATAATATTTTTTAGCCCCTATCAGGAACATTGTAAAATAAAATATAATATTTTTAAGTTGAGTTCATTTTGCAATTAAATGTACTTACACATTATGTAATTTTACACCATCTTTGATATGCTTATTGAGAAAATTAAATTCAAAATTAGCTTAATTCAAGATAATAATTGTTATTAAATACGTACGCGTTTATGTAATTTTTCATAACTTCTACGTAAGTTTTGTGAAAATTCCAATCCGTCATTGAAAAATGCAATTACATTGTGATAAAAAAAATATGTGTACCTTTTTGTAATTATACATAAGAACATTAAAAAAAAATGTAATCCGTACTAATAAAATTCTTTGACAGAAGTAAAATAAAATAACGAACATATTTATGTAATTTTACATTACAATATTAAAACTAGACACTGAACCGGTCCAGGTAGTAACACGGTACCGGATGGAATCTAGTCAGGAAACGAGCGCTGCGTTAGTAGACGATAACGGAAACGAATCGGTACATGGCCACACAGGTAGAAGGTCTGGTCCTATTTCGTATTCTTGTATGTATAGTGGACGCTTATTTTGCAAAACAGGTACATTTTCGTAAAATCTTCGAAACAATTTACTAGTTTCATGCTAATGGTACAAAATTGTAATAATTTCGGACCACGGGCAAAGACTATTACATTTTTTTTTCACAGTGTGACTAAAATTTCAATTGACGAAGAAAGAACGCCTCTAAAAATGTTGGTAAAGTTGCAACAATCCGGATTACCGATAAAATCTCAAAAATTGTTTGAGGAAAGGAACTTGATATCCACGCGAAACTAAATTGACGAGCATTGGCATTTTCATCGGGGTTGACTCTATTCGATATCAGAAAAAAAATAATGATGCAATTGTGCTAAGACTTGGTAGATAGGCTAATGAAAGGTCACATAATCGAAATATGTGCACTAGAACTCCCACGCCCCAGACAAACATTCCACTTCTCGATCTTTTTGATCTCCCCTCCTATGAGTAAGCCGCCGCGCGTATAGCGAGCGTGTCTCTAGCTGACGTCACTTTGGCAGGTGCGCAGTAGAATCTCAAACGCGTCAAGCGGAGTGACTAACCTGGTTGACGAGAAGAATATCATTCAACCATGGGCCTTGCCAACAAAGCATAGTTTTTGAACAAGATCTTGTAGTTGGTTGAAAATTAAAAATGGAATCGCTTAAAATGATCAACGTAAAATTTTACTTCCATTAGGACCAACATTTCGTGAAACGATGCCACTCATATGATATAAGTGTGTATTAGACAAAATATTACTCACAATATTAGATCGATCTGTTGAACGGTCATATCAGTTTCATATATGTTTGAAAGTTTCTGCTCTGACTACCTTGGACTGAAGATTCGAAGATGCCGTGAAATATGAAATTCGAGAAATTTGACAGCCAAACGCAAAATGTCCCTAAACTGTCAATAACTTTTGGATTTAAACACAGATAATGTTGGTCCCAATTACCATGCAAAGTTTTAAGTTGATCGGTCAAACGGTTCTAGTTTAAATTTCAATAATCAAATGAAATTTTTTTTTTACATTTTAACCAATGGGAGGATTTGTATGAAAATGTGCAGAATAAGAGGCAATGTTGGTCCTTATGACCATGCAAAATATAGGGTTAATCCATAGATCGAAGACCAAAAACAATAAAAATAAAAAAAATAGATTTCAAAAACATAAGGGTCTGCAAAGAGAGAATGTTGTCTCTACATGTGTGCAAAATTTCAGGTCGATCGGTGAAACGGTGTGACTTCTATTGCTCAAGTTAGCAGCAAAAATAAATAAAAAAAAACAGAGGCCCGTGTCAAAAGAGTCGAACGGAGTCGCTCGTTTCGCTCGCTCAATTAATTTCAATTTTTAGAATGAAGATCTTGTAGCTATACCTACTGTGAGCCAATGATCGATGTCTTCCTAATTAGGATGACAGAAATATTAATCAATTAAGTCGTTGTCTTAATTCATTACCTTTAATGATATTCTGAAAAGACTTATTAGTTATTTCAGTCTTGGAGTCACGGGAAGCTCAACACAAAGAAGCTAGCTGTGGCCATTACCGTACATGCCAATGAGACCCGGAATAGCTGTGGCCATTACCGTACATGCCAATGAGACCCGGAATAGCTGTGGCCATTACCGTACATGCCAATGAGACCCGGAATAGCTGTGGCCATTACCGTACATGCCAATGAGACCCGGAATAGCTGTGGCCATTACCGTACATGCCAATGAGACCCGGAATAGCTGTGGCCATTACCGTACATGCCAATGAGACCCGGAATAGCTGTGGCCATTCCCGTACATGCCAATGAGACCCGGAATAGCTGTGGCCATTCCCGTACATGCCAATGAGACCCGGAATAGCTGTGGCCATTACCGTACATGCCAATGAGACCCGGAATAGCTGTGGCCATTACCGTACATGCCAATGAGACCCGGAATAGCTGTGGCCATTACCGTACATGCCAATGAGACCCGGAATAGCTGTGGCCATTCCCGTACATGCCAATGAGACCCGGAATAGCTGTGGCCATTACCGTACATGCCAATGAGACCCGGAATAGCTCTGGCCATTACCGTACATGCCAATGAGACCCGGAATAGCTCTGGCCATTACCGTACATGCCAATGAGACCCGGAATAGCTGTGGCCATTACCGTACATGCCAATGAGACCCGGAATAGCTGTGGCCATTCCCGTACATGCCAATGAGACCCGGAATAGCTCTGGCCATTACCGTACATGCCAATGAGACCCGGAATAGCTGTGGCCATTACCGTACATGCCAATGAGACCCGGAATAGCTGTGGCCATTCCCGTACATGCCAATGAGACCCGGAATAGCTGTGGCCATTACCGTACATGCCAATGAGACCCGGAATAGCTGTGGCCATTACCGTACATGCCAATGAGACCCGGAATTATCAACCATCCGTTAACGCTCACTGTTGTCGAGGAGCGTTTGCTGGGATTATTGGGGTGGGAAACAGTTATTGGAAATGCAGAGATAGATGAAGCTGGATTCGGCAATTGCCTCAATGACAGTAATTATGCAAATAGTTTGCAGTATAAATTAAATATAAGAAATCAAAATTTGCATAACATTGTTAGGGAAATATTATACAAACCATGCTTTCTTGTGCAGGAGATCGAAAGACCACCGCAAGAGCAGCAACCTCGTCTATAGAAGAAATAGTTAGCATTCAGACTTGATCATTGAATACCCCGACGACTCTCTCCATAACTCACCAAACACGATGTTAATTTGATATATAATTTCCTAAATCATGTGTCCAAATAAAAGTGAGACGTTCCTCATACTTTGATCAATCATCGACAAGAAGCTGCTAAAACAAAATATACATGTGAAAAATGAAATAATTAGGTTCTAGTTAATTATCAAGTAAGGGTTGCCATTACTAACAAACTTCAACACCTTTTTCAATTCCATACTATCAGCAATTTCCTCAGGCAAGAAGCGTTCGGCGGAAGACAATCCATATGAGAGAGTGGCGGGGTCGATGCATTCTCATCGATTGAAGAGGAACGGAATGCACTCAACCGAACTCTGAACAAGTATCTGCAAAGTATCGCAGAATCGCTAGCAAAGACGGCAGCATCTGCTGAAAAACAAGCAATTACCGTCAAGTAGCTGTAAATAAATGAAAATCACATAAGAAAATATAAATAACGTCACCAATACTATTGAGTAGATTTTAATGATGATAAAGAGAGTAAAATGTTCAGGCAAAGATTGAATTTGTGATTTAAATTGAATTCAGCTCAAACATCAATTAGGTACCTCTCTTAAAATATATAACCAATTGCCTTGAAATAAGACACATAAAGGTGTGTAGTCTTTTTTTCACAGTTCCTATTGGAGCTGCCAGCACAGTTTTGCAACGAGTTGTTACATGTCGAGAAAGCGCCAGAAAGTCCCGATGTATATCAACTGGGTTCGGCTGTAAATCGCCAACATGCATTAGGCAGCGGTCGCCAACCGGTGGTACGCAAGAAAGTTTTAGTGGTCCGAAGAAAAATTTTAAAATTTACTTTTTAACGTTCAGTGTACCTAATTCATTTAAGTTACAATATATAAAATTTTAGACAGTTTTTAATTTAAATTTGCGCAGGCGGTGGTTCTAGACACTAGTACCAGTCCATTCCGCGCTTCCACAGCGGCGCTAACGTCACCATTTCCTCTCCCTCTCCCTCCCTCCACCCATGTCTGAGGACTTGTAATGACTGCGTCTGCCACCGATTATTTTGGTTTGTTGTGAGTAGGATTATTGCTTTTGTTGGGTGTTTTTCCTCAAGATGTCTTATTTAGGTAAGTGAAACGTTTTTTTTCCAGTTCACAATGTGATAGTTCGAGGTATTAAAGAGCCAGGAGTTTGAAACTTTGTGATGTCTTTTGGTTTTAGATTCGAATAAGTTAGGTACCTACCTACAATGAGCGAGCAAAAGCAAAGAAGCATTTTCACATTTTTGGCAACACAACAAGGAATCTTGATTTAGTCTATGAATCGGAGCTGCCACAGCCACCACCATGCAGCTCCCGGAAGGACAATATCAGAACTAAAGACGAAGAAAATAATTGAAAGTTTCAAGTTAATATGATGACGACTATTCGAAGTTTTGATTTGTTCAAGAACCTGGAAGTGAGTTTGATCCACGACCACTTTGTGTTTTATGTTCTGAGAGTTTATGCATGACGCCATGAAACCTTCGAAACTAAGCAGGCATTTGCAGACAAAACACGTTGATTTTGCTAAAAGCCACATGATATTTTCTAAGGATGCGTAATTATATGACAAACCAGAGGAAATCATTGGTGAAAATGACTAAGGAATATAAGTCTTAATAAAGGCAACTTATCTACTTGGACTTTAAATAGAGACATGTAAGAAGCCGTATAATGTTGGAGAAGATTTGTTACTAGCATGTGAAGAGGTTTTGGGAAAACAGGCCGTCAATAAACTGAATGCAATTCCAATGTCAGCTAACATTGTGAAGCGCAGAATTAAAGACATAGCTGAAGATATCGAAAATCAAGTTTATAAAATGGTTAACTGGATTAATCGACAGAAAAAACAAACAAGGCAGTACTCTTTTGTTTTTTAAGGTCTGACTGACAAGGAGAGTTAAAGGAAGAACTACTCTGTTCGGTTTACTTGCCGAGTGGAACAACCGCCTGTGAGGATTTCGATGCACTCGATGGATATTTCTTGAAACACGGTACTGAACGGAAGAAATGTATTGGAATATGCACGGACGGTGCAGCAAGCATGACCGAGCATCGTTCAGAAGTTATTGCTAGAGTGAAAGATGTGTTTCACCCATATTAATGAACTATTCACTTGGACATCATAAGTGGAGAGTTTCTAATTGAAATGGCAGGAAAAAGGAAAAAGGCAGGATTTTACTTCACAAACTAGGTAGGTATTACTTAAGACGGCTGGGTAGTGAGTTTGACCTTGAATAGTTTTTTAATTGATTTTTATCAATATCTTTTTCCAATGTAATTGTTAACAGTGTAATTGCTAAATTTTCGGGTTCTAAACACCTGTAGGACAAAATAAAACTAATAACTTATTCCAAACTATGACATTATTTTCATTGAACTGTTCTGAATTCACGTTTTGTTAACAATTACACTGGAAAAAGATATTGATAAAAATCGATTAAAAAACTCTTCAAGGTCAAACTCACTACCCACTACCATTAGTTATGTTATTTTTTGTACAATCCTATGTGTGTGTACATTTTACAGTTTCATATCAATATTTCTACTATAATTTTACTAAAGCATACCTAAAATTTTACCAATAATTGTCATATGTATGTATTCATTATTCAATGAAATGTAAACATTAAGCACAGAGCAAGTCTATACAAAGATTAAAGAATAAAATCTACTAAAGTGGAGGCAACTGAACCGCCAATAGATTCTCTTGCAATAACTGTTACGACTGAGGTGAAGCCAAGAAGTCCACCTCGGTTAACATCCATTTAAACTAACATGGATGTATTAGTCAATAAAATACAATACCTATACCTACAACCATATCCCTAATATCCCCTCTCTTCCAGATCCCCCTGAAAATGGTACATGGTTCTAAGAACATACTTATAAGCGAGCTGCAGCAGGATAAGCTGTTGTCCTACATGGAATTCCATACAGAATTTGCAGCGGGTAGGCTGGCCGGCCCACTTGGCAAGCAGAAAAAAAACAAATGTGAGAGGATCTCAGCAGCCAATCAAAGTTCTGGATTTTCCAGATTCAAAACTTTTCAAAAAATACTTGGCGCATTGTTTTTTAGTGCATTATAGATATATTACCTATGTATAGATGAGTGTATTTGATTAACGGCCGACTTCTATACTATTAATAATGCACGATGCGCAAAGTATTGTTTGAAAAGTTTTTACTTGACCAATTTTTTGATATCACTGCTTTTCAATGCTGAATTTTTAGATTTCTTTACTTGACTGGTATTTTTACACGGAGTGTTTTTTCTGGGGTATTTCAAAATACTGGAAAACTATTTTGAAAAGAAGTTAATTCATAAATCATCTATGAATTAAATGAATCACTTTGGAGTATAAGTGTTCAGATAAATTGTATTATTTATTGATTCAAAATGTCAAGTACAATCATGTTTTTTTCAGCATGAATTCAACAGTCTTCTAAGTTGAATTCGTATATTATTTGAACGAATTATTGTTATAACTTACTTAAAAGTGGGTATAAATATTCGTCCTAACATTTTGACGTTTTGAAAAGCCAGTTGTATCAATTTCCATTGTAGGACATCCGGACAACGCATATCAGAAAGTGCACATTATGTAAGAGGATGATGATGAGAGACTGGTTATAGGTTAAATAAAATAAAATCTTTTGTTGTTTTATTGCAACACCATTTTTAATAGCTTATGAAGATACTACTTAATTAAAACAACATCACCAATGCACTGTTTAAAGCGAATTGCACTAGTAAGTGACCATTGAGTGGGAATAAACTCTAAAATACTCAGTTTCACGGTTTTCCTGGAATTAAACATATAATGTTTTGTTTAAATAACAGAAATTTGTATAATTTGTATAACAATTACAAGTTATTCTAATTTACAGAAAATTCGAACAACTGAAGTAATAATAATATTCTGATACAAATATGTTCCACATACGTAGAAGGCCCGATGTGCATTTCAATGACTTAGCGTTGCTCACTTTTGGAATGATGTAATCAAGCTATCAATTGCCATTTCACTGAAGTCTCAAACATTATTTGAAATATTCTCTTACACAATGACTCATGTCACCGTTACAAATATGATTTGATGTTACTGGGTTTTACGCACGCCTACAGATCGGTCAATCGGGCAATTCTGTCTGACAATATTCTATTCCAAGATGGTATAGCAGCATCGCCTAGCTAAAGGTTTATTGAAATTGCAGTAATATTACTAAATATGTGGTAACAGCGCTTGCCATTGCACCTAAAAGTGAAATATTTATGTCAACAAATCCCGCTGCAGAAAATTCCAGTCTTGCTATCATTATTTGAGTAGAAAATTGCTGATATTCCATAAATATTTGTGAGTCCATTTCAGGGTTATTTAAAAAAAGTTCTTGTATCAAAATGGCCGTTCTTTTGTACTCTTCGCTTGTATGTGAAGAGATAAATGTCAAAATTATAGCAATTAATGAATATCCAAATGCCCATGCTAATTTCAACACTGCCACAGAAAGTCCAGTGTCTGCGCTAGAAAGTGTGAAGTAAATATTAGCCATGATGTTCATAAATATACTGAGAAAACTCACTAGAATTGCAATGCTATTTACTTCAATTATCATTATAGCAATTTTGTATAATTCGAAATGAATCCTTCGTAACGTTTGAACTCTAGATAATTCATTATCGAATGTTTTAATTGATGGATGAATCTTATATTTAAAATTCATCATAGTCACTTTCGAAAAATTTATATCTGTTTTTTTGATTTCAGAATTAATTACTTTCAATCTCTGCCAGACAAAAGCCACCCAATTAACATATTGTAAATTTGAAAGACAAAAGAACGCAAATGATAAATTTGGTAGAATGAAAATTGCCGATTGGACAAAATCAAAATCATACCATCTAATGGCAAAATCAACTCCGTATACTAACATCAGAACTATGAATAACATTATTGCACGTAGTAAGTGGCTTTTTCCTTTGTAAGTATAATTCAAATTCAGTTTATTCATAAGAATTGAATCAATTTGATACATTCTCAAAAAAATTTTAGACAATTTGTTTCTCTGTCTCATTAAAACAATAAGAAATGTAAAACATGAAATATATTGAAGAATTATAGTGCATGCCCCCGTAGCCTTGAGGGTGTTCTTAAGCAAGAAATGTGTAAAATTAGTTTTTAAAAAATAAACTGTTGCAAACAGTTGGGAGGCGATTGTGAAACAGACGAAGAAGAAGTAGAGCCAAGTGGTGAATGGTGACGAATCTTCTTTGGTGATGGTGAAAGGCGCTAATCCTAGTAGTCTGTATATGGTGAAGAATGGGAAGAAAGCTGAGCTGAGATCCCGTTGTGGCTTCATGTTGTTTTTAAATTCTCATGAAGTTAAGTTATCTGGATAATAAAAATAGGTGTTGTATATTTGTGCCGTTTAGAAGTTAACCAATAGAAGAGACCTGGTGTATGATTCATAAGCATTGAAATTCGCTTGAAGTGTCCAAAAGAGGAATTACATTTAGGACAATTTTGGACAATTATCTCTATGGACAGTTCAAATGCACACACTTTTAAACAGAAAGAAAAATTGAACCAATTTAGGAGCATAGAAAAAAGACACAGCTATTGCATTATGCCGTGCCGTGATACGGACAAAAACACGTATCGATCAGATATTTTAGAAAACATATTCCGAGATATCGATACCCACTTAGTACCTACCCATAATTCAATAGGAAAACGCTCAGATTAGATTAGATTAGTAGGGTTTAATGGCGCGTCAACGACGAGGTTATATTGCGCACATTAATTTGTTATTTTAACTTTGTTGATCATAATTGGAGAGCAAGGGGAGGGGGTCGACCTAACGGGCCCGATCCGGGGGAGTCCAACACTGGTGGGGAGGCCAGGCCGGAATGGGGACGGACCGGGGGGTGTGAGGATTCCGGCCGGCGGAACCCGATTTCAGGGGGATCACCATCTCGAGGGGGAGAGGCCGGCCCGATGGGGACCGCAAATTCAAGGGAGGGCATGGTTAGGCCGACCCTGGCTGCTCTTTGTCTGGACCTCACCACTGACCTGTCCGGCATGGGTAGCCCTTACACATGAGCATATGCTCGCCGGCGTAGCTGCAATGGATCATTGGCCAACACAAACCCCACCACCACGATAAGGTGGCAGCCGTCGATGGGGAAACGCTCAGTGTAACGCGATGATGAGCGAGCACGGGTACGTGCAAATTCTCGAACCGGAATTCCGTACCAAACGTATAGAAAACATAGACATCCATATTGAATTGAAATATGATCCACTCAATCAACATAAAAGTAAAGTATCTGCCTTTCATTGAAACTTAAAAATAGTATTTTTACACTCTGGTACCTAAAGCAAATCAGATTCAGTTGCAGTGGAAAACTATTAATTTCGATTCTTTATTTCTGACAGATATTAAAAATGTCAAGAAATGCATACATTCTTGATCGATTCGGCTGAAAATTTGAAAAATAAGAGACAATATTGGTCTAAATTACCATACAAAATATAAGTTTGATCAGATTTCTCGAAGATAATTGTTTATTTTTCAACCTATCACCAATGAACCAATCTCACCAATGAACCAATTTTTTTTAAAAATGGCCTGCAAACAAAACAGAGGTCAGTGCCAAAAGAGCCAAAAGGAGTCGCTTGCTTCGCTCCTCAATTATAATACTATCCCAGAAAAAACACTCCGTGTAAAAAAGGCAGCCAAGTCTCTTTACTTTAAAAAAATTCAACACCGAAAAGGAGTGATATCAAAAAAGGAGCCAAGTCAATGACATTTTCCAAATATTTAATCGTATTTTTTAAATAAAAGTATAAACACCGAGAAATACTTTACAAAAGGACTTGGCGCATCGTTTTTTTAAAGACATCATTCTATCCTATAAGTGGAAAGAAATTTACAATTAGGTACATTTTCCTCTTTTTTTTAGAGCCAGTATCTATGAATCAAGCTACTTTTAGTAATGGCTATTTTATAGTTTTGTCAATGGCGATAGAAGAAAGATTTCATGTTGTAATAGATAAGTAATGTAAGGGTGGAAGAATTAAATAACAATTGGAAGTGGGCTCATTTATATTTTTATAGCACTGTTAATATGGTGATATTAGAAGGGTATGTTTTCATAATTTGATCTTGATTGAGGGAAATCATGAAACGTTGTAAAATAATTACTAACTATCTATGGAACACTATTATATATTTTTGAAGTGTCAAGTGTATAAAGTTAAATTTTTTAATATAAATTCAATGTGACGTTACTGTGTACTTTGTGAAATGTTTTGTTATAAAATGTGGATTAATAGAAATTTATTTCATGTTGAGAAGGTATAACGCATGAGACTTAGGTAATTATGTTGACCACGAAACAATATTACAAAGATAACTAGATTGTGTATTTATTACAAACATAGGCAACAAGTTTCATCGTGTACAAATACAAATAGAAAATATTTTACATAGGTTTGTACAATATGTAATTGAAAGATGTTTCCCTATTATTCTAAAAATTCTAAATGACGGTTGTATATAAATGACATATGATTATGAGTAGAAAAATATCTTTAAAAAAACGATGCGCCAAGTCCTTTTGTAAAGTATTTCTCGGTGTTTATACTTTTATTTAAAAAATACGATTAAATATTTGGAAAATGTCATTGACTTGGCTCCTTTTTTGATATCACTCCTTTTCGGTGTTGATTTTTTTTAAAGTAAAGAGACTTGGCTGCCTTTTTTACACGGAGTGTTTTTTCTGGGATATCACTTCTTTTGTTAGTTTATTCATACAGCTTGATGCACATGTCGGAGCAAGGACTAATTTCTTTTAAAAAAATACGCCTCAACTGATTTGGTTACTAAGAAAAGTTGCGTTTGGTATAAGATTAAAATGATTATCTAAGAAGAATAGCTTAAGTTTCGTTACAATCGATCCAACCGTTTTCGATATATGACGTCACTTCCGGTTTTGAAATAGCGGCCGAAAATAATGTCGTCTTGAATTCATAATTATAAGTCCTACATAATTGCATAATTTGGTTGCAATCGGTACAGCCGTTTTCGATATATGACGTCACTTCCGGTTTTAACCATGGCGGCCGAATATAATATTGTATTTAATTCATAATTATTAGTCCTAAGTATTTCCAAAATTTGATTACAATCGGTACAGCCGTTTTCGATATATGACGTCACTTCCGGTTTTAACAATGGCGGCCGAAAATAATGTAGTCTTTATTCATAATTATTAGTCCTACACATTTCCAAAATTTAATTGCAATCGGTACAGCTGTATTTTATATATGACGTCACTTCCGGTTTTAACAATGGCGGCCGAAAATAATGTCGTCCTGAATTCATAATTATTTGTCCTTATAATTACATAATTAGGTTGCAATCTGTACAGCCGTTTTCGATGTATGACGTCACTTCCGGTTTTAACAATGGCGGCCGAAAATAATGTCGTCCAGAATTCATAATTATTAGTCCAACACATTTCTTAAATTTGGTTGCAATCGGTACAGCCGTTTTCGATATATGATGTCACTTCCGGTTTTAACAATGGCGGCCGAAATTGATGTCGTATTTAATTCATAATTTTAGTCCTACATAATTACATAATTTAGTTGCAATCCGTACAGCCGTTTTTGATATATGACGTCACTTCCGGTTTTAACAATGGTGGCCGAAAATAATGTCAACTTGAATTCATAATTATTAGTCCTACACATTTCCAAAATTTGGTTGCAATCGGTACAGCCGTTTTCGATATATGACGTCAGCTCCGGTTTTAAAAATGGCGGCCGAGAACACAGCAACCTTGAATTTATAAATATTTACAGTGTACGATTACTAAATATCTATTTAAAATAAATAAAGTGGTGAATTTAGTGTCATTTTGCATATAAATGACGTAATTTAGCATATTTATGACGTAATTTCCGTTATAGGTAATAAGAAAACAATCTAGTTTTATCTAGTTGATACTTCTTGAATGACCTTCTGAATTTATTAGCGCTAATTTCCGTCAAATCGGTCATGCCGTTTCCAATATATGACGTCACTTCCGGTTTAATTTAGTGGTTCCTCCCGCCATTTCCGGTACCGTTAATTAGTATATTTATTCATCCCAATTGATTTTTCAAATAGAAAGCAGAATGAATAGACAGGATCTATTTCAGTTGTAATCGGTACAGGCGTTTTCGATATATGACGTCACTTCCGGTTTCAGGAATGGCGGCCGAGAACACTGCAATCTTGAAATTTTTATTTTTATTGTCTATGTTACAATGTAAGTTCATTTTGTATGTATTTTAAGTATAATTTGTTGAAATTAGATAAATATTGCGTATTTATGACGTCACTTCCGGTTTAGAAAATAAGAAAATAATATTTTTTTTATCGATACTTCATATAGATGACCATCTAAATCGAATGGAGCTAATTTCGTTCCGATCGGTTCAGCTGTTTTCGAGATTTGACGTTACTTCCGGTTTCAAAATGGCGGCATAAAACCAGTTATAGCAAAAGGCACCTCAGACGCCAAAAGTGCACACGTGGTAAAAATTTCAAATCAATCGGTTCAGCCGTTTAGGCTGTGGCCTGTTTACCGGATTTGAATTCCAGGATACTACAACTACTACTACTACTACTGAGATTATTATTATGAAAACCGCCCTAAAACACTGTTTTCACGGCCCTCTAGCGCGCAAAGGGCGTAACCTATTGTTCCCAAATTTGGTATATGTTGTAGGGTGGGCCATAGCTCGAAATTAAGATATATCGCAACAATGTGAGATTTTCCAATTTTAAGATCCAGTAGGCCGAAAATGCCACTTTGATGCTTACAGTAAAAGTGGGTTTGCTCCAGCCTTTTTAAATGAGTGTGTGCGCGCGCCATACGACTTGGCTGGCGTGGAGCGACCGCTCCACTAGATACGACAGTACTGATATACTGTTTGGTTTTACTGATACCCACTTTTTCCCGACTATACAAATTTTCTTGAAAATTCACTACGAAAATGTTAAAATAGAGATATATTTTGGATGGAGATACAGCATTCTATAGCCTACTGTATTGAAAAGATAACAAAAATTAGTCTAAAAATGATATAACCCGAAAAAGCTAAAAAAAAATGCGTTTATGTTGTTTATCTGTAACACGGCACACTTTACACCTATTGCACTTTGCATCTAATGCACTTTGCAAATATTGCACTTTGCAACTATAGCACGGCTAGGAATATGTTTATTAGCAGTCCTTTTAGATACAATTATTTCACAAGTGATTTTATTGCTCCAATTACGATTTTTTGAACGATAGAGCTTGATTTGATGCACACATCTATGTCTCAATTTTACTATTTTTGCAACAGTTGCACTTTTTCCCTTAGCTCCTTAATATTTGTTCACGCACTCTCCATATTTGATATTTCTGAACTAGTTACACCCTTGAAAGTGCGAGTAGTAAATCATAACATAGTCAAGATGATTATGTAGTTCGACATCATTATTTTATACGACTGTATTAAACCTGTGTGGTGACTTAAAAGTATATAATACTTAATGAAATCCATGCTTTATGAAGCACCAACAGGCGGTCCCTACTTTTTTCTAAACGGCTTTACCGATTGTCTTCAAATTTTCACAGAGAATAGAAAAAGGGTAGATCTGCGTCTCCAGAGGCCCAAAAGTTATATTAGCACCTCCTCAACACGTGAAAAAACTATTTATATTATTTTTTGAATCACTCGAGACACAGATTTACTCTTTATACCTATGCTGTTAAATTTTGAAGAAAATCGGTCAAGCCGTTAAGAAAATGTAGGGACCGCCTTTTTATGTTTTTTGTGGTTTTCAGTATTTGAATTATAATAACTTACTCAACAGAACTATATGCAACATTTAAAAATTACGAAGATAATGTACTGGGTAATGATAATTAAAAACTCGAAACAACTCTTGGAACTACACCAGTACTGCGTTAAAATAATTAAAATAAACTGCAAAATATTTCGCGAGTCGAAACACTCGCGAAATATTTTGCAGTTTATTTTAATTATTTTAACGCAGTACTGGTGTAGTTCCAAGAGTTGTTTCGATTTTTTAATATATGCAACATGCAACACACGATTAAATGTCACAAATGTCATGAAAAACCCATTGCAATATTCATGCATTTCTAGGATATTTTTACATCCGAACCGAAATTTTCTGCGAGTATTATCGACTCTTATCATATTTCTTTGGCTTACTTGATTCAGTTCACGTTTTGGAATATATTTGATGGAGTACACTGGGAAAACGCTCTGTGTAACGCGTTGATGAGCGAGCACGGATACGCGCAACACCTCGAACCGAAATTCTGTCTATCAAAAATGTAATTTAAAGCCAATTATCCTTGAATTTCGTCACAGGTTTGTATAAACATTTCAAATTTTCCTAAAATATTGGTCCCAATAACCATGCAAAGTTTGATCGATTGAACCTTTCATTGAACGGTTCCATGTTAATTTTCAAAAATCATAGGATCTCGTTCAAAAAATATACCTGGGACCACTCAAATGATATAAGTGTGTCTACACAATATCAGATCGATCTGTTGAACGGTCATTATTAGTTTCATATGGGTTTGAAAGTTTCTGCTAACTACCTTGGAAGTGAAGAGTCGAAGTTGCCGTGATCCAACATTTTCGAGAAATTTGACAGCCAACACGCAAAATGTCCGTAAAATGTCAATAACTTTTAAATTTAAATACAGATTAGTCTGAACATTTTCATAAATACAGATAATGTTGGTCCCAATGGCCATGCAAAGTTTTAAGTTGATCGGTCAAACGGTTCTAGTTAAAATTTAAAAAAAACAGGAAATATGGTTTTAAATGTTAACCAATGGGATGATTTGGATGAAACTTTGTAAGATTGGGGACAATGTTGGTCGTAATGACTTGTCAAACTTTCAAATTGATTGGACCAAACCAATCGCAATATATATTTTTTTAAATTTGAACCATTATGAAACATCTTTTTCATAAACGATTCATTACGATAAACGATTCGATTCAGGTTACATGGTAGATCAACAATGACAAATGTGATCATTATAATGTTGAATGTCGCCTTTTTGTATGTATATAAATGTGCAAATAAAGATAAATTTAAATTGAATTCTAGAGACCGCATAGATTACGTTACCTATTTGTGCATAATTTCAGATCGATTGGTTGTGCGGTTTGACCTTGGCAGTGCAGGCAAAAAATAATAATATAAATAAAGAACACACACACACACACACACACAGAGAAAGTGCCATAAGAGTACCGTGGTGACGCTCGCTACGCTGGCTCAATTAAGTTTCTAAATACCTAATTACATTATAATGCAAATCATTAACTACCTTTGTTGCGTTGTCACTTTCCGACAGAGACTGTGTTGTGCTTCTAAAATAAATTCTTTTATATTATTATACAATTAGGTTTTTGTGATAATCTAGTTAGTGAGAAAAATCAATTTCTTCTTCGTTACAATAAGGAAATTGCTTATAAGGAGTTGTAATTTAAGAAAATATTTGTATTATGTTTCACAGTTCAATTCCGACATGACAAGAGAAATAATATCCACTTTATTGTCATAACAGTGAAAAATTACATAAACAAATTATGGCGAAACACTTATACAAAGTAATTGGCAATTGAAAAATAAATTATTCACAAATAAAATATTCATCCACTTCTACTTATAAGAATACTTGGTACGGTGAAATACCATAAATACTAATATTTCGTAAATTACGTAAAAATGATATGTTATTTTAATTAATTATAAATGTTTAGAACAGAATATCAGAATGTCATAATGATATGATTTGGAGGAACAAGCACTTGCTCAAGGAGACCAAGGCCAGAATTTATACTAGGAAAACGCTCTGAGTAACGCGTTGATGAGCGAGCACTGATACGCGCAATACCTCGAACCGAAATTCTGTTTATCGAAAATGTCCTTAAAAGCCAATAATTCTTGAATTTCGTCATAGACTTGTATGAAAATCTCCAACAATTCCTAAAATATTGGTCCCAATAACCATGCAAAGTTTTAAGTTGATCGATTGAACCTTTATGATTGAACGATTCCTTGTTAATTTACAAAAATCACAGGATCTCGTTCAAAAAATATTTAAACGGTCAAAACAGTTTCATAATACGTTTGAAAGTTTCTGCTCTTACAACCTTGAAGTGAAGATCCGAAGATGCCGTGAAATGTGAAATTCGAGAAATATGACAGCCAACACGCAAAATATCCGTAAACTGTCAATAACTGTTGAATTTAAACACAGTTTAGTCTGAAAATGGTCAAAAATACAGATAATGTTGGACCCGATGACCATGACCATGCAACGTACTATCTTTGGTATTATCTATCATTTAACATGGTGTTTTTGGTATTAAATCAAAAGATAATACGTATTAGCAGATAATACTTTTTGTGAATCCAGCCCCAGGGAAATGTGTAGTGTTACGCCAATATGTGACGGGGTTGAAGAAAGGTGGGTTATGTGGAACACACACATTGATCGCATGCAAGAACATCGCATTGTTAAAATAGCTAGAGATAGATTTCCGGGAGGTCGAAGGAGTGTGGGTAGACTTAAGACAAGAAATAATTCCAGTAAATAAACAAGCCGAAGGCTTAGGAAGGAAGACGGATAAGAAGAAATACGTTCCAGTCCAGGTGAGTAATAAGTAATTCATCATTATTTTACACGACTGATACCTCAGATATCTTTAAAATATGGAGTGTTCACTTCCATGTATTACTTTTCAAATTGGTTTGATGGAATGTTTATGTTGTACAGAGATCCTAAATTGACAATAATATGGTCTACCCGAGTCATTATATACTGCCAATCTCATGTCACCCACTGGCCCCGCCCCTCCTGATTTTCTTCCTCATAGAAACTGAGCAATTTATTTTATACTTTTCCATATCGTTATGAAATTCAGGTAATCTATATAACGATGGAATCAAATTAATTTTGAATGTAATATTCGTAAACTGCTTTTGATATGAAAGCGTCAAATCGGAATGACAATAACTAATCGCCGGCTTGACAAGAAAGCAATGTAGTTGTCCATTTCATTGTCATAATAAAGAATGACAGTTGGAATTGCCAGCATAACACATTATCGAATGTTTAATTGTCTATCAACAATAAAATATTCACCAAACAACATAACCTATATTTACCTATTGTCAATACAAACAATAGCCTCTCTGGAAAAATGGATTGTTATTTCTGTTAATGTATGTCGTTAAGAGTACAAATCATTTTTTTTATTATTATCTTATTTATATTTAATATAAACGTGAAACCTGCGGGATTTGGCTCAGAGGGTAGAACACAAAGAATCAGCAATATTATAATTTGTTTATTACAAAGAAAATAAATGTTCATTGATGTGAAAAGAGCAATCAAAAATTATGAAAAACAATATTACGTTCGATACGTCGGCAGTAGTGATGATGTCGTCTGGTTTGTTTACTTCCGCGTAAACAAGTGGATGGCGTTGACTCTTGCGTAGTGTGTCCCGTGAACTCCAGTCCACCAGCAGAATGAAATGACTGGATATGTCACCTCCTTCAGCTGCGATGCGATGATGTTGTCTAATAACCCCTTGGTTACCAGGACGTCCAGCAGTCCGTGCACAAGGAGTGACCTCCTCGAGCAGTTGGATCAAGTTGGCTCAGGCTGATGACGTTCGTGGCTGCAGACTCGTCGGTTTCTCCCGGAGTTGCAATTCACTAACTTTTATACTTCGATCACATCGGCACTGTCTCGCTGAAATTATACTATGTTGTGTGCACAAGGCTTCACGGTTCGCGAGGCAGGTCTCACTGCTCTGAGAAAACTCCGACTGATGAAGTTTGGCTGGTAGCCTGACGTTTTATACCCTCTGACATCGTTTTCCCTCCAAAGAATCTGATTGGTTGGTTTCGTACACGTGATAGCTAATTTTAGACATTCTGTCATTTCTAAAGCCCGCGAAACGACTTTCTTTCTGCACGTAGGCCCATGCTTTTCTAGGAATCACTGAAAACTAGTCTGGCTGACTGGTTTTGTAGCGTTATCACAATGACTGGTTCACTTGTTATTACGTGGTGACATCACAATTTAGGTAAGGTCACATACTTTTTATATGGATTCACTCACTTTCTTGATATAATTGCACATTGTTAAACTTATTTGATTGCTCGTTATATTTTTGTCTATATTTTGATTGTTGTTGAATTTTAAAGATTGTAAGTTTACATAATAATTCTAATTAATTACTTTGTGTTCAGTTAACCTTGACTCTAAGAATGCCATGCTACAAGCTTGTTCATTCTTTAAACCTATTTCAAGCAAACATTATTATTTTTAAAGTTAATTTTCTAACCTAGATAGGCCAACTTGTTACAGAGCCCCCTGAATTCTTGTTGTTCACCTTTTGACTGAAGTCAAATTTGAAACACATTGAAATTTTGAATGAGAAAATGGTGATAAAACAAGGATTCACATAGAGACTGGACTATCTAGCAGGAATAATTTCTTCCTTTTGACAAACAAAAAGTTTCCCTCAACAGATGCAAGTTTATTTCCTCTTACAGCTGTTTAATCTAAACCTGAATGAATGAACTCACCCCTCCACCTACCAAAACAAAAACAAACCTCATCCTACCTCCCGGAAACGATGCTCAACTCAACCCTCTCTCTCGATCCCGTTATTGTCCTAGTGACCTACTTCTGCTGGGTCATCATACTTCGACCATAACATCAACATAACATTGCTGTTGTCATCAGTAGGAATCATTTGTTCGACGTATTGATTTCTTCTATCATCCGTCCACGATCGAATGGGAATGAAACTTTGGCATCTTCTTGAACATCTTGCGTTGGCCCTATTGAAATTACCTCAACTAGGTGTGTCCAGAAGAATTCTTCACGCTTATTCCTTGCAGTGGTCGATGTATAAGTTTCATTTTCTTTCTTGACTTCCATTTCAGTTTCTTCGTTACTTTCTTCATCTTGAAAGTCTTTATCTTCAATTTGTAGAGATTCTTGCATCAACGGACATGTAATCTTCATCATTTCTTCGTATGCAATTTCTTCGAGCATTTCCATGTTTGCTACGTAATCGAAGGGTTGTATTTTCTCGTCATAACTGGTTTCGGTCAACTCGTCGTTCAATGTTATTAATAACTCGTCATTCATTCGTTCAGTAATACTTGCGGCAGGAATCGAACTAAGCTCCGCACAAAAGTTGTAATTTTCGCTCTTCTCAAATTCTTGGACAAAACTAGACTCGGATTTAACTAATTGTTCTTGATCTGCTGCTTTTTCTTCAATAACTATGGTTTCAGTAACCATCTCAATAATCTCAATAATCTCCTCAATATCTTCAAGAATCTCAATAATCTTCACATCTTCAATAATCTCCAAATCTTCAGTACGACCTTTGCGTCTGAAATCAACAAATTCTTCCTCCTCCAAATTCAATTCAACAACAACATTACAGTCCAGATCCTCCTCACAACAAACAGTCTCCATTTCATCGCCGTCAAACTCAATATTGACCAAGGCTTGTCTAGTCACCTCAAATTCTTCATTTTCATCTCGTGAATTGTTCACGGTTTCCTCTGCAACTCCCTGTACCAAACATTCTGGAATGACTTCATCTTCGAACGATTCGTTTTCTTGACTCTCTGCTTTCTTTACAGCGTCTTCTTTAACACCTTCAATGACAACTTCACATGTCTTCAGCTGGTCTAAATCTTCTTGCTCTTTCGTGATGACGTCGTTGTTCTGCAACTCAACTTTCTCAACTTCAAATTGTTCACTGGTTTCTTCGAAATTATCTTGTGGAAGTATAATCTCGGCATCTTCTTCAATTTTCTCTTGTACTGAAATATCGGCGATTTCAACACGATTCTGACTCTGAATCTTCGTTTCTTCTTCTTCCTTCTTCTGTGTCTTGGGCAGACAAAAATCTTGAACATCTTCTTGCGGCGTTGTAACCTCATAAAAACTTTCTTCAACTTTGTCAGGCTGCTCACAGCTCTGCTCAGAATTCACATCTGATTGCAACCTATTGCAGACAACTTCTTCTTCTTCTTCTCTCGTTAAAACATCTGCTTCGAATGCAGCGTCTTTCTCCAGTTCATCCTTCCATTTTCTTGAAACTTCACGGACGTATTCTATGAGATTTACGCGTTCCCAATGCCACAATTGCTTCAAATCTTCACTTTCCGAATCTGCATAATCATCATAATATGCTGCTCCGTACACGTGGTCATCATATTCGGAACTTTGCTTGGAATACGTTTCCTCTGCTTCATATTTGTATTCCCTATATCTTCTCCAATTTTCGTCTTCTTTGTCGTATCTCCTAAGTAATTCTGCCCTTGCCCTTTTACTAATCTGCGCATTTTCTTCTGTCCTGTCGTGACAAATACTTATCAACTCTTCCTCATCCAATGCAGCAAATTCTTTCATCGTCCATTTTTCTTCTCTTCTTCTTTCAAATTCTATATAGATTCTTCTTGACAATTCATCAATTCGTTCTGTTCTCATTAAATGGTATAAATCCCGATTACTAAACTCGCAGAATTCTAATTTGACACTTCTATTTTCTTCTTGTTCTTCATATTCCTTCTTATTTAGCTCGACCCAGGATTTCCAATATTCTTCATCTTTTTCATCCATCGTAAAAGTTCTTTACGACTTATTCTTCAATTTTCTGAATCTTTACATCTTCTTCAGACGACTTCCGTCAACAATAATCAGCGACTGGGTTAGGTCATTTCTGTCGATACCTAATCTGGTTCCCACGCTATCAATAACAACAAACTTGTTCCCATGACAATTAACTACACAGTTGATGTTTCTGCCCCCATCTATCACCTGAATACTCGTGACCTCTGACTCACTAAGCTCTGCCCCCTCTACAGTATCATCTAAATTCACAGTTGACGATAAACTTGCATCTCGATCTGCCATCGTAACAGATGTAATGAACTAACATGACCAAATCTACAGTTGGCTTTATCTTTACGTTAACGGGTTGATTCTATGTAAAATTTCCAAATACATGAAAATTTTACGCAATGCCTGTGTCCACAAGTTTCAGAACAACTGAGTACTCTTTCACAATCAAGAAAACAATTATTTCTGTCAAAACAATTGCTCCCAGGAATGTTATTCGAGCCCCACACGTTGAGCGCCACTGAAACCTGCGGGATTTGGCTCAGAGGGTAGAACACAAAGAATCAGCAATATTATAATTTGTTTATTACAAAGAAAATAAATGTTCATTGATGTGAAAAGAGCAATCAAAAATTATGAAAAACAATATTACGTTCGATACGTCGGCAGTAGTGATGATGTCGTCTGGTTTGTTTACTTCCGCGTAAACAAGTGGATGGCGTTGACTCTTGCGTAGTGTGTCCCGTGAACTCCAGTCCACCAGCAGAATGAAATGACTGGATATGTCACCTCCTTCAGCTGCGATGCGATGATGTTGTCTAATAACCCCTTGGTTACCAGGACGTCCAGCAGTCCGTGCACAAGGAGTGACCTCCTCGAGCAGTTGGATCAAGTTGGCTCAGGCTGATGACGTTCGTGGCTGCAGACTCGTCGGTTTCTCCCGGAGTTGCAATTCACTAACTTTTATACTTCGATCACATCGGCACTGTCTCGCTGAAATTATACTATGTTGTGTGCACAAGGCTTCACGGTTCGCGAGGCAGGTCTCACTGCTCTGAGAAAACTCCGACTGATGAAGTTTGGCTGGTAGCCTGACGTTTTATACCCTCTGACATCGTTTTCCCTCCAAAGAATCTGATTGGTTGGTTTCGTACACGTGATAGCTAATTTTAGACATTCTGTCATTTCTAAAGCCCGCGAAACGACTTTCTTTCTGCACGTAGGCCCATGCTTTTCTAGGAATCACTGAAAACTAGTCTGGCTGACTGGTTTTGTAGCGTTATCACAATGACTGGTTCACTTGTTATTACGTGGTGACATCACAATTTAGGTAAGGTCACATACTTTTTATATGGATTCACTCACTTTCTTGATATAATTGCACATTGTTAAACTTATTTGATTGCTCGTTATATTTTTGTCTATATTTTGATTGTTGTTGAATTTTAAAGATTGTAAGTTTACATAATAATTCTAATTAATTACTTTGTGTTCAGTTAACCTTGACTCTAAGAATGCCATGCTACAAGCTTGTTCATTCTTTAAACCTATTTCAAGCAAACATTATTATTTTTAAAGTTAATTTTCTAACCTAGATAGGCCAACTTGTTACAAACGATTTCCACGCTAAGTAGAGTGAAATACAATTACAATTATACGCCTCATAATACACAATGCCGACTGGCCAAGCTCGACATTTCTTCTCCTTCCCCTTCTCCTCCTCATTCTCCTCCTCCTTCCTCTTCATCACCATCAAATCTAATCAAATCTTATCTTATCACGGCCTTCAATGGGCGGAAAGTTTAAAAATGATATTGTGTATTTTTGCGTGAATATTACATTTTGATGTTACTTTAAAGTAGGTAATTATTGATAGTTAAATGATTTATTATTTTGTTTAATTGGATAGAATTAGTATTTTTGGTGATTTAAAAATTATTAAATATAATAATATATGATTAATATATATTATATCCCTTGGATCACCCTTGGAAATTACAACTACCGCGGTACAACATGGACAATGGCCGCCACTCATATCTTGGCCGAGCCATTCACCTCTGGAATGAACTCTCTGCTGACGATGTAGCCTCTCTTGGCACTAGAGATATTATGTAGCACCTAATATTTCTCCGGTTGTAAATTGTTGTTGTTACTGTATTTTATCATTGTCAATTGCATTGTTACAACTCCTAAGTGTATTTTATGTAATTCCATCTCCAGCCACCGGAAATTTATTTCCAAAGCTGTGTAAAATTAAATAATAATAAAAAAATAGACTATACCTAATTGAGCGAGCAAAGCGAGCGTCTCCTCTTGACTCTTTTGGTACGAACCTCTGTTTTTTTATTTTTTTTTATTTTTTTCTGCTATTAACCGATACACAGGTTGCACCGTTTCAGCGATCGATCTGAAATTTTGCACACATGTAAAACCAACCTTCTCTGTTTGCAGACCCACATTTTTTTGAAATCCATTTATTGGTTAAAATTTAAATAAATATCTCCTGATAGGCTGAAAAATGAAAACGGTCTTCGATAATTCTGATCAAACTCATATTTTGCATTCATTAAGACCAGACCAACATTGTCTCTTATTTTACAAAATTTCATCCCAATCAGTTAAGAACGTATGAACTAATTGAAATTTTTAATAGCTGTCAGAGATGAAGTATCGAAATTAATGTTTTCCAGTGCCAATTGAATTGAACCCGATTTGCTATATTTACCAGGGTGCTTAGATGCTATTTTCAAGTTTCGATGAAAAGCATATTATACTTTTATATTAATTGAGTGATCATATTTCAATTAACCAATGAAGGTGGGCGGAGTCAAGTATAGTTCAGCTATTTTGTTTGGTCATTGACAGTTGGGACAGTTGAAAATAATAAACCACAGCCTTCTTGTGTGATTGAATTCTGTGATTGATAATGTAAAGAACAAAAGAACCGCGAGTTTTGAACTAATAAATTGACTGTCAACCATGGATCATTTAGAATTCCTGAAAAGCTTCACCTTCAATAATTCACTAAAAAATTTAAACTCTTTTGGAATGAGTGCTGTAATTTCTTATTTGGGAGAGGAAGGGAGCCAAAGGCTAATAAAGGAAGGTTTTAAACTCTTTATAGCAAATTACATCAAAGATGTGGCTACAGCAGTGAAAGAAGATGGCAATGCCCTTGTAAAGGCAAAGTAAGTTAATACTTTTATAAAACTAATTTATACACAGCACCTACATTCAATACTTTTTTTACTACAACATTGTATTCCACACACTCCCAAATGTTAGCATTTTGTATTATTTTATGCCTTGCTATTACAGGTGCTTCGCTAGAATGAGGAAAAATGATCCTCCAAGAAGAATTTTCTTCGAAATGTCTGGAGGTGATAAAGATGGCAGGTGCAAAATTGTTGACAGCTATTGTACCTGCAAAGCTGGGTAAGTAGTTAATGTGTGTAGCAAACTCTTATTTCTAATTAGGTCCAGTTTATACAGTTCTATAATCCGCCGTTTAAAAGTTAGCAGAGTATTGAAAGTTTAGGAATTAGTTTGCCTAGATGCTGCAATACTAACCAGTAACTGCACAGTGTTTGGGGAGGAACTTTAAAAAGTTCATGTTCATATAGTTCAGCTTTAATTTATAAATTTAGAAAGAAGTAAGTAGATAGATTTTTTTTATTACAAGAATAGTAACTACCTATCTAGTAATGTTGAACATCTCAGCATTATAATTCCTGTAATTAGAAATTGTCTAGAACTATTCAAATTACTATTATATCCCTGGCTGGATATTGCCTTATCAAATTGTAAAATCAATCATCATCAATACTTTAGGGCTGAGCAGCAGAGTAATGTAGTATTTATTTTTGAAATGTAGGTTGGTACATAGGCACCTGCACTCAAACCAATTAAAAATTGTACTTTGCACAAAACGAATTGGCTGCTAGTCAGGTTCTTTGACAATAAATCCTTGACATTATCATTGAAATCAGAGCTCACCTACTAGAGTTAGATAATGCATTAGCACAGACTTCAAGGGATGATGCCATCAAACCTTTATCATTGTCAAACAATCCTTTCCTTTTGAGGTACCTACCGTTTATTATTTGTTTAAGTGTAGTGAATCAATTTTTGTGAACAAGAGATTTTTTTGTTCTCTTGTAAAAAAATTAACTTGAATTTTTCATCACTTCATAGCTTCCCCACAAACTGATGTAGTACCCATTTATTACTATTAAATGCAAAATTCAACTTCATACATTTCTTTTTCAACTTAAAAATACAAGTTGTATATTACATTGCAAACCTCCGGTTATTGAAGAAGTAATATTATGACAAAGGTTATGGTGTATATTATGTACAGTAAAAAGTTATTAGTTTCAGTTCAAGGTGATATAAATACTAGTTAGGTGAAAGCGTGAACCCATGTCCACGTAAACTGGAGTGTTTGCAGCAATGTATTACACTATAGTACGTACTATAGGTTTTGCCCACCGAGTCGCATTTTCGTGCCACTGTACGAGGCTCGCAAATTCATCTAACTAGTACATATCAGCCTCCATTTGTAATCAAAATCTAAACATAATCAGTCTAAAGGAGTAATCATTAGGTACGTATTAGGTAAGTGTGAATCAGCTTGGTTTCGATTATGTTGTTCAATAAAATAAATAAATAAAAACAACAGAATTGACTATAATTGAGTAGTAAGTACCTAGAAACCTGATAATTCTCCTTCTCCAAAATCCTCTCACATATTAGTAGCTTTATTATAAATTCATGAAATTCAAGAAAAAAGTAAATTCTGTGTTTCATAAAAAATCAATTATGTATAAGCATTCCAGTGAGTCAACACATCACACCCGATGATTAAAAGTAAAGCCGCGTTTACAACAAAATTAACGTTCGAAAATTAAGAAAATTAACGCAATTTCAATTTTCAAGCCCATGTAAACTTATGGATTCGTTCACAACGAAATTTGGTAAATTAACGTACGCCAATTTCACCTCAAAGTTGACCAACTTCCTACTTTCAAGTCGAACGTTAAGTGCGTTAAGTGGCGCATGCGCACGGACACTTCTCTCACATCTTACTCACAGCTGTTCGCGCTGGCCGGCGCCATCTTGTTTTACGTGTGTGTTATTTTTCCGAAGTGGTTGTGAACGAAAGTGGAATTACGTTAATTTTGCAACGTTAATTTTCGAACGTTAAGTTGTTGTAAACGCGGCTTAAGTGTGTGAACAACAATAAGGGGTTGTCTATTATTGAGATACAGCATGCTTAAAATTGCATGCTTACAGTAGAAGAGTTGGTAGCCCCATCATTTGTAAAGTTTATTATTGAATGCCGTTGAATGGTCGAATGGGATTGAACGGTTCACTGAACAGACCTACGGTCCTTTTCAACTAGATTTTGAATTCCAAAGCGACAACCTGTCGTGTTATGGAAATCAGACAAACTGGTAAAAAAGGACGTCTGCCTTTGATAGAAGCAAGGGATTTTTAATTTAACGCTTAAGATGGCTGAGTATTGAGTTTGACTTTGAAGAGTTTTTTAATCGATTTTTGTCAATATAGTTGACCAACGTAGGTATTTGGTAATAAAATAAGTCAATGTAAGAGTCTTCATAACCTGTTCAATGAAAACAATTTCATAGTATGGAATAGGTTATTACTTATTAGTTTTATTTTGTTCTTAGGGCCATATTTTTATTAAATTTCAGGCAATAAACAAGTACCTAGTACAAATTAAAACTAATACTCCTTTCCAAAAGATGAATTTATGTTCACTGAACAGTTCTGAAGATGAGTACCTATGTTGCCTTATTTTATTAAGAATTATATTGGTAAAAGATAATGATAAAAATTAATAAAAAAACTCCTCAAGGTCAAGTTCACTACCTACTCATCCATCTTAAATAGCAAGTGAAGTCGACAACAAGTAGTTCGTGTACACAATCATGCATGTAACTGAAAGAATCAATCTATTTTCCTTTTTGGTTAAGATGTCCAGTAATTTATGCTTATTCTGTTCCCCAGGCAGGGGAAATGTATACACCTAGCTGGCCTCTTTCACCAACTCGACCATTGGGTGCTAAGAGGCTACAGTGAAATCCCTGAAGAAGCAACATGCACTAGCAAAGAACAACAGTGGCACAAGCCAAGGGGGGGGGGGGGAATAGGTTCTGATCCCCTAATGAGCATGATCTTCGCAGAGCCCAGCCAGAAAAGAAAAAGAAATCCCTCGACATGTTCATTTAAAAATATCTCCGGAAAAAAACTACCAACGTCTGAAGAAATTAATAACATGGCAACCAAGTTGAAATCTGTGAATCCAGACTTTCCCTTAGCATATTTACTTCAACCTTCAAGTTCCTGCGAAACGTGCACCGTGCCTCTCGGTGAGGTGCCAGTCGACAGCACCATATCATACCATCTCAAGGATTTTGAAGTTTTTGATGGATATGTACGAGGGGATGCTACAATGGAGGGTCAAGTTCAATTTCCAGACTTGCCTACTGAGTTGTTGGAGCCCCCAGAAACGATCCACGTAAACATCTTCAATGACTGTAACATCACGCTCCCTCAGGCCATTCAGCTAGAGAAAACAACACGAAGCCAGAGCACTGATCAATGGTACAATGCCAGAAAAATACGGCTAACAGCTTCAACTTTTTCAAACATTTGTAAAAGGAGAAAAGAAGTTAGTGAAGTGTTTTTGAAAAATTTGTATCATGGTCAGAACTTTACAGAATTTGTAGTGTAGCTTATGGCAAACGAAATGAGGGAAACGCAAGAGAGAAGTACATCCAGAAAAAGACTGCTGATGGCCAACCTGTGTCTGTTTTCTCCTCGGGCTTTGTCGTCAATCCTGGAATGCCATTCCTTGGTTGTTCTCCTGACGGCAAAGTCTGGGACGCTAACGAGAACCCGCAGTTTGGCCTACTGGAAGTTAAATGCCCCTGGTCGAAGAAAGGCATGTCGATGGAGGAGGCCTGCTTGGATAAAAAGTTTTATGCCACGTTGAAAGACAACAAGTTCCACCTCAAAGAAGATTCTGCACATTACTATCAAGTTCAGGGACAAATGCTAATTTGTTGTGTGGAATGGTGCGACTTTGTCGTGTTTAATGGTACAGACATTTGGACTGAACGTGTTCGTCAAGATTCTACATTTTGTGACTTGATGAGCCGTAAGCTGTGTAAATTCTATAACGATCATTTCTATAACTATTCAAAGTCACAAATTTCGTACCCATGTATGCAAATTTGGGGATAAGTTTTTATATTTTTCGGGGGGGGGGGGGGGGGGATAAAGCGAAGAGAGCTCTTCTGTTTCACATATTTTTCTCTTACAAATAGGCACTTCTACAATCTGTTCATTTCTTTATATATTTTGTCACAAAATGTAGAAAATTGATGAACATCTCTAGTGGACACTCTTTGTTACACAGCGAAAGCCTGTAAGAACACAACATACTGTCCACACTTGATTTAAATTGGGGAGGTTAGTTATGGAAATTGGTCCATTGCTCAAAATCTTAAAAGTCTTGACACGTCTGATTGCTCTTTCTACGTAAACGCGACATGATGCTATTTTTCGTGTTTCATGTACATCTTCTTCTGAAAACTGTTCGTTACTGGCCATCGGAGGAACGTTCAGAGTCAAACCTAACTCTTCAATTTCTTTCAAGATGTTAAATCCCTTATCTACCATGCACACGTCTCCTGGAAGGACTTCTCCTCTGGCGAGTTTTCTGCGCAGACAGTCATAGAGTCCACTTTCCTGTGTTATTTTCTTGTCCGAAATACTTCCTGCGTAAAGCTGGGAAATGAATATTATTCCACCTTTTGGATCACAGCCTACGAGTCCTTTAACAGTGTTGCTTGACTTGTACGTTGAATATGATTGTGATTGGAGAACAAGGGATGATGGGCACTCAATTTTCATTTCTGTTCCATCGAGAATGATTATACAAGTTGGATATTTTTCTTTGAAGACTGCTGGGGAATTTTTTTATGATAATGTCTCTATGAGGCCACAGATTAAGACATCCCAGTCGAAAGTACATGTCATTGATCCATTTGGTAAATATTGAAGAAACAAGATGAGGTGATATTTTGAATCGAAACCCGAGATCAACATTTTCAAAGCCTTGTCTAAGTTTGGAAAGAACCAAAAGCATTTGATCTTCTTCAGACAATTTTATGGAATGAGAAATTTCACGGTTTGGGTTAATACAATCATGAAATATTTCATACACTTCCAAACTGTCGAAGCCGGTGTAATAAGTCAGTAATGTAGGATTTTTTTGATACTATTCATATTGAAGTCTCTCATCGACAAACTTGAATATACCGATGTTTGCAGTTCACACTCTTTTTGTTTCAAAAGTTCATTGGCTTGATTCAACTCCTTCTCCTGAGTCGCCAGCATTGCTTGAAGAACTAACTTTTCTCTTTGGATTGTTTCCAGTTTACTTTTCACTAAATTTATTTCTTCAGAGTTTTGATAAGGAATTATGGGGGGTTCACTTTCACAAATGTTGCTGTCAGACACCGTCACTGTATTGCTGTCGAGAAGTACTTCATCGTAAGGCATTGTGAAAGACTCGGGTTCACTTTCACAAATGTTGCTGTCAGACACCGTCACTGTATTGCTGTCGACAACTTCACAAGCAGTAATGAGTGCGTCGAATCTAGGAGTGATGATGCTTGATGTACTAGCTCTTTGTAAGTTACCAGAGACCTAAGAAAAAAATAAGTACGTATATATTATCTAGGTAGTACCTACTAGTATTTTATATTTGGTTTACTAGGGAGGTACCTACCTACTACTACCTAGTATTACGAGTGCAATTTAGGTTTCATTATTTTGTTAGCTCTGGTTATTTGTAAAAGTGGTCATTGAATATTATTGTTTGCATAAGGTGTCATAAGGATTCATTTATAACCACTTCCTATATTTAAAACTGAAACTAACTATGTATCTCAGCCTATGAGTCAAAATGAAATAAACTAACCTGTTATCTTGATCACACAACACTAATAGGTACTAGAGTGGAGGTTTTTGGATTCTTGTTGAGAGAGTTGTGACTGAATGACCTGGCTGAATTATTGTTTTTCTTGGGTTAGGTTAGTCTAAAATGCTAATGAGTAAAGAACCTATAATATTACAACAATATTACTTACCAAACAATGATGTCCAGCTCTTCTTTTAGGTAGATTAATACTTGGCACTGCATCTGGCTTCAGGCCTTTATAGCGGCCATAGTAGTAAATGTTTCTAAAATCCTCTGGAGTGAAATGCTCACTGCAAACTTTCATGTACCTTGATAAAGGTCCATTGCGCCTCTCACTTCTATGAATAACTGACACCCATAAATTCCTCATAGATTCATTTTTGGGAAAACTATGGAAAGATATATCAGATTTTTTGTTTGATTTATTCCTGCACTGTGGCACACAACAAGATAAAACCATGACGATGAAAATAAAACTAACCTAACCTCACTCACTGTCACTGCCAGTACAATGTTGACAGACAGGCAAACAGCTGTTAGCTGTCATGACCAAACATTGACTTTTGCTTTATGACGTAGTGGTGGGAGGAGATCTACATTGGTCAATTAAATATGGGTGTATATGTTTTCTGTGCGTTGTGTACGCATTTCCGGTTCGAGAATTTGCACGTACCCGTGCTCGCTCATCAACGCGTTACACTGAGCGTTTTCCTAGTTTAATTTCACCATTATACTATAGTTATCCAGTTCTGTCTGTGTGTGTATCTGTCTGTCAGGAACGTTGAATCGCGCACTCTTTCAATTCAAAATGGTGGCTTTACATTGCCAAACATGTCTTAAAATACGTATTTTGCTTTCAGTGAATAAATAAATTGCCGAAACTAACCTCAGACGCATACCTTATCCTTTTGTACTTGAAACTAATTTATTTTAACACAATAGGTAACTGTCCAAACCCGTACATTACATTGAAAACGTCATCGCGGCAAGAAACTTCAAACGTTATTTTTCTTATTTTCTCTTGGTCTGAATTCATAGAGGCCGTGAACCATCAAACCAAAGCCGATAGAGTTGATATATATTTTCATGGGAAATAATTTTCCTTCGTTTCTTATTTACTTATAGTGGTGTGTATTACTATTGAGTCATGCAAACGACGTCAAGTTACTGTTGATAATGTTTTATACATTTTTGTTTTAATATTTACATTTTATACTGATAGGTACCTTAGAGGTTAAAGGGCGGAAGTCAATTTCAATGTTTCTTAAAGGGAGCTCAAAAACCAGTAATTCTGAGCTGACTTCACCCAATCATATTTGAAATGGTGACTTGGGCCATTGTGTAAGAGAATACTTCAATATAACTGTATTTGTTAACATCAGTCAAATGGTAGGTACTTGATAGAGCTTGATTACATCAATCCAAAAGTGTGCACCGAGAAATTCAGAACAAATGGCCTTCAGCTCTTCTTCCTCTGAGGAACGGATTTAAAGAAGCCCACCATGTATTAGTAAAGAAGAATGACGAATAATGAAGAATAAAGAATATTAATAAAGAATATGTCGTGTGTATCGGGTCACGATATCAGCGTCACGTATATATTTTAACGGCGCATTCTGACATTATATATTTTTTTTACTTACTAATAGGTACACTCGGCCAAACATAAATTGATCGTGATGAAAAGTTAGAGTATCATCTCTTGTCTATGAATTTTCCGATTGCCTGTACAAACCGGTCAGACCTCTCACTCTAGCTGCTATCTCTCTCTGTCCTCGAGTAATAACAAGGGATGGGGGAGATATTGACGTCAAATAGAAACAGGTAATTTCTCAATCGCATCAGCCTAGCAGGTCGAATCTTCATTCGAATATTGCTCCTGGCTAACCCGATCGTGGTCTACCTAGATTTCGGCTCAAGTTTTCTCAATAAGTGCAATCTATATAATGTTTCAGATTCATAATTTTAAAAGTATGTATTATGATGTTATGCTTTTGCTAATTTATAATTTTATTTGTAAACAATCCGATCTAAAAGCAGATAATCAAAAGAACAAAGTATACCTACGTCCATATATTATAATGTATTGGATTAGGATAACATTACATACTCTTTTAATTCATTTTATGAGAAAACGTAAATTTCAAATTAACCCTAATATTTGATTTATACTTTTAGTCGTAACAAAAAAATTTACACATTGCCAATAGGACAGTTACGAGATTAGATTAGATTAATAGGGTTTAACGGCGCGTCAACGACGAGGTTATATTGCGCACATTAATTATTTTACTTTAAACTTTGTTGAATTAAGTGGAGGACATTGGGAGGGTGTTGACCTAACGGACCCGATCCGGGGGAGTCCGGCACTGGTGGGAAGGCCAGCCTGGAATGGGGACGGACCGGGGGGTGTGAGGATTCGGGCCGGCGGAACCCGATTTCAGGGGGATCACCATCTCGAGGGGGAAGGCCGGCCCGATGGGGACCGCAAATTCAAGGGAGGACATGGTTAGGCCAACCCTGGCTGCTCTTTGTCTGGACCTCACCACTGACCTGTCCGGCATGGTTAGCCCTTACACATGAGCATATGCTCGCCGGCGTAGATGCAATGGATCATTGGCCAACGCAAACCACACCACCGCGCTAAGGTGGCAGCCATCGGTGGGGGGACAGTTACGATATTTTATTTGAATTTATTACCCAAAATATAAGAATTTTCATTAATAAATATCAATTTGAAATTCCGTGAAATTCCATTAAAGGTATTTAAACTTATTTTTAGATTGATGGATTTTCCCATTGATTTTGTGTGTACTGTATGGGATGCAAATAAATATATGGCAGGGTTTAGCTTGCATTTTAAGCGCCTAGCCTGATTTCTGCATCAAGTTTAATTTTACTGGAGCAAGTTGGTTCAGGCAGTAACGCCCTAAACTTGTATCCCGGATGTCCCGACTTCGATTCCCATGACCGACCTACTTGACTGAGGTGCTTCGTGATTTCTCTCAGTCGAGAGTCAATGCAGCGAGTTTCACTTTTAACAAGAAAAACGCTCAGTGTTACGCGTTTATGATCGAGCCCCGAAACGGGCAAACACCTCGAACTGAAATTCCCTTTACAGAAAACTTAAACAGGTAAGCCAAGAGAGCCAATTCCACTGCAATACAGTGGAATTGGATACCTAATTATTCATAGTTCACATATTTGGTTTTGGCGCTTGTTCGCCTTGCTCCTATGAGCTCTCGATGAATGAGTAACCCAATGACGTATAATAATCCTATTGCGCTTGCGTTTTTTTATCAATATCAACTAAACCACCTCATATACAGACAAATAATTTGGACCAAATGACTGTCGAATCAGACTTCTTTCAGACAACATGCCTCGTCAATGGGACCTGGAAACCAAGCAGAAGGTAATAGCGCTCATTGAGTCAGCCGGGATGATACCAACCCGCGCCGGCCAACAATACGGCGTTCCAGGAATTACTGCCAGAAGATGGTGGCAACAATACCAGGTCGAGGGAAATGTCAACCGAAGGTAATTACCTAGTAATTTATGAAATTAGAGATTTTATACTGAGAAATAGAGTCATAACACAAAACTAATCGGATGAATATATAACTGCCCTGGGACAAACTTACTCTGCCCTTCTCATATTTACAGTCTTAATCTCAGTGCGGCCCTTCAGACAGAAAGCTTACTCAGGTCTGTTTGAGAAGCTTGTCAATTATTTGAATCTTAAAAGTCCTTGATGTTTTCTTTCTTAGACCTGGAACGGGCTTATTACGCGTCTCCACCGCAGCACAAGATGCAGCTCTTGTGGTTGCATCGCGTGCGTCGCCCATCACAGACGCACACAAGCTTAAAGCCGCCACCAACTTTCCTGGTTGTCCCCAGACAGCCAGGAACAGGCTGAAGGATGCCGACCTGCGCCCCCAGCACGCCGCAATGAAGGAGGAGCTGTCGGACGTACAGTGTATGGACCGCATGGCGTTCGCCGCCGCACATATGCACGAGGACTGGTCGAGAGTTGTTTTTTCTGACGAAAAAACATTCTCTTCGGCAAACGACGGGCCAGTCCTCGTGTACCGGCCGAAGGGGACACGAAACAACCCCGAGTTTGTTGCTGAGCATCACAAGAGCGGCCGCTTCTCCGTGTGTGCATGGGGCTGGGTGTCCAAAGAAGGCGGAGGCGCGCTGTGGCGGGTAGATCGAAGACTCACCGGCGAGCAATACCGCGACATCCTCCGTGATGTCATGGTGCCGTCGGTGAGGGTGCTCTACCCCCACGGCAACATCCGCTTCCAACAGGTAAATCTAGATGTAAGTAGGTAAAAAGCGATTCAAATAAAGGTCTAACGAGTATTTTTTTATGAACCAGGCACATTTTTTATTTGTCTGATTTCCTTTTTAAAAATATAAAATAAATCTTACACTTTAATACGGGTTTTCAATTATAAATTATCAAAAATAATTTATAGGATTTTTTTTAGATTGAAAGGGTAGTACTTGTATGAACAATGCACTACTCCCGGGGAATAAGCGGGTAAGTCAATTTTTGGTCAAAATGAGTTAAGTCACTTTTCCTATAAAGTGAACTCATATTTTTCATTAAGAGTAAAACCAGATTCATCAGACAATTTACTCCTATTGAAAATTGGTTTTGCGCGTAACCAGACATTTGAAAATACTCAGATTTCTACGGGGAACAAGCAGACAAGTCAACAACTTAACTCCTTTTTCCCAGTTCTGAATAAATAACTCCAGTAATAAATTGTATTTAATATTAATTGTGTTTTAAAAGTGTGCTAAATGCTACGTAATAAACACCTAATTAAGTTCTACAATGCACACATTTCATAGTGCAATTATATTTAGATTTGAATTAATCTACAATATGCCATGCCATGGTACCGTGCAGAATGACTGAGTTAAGTCAAAATGTTTTGTATCCGCTCTCATGAACAATTCACTTTAGTGACTTACCCGCTTTTTCCCTGGGAGTAGTGAATGAGTCATCCAGATAGGGCGATTGAAGTGTGAGTTGTCAACAAACTAGTCCAGTCAAATCAGGCTTAAAAATGAGGTCCGTGAAGTTAGCACCGCCCATTAACGCACTAATTATCTCATGTGTGGGATGAATTAGTGCACAATTAGTGCGTTCGATCGGCACTAATTTTATAATTAGTGCGTCATCCGTTTCCGAGAAAAACGCACTTTACTATGGGCGGTGCCAACTTCACGCAGCACCGCCCATTGACGCACTAATTTTCAAACCCACACAGGCAATTAGTGCACAATTAGTGCGTTCGATCCCCCCCATTCCCATAATTAGTGCGCACTTACTTTTCGAGTTATTCGTGAATAACCGTGGGCGGTGCAGCACGGCCCATTGAAAATTTCAAGGTTTTCAGCACGCCATGTTTTAGTGCACAATTAGTGCGTTCGATTCCCCCCATTCCCATAATTAGTGCGCACTTACTTTTCGAGTTATTCGTGAAAAACCGTGGGCGGTGCAGCACCGCCCATTGAAAATTTCAATGTTTTCAGTACGCCATGTTTTAGTGCACAATTAGTGCGTTCGATTCCACCCATTCCCATAATTAGTGCGCACTAACTTTTCGAGTTATTCGCGAATAACCGTGGGCGGTGCAGCACCGCCCATTGAAAATTTCAATGTTTTCAGTACGCCATGTTTTAGTGCACAATTAGTGCGTTCGATCCCCACTATTCCCATAATTAGTGCGCACTTACTCTTCGAGTTATTCGGGAATAACCGTGGGCGGTGCAGCACCGCCCATTAAAAATTTCATGGTTTTCAGCATGCCATGTTTTAGTGCACAATTAGTGCGTTCGATCCCCCCCATTCCCATAATTAGTGCGCACTTACTCTTCGAGTTATTCGGGAATAACCGTGGGCGGTGCAGCACCGCCCATTGAAAATTTCAAGGTTTTCAGCACGCCATGTTTTAGTGCACAATTAGTGCGTTCGATCCCCCCTATTCTCATAATTAGTGCGCACTTACTTTTCGAGTTCGAGTGCTTACTTTTCGAGTGCTGCACCGCTCACGGTTTTTCACGAATAACTCGAAAAGTAGGTGCGCACTAATTATGGGAATGGGGGGGATCGAACGCACTAATTGTGCACTAAAACATGGCATGCTGAAAACCTTGAAATTTTCAATGGGCGGTGCTGCACCGCCCACGGTTATTTACGAATAACTCGAAAAGTAAGTGCGCACTAATTATGGGAATGGGGGGGATCGAACGCACTAATTGTGCACTAAAACATGGCATGCTGAAAACCTTGAAATTTTCAATGGGCGGTTGCTGCACCGCCCACGGTTATTTACGAATAACTCGAAAAGTAAGTGCGCACTAATTATGGGAATGGGGGGGATCGAACGCACTAATTGTGCACTAAAACATGGCATGCTGAAAACCTTAAAATTTTCAATGGGCGGTGCTGCACCGCCCACGGTTATTTACGAATAACTCGAAAAGTAAGTGCGCACTAATTATGGGAATGGGGGGGATCGAACGCACTAATTGTGCACTAAAACATGGCATGCTGAAAACCTTGAAATTTTCAATGGGCGGTGCTGCACCGCCCACGGTTATTTACGAATTACTCGAAAAGTAGGTGCGCACTAATTATGGGAATGGGGGGGATCGAACGCACTAGATTAGATTAGATAGATTAGATTAATAGGGTTTAACGGCGCGTCAACGACGAGGTTATATTGCGCACATTAATTATTTTACTTTAAACTTTGTTGAATTAAGTGGAGGACACTGGGAGGGGTTGACCTAACGGGCCCGATCCGGGGGAGTCCAGCACTGGTGGGAAGGCCGGGCCGGAATGGGGACGAACCGGGGGGTGTAAGGATTCGGGCCGGCGGAACCCGATTTCAGGGGGATCACCATCTCGAGGGGGAAGGCCGGCCCGATGGGGACCGCAAAATCAAGGGAGGACATGGTTAGGCCAACCCTGGCTGCTCTTTGTCTGGACCTCACCACTGACCTGTCCGGCATGGGTAGCCCTTACTCATGAGCATATGCTCGCCGGCGTAGCTGCAATGGATCGTTGGCCAACACAAACACAACCACCGCGATAAGGTGGCAGCCGTCGGTGGGTCGAACGCACTAATTGTGCACTAATTGTGCACTAAAACATGGCGTACTGAAAACATTGAACGTCGGCCGTGAGCGAGTGAGGTCGTGTATCGCGGGCGCTCCCGTTATACGAGCCAACCCCTAGATCTTGCAGTGCTTAAGTGTCAGTGATAAAATAAGTGCAGATATTGTGTGGACTATGGTATTGGGTGGATATGTTCTAAACCACCCCTTGTGTGCTCGACAAGGATTTACAAAGTGAATATTTATCAGTCATGCCGCAGGTACAAGATTCACAGGTTACTGGTGCAACTGCAGTCAAACGTAAGGAGCTGTCACTTTACTTCATGAACGCTCGAAGTATTGCTGGGCCTGATAACTTGAGTGATTTTAATTTACACTTCGTTGACAACAGTGAGGCAGACGTCGTTTGCGTAGCGGAGACTTGGTTAACTGAAAACATTCTTTCGAGTGAAATACTTGACTCAAAACAGTATCTATTACATCGGAGGGACAGGCCTGCACGAGGTGCTGAAGAAGGTGCTATCTTGAGAGGAGGTGGGCGTGGATGGGGAGGGGTCTTGGTGGCTGTTAACAGCGATCTACCATCTAGTCCCCTAGAACCATGTCCCAACTCGCAGTGTGAATTAATCTGGGTCAAGATATCACCATCCCCTGCGCAAGATGTGTACATCGGCTGCGCTTATCTCCCGCCGAGGCCCTCTCGTGAACTTGTTGACGACCTTCACCAATCAATTATGCAGGTTCAACAACTTGTTAGACCGCGTGACTGCATATTGTTGTGTGGTGACTTCAATTTCCCGGACATCCAGTGGAATCCAAGTGCACAGTGCCCCGAGCTTCTGTGTCCGGTATTGACTGGGAATTCCAATGCGGATTCATCGCGAGAATTCATCAGTACTATGCAAGAACTGGATTTCCATCAACACATTCCATTCCCAACTCGTGGTGCCAATTACCTTGACCTGATGTTTACAAATACCCAGGACTTGCTGATATCGGTTCATTCAGTTGCCACGGCTGTCAAGTCTGATCACAATGCCTTTCATTTTAGTTTCTCCATACCAACGTTGGAGAGTAGGAAGTGCAGGAAAACTCAGAGGTACAACTGGAAAAAGGCTGATCTCAAATTACTTGATGACCTTCTCAAGAACTCGAGGTGGGAATTGATGGGTGAAGTGGATGACGTGAACGAGAAGTGTGCGGTGTTCTACGAGCTTTTGGATAAAGCTGTGTCGGTTGCTGTTCCAACAGTAAAAGTAAATGCATTGAAGTATCCAGCATGGTTTAACGCTGACATCATCAATGCTCTGAAAGACAAGAATCGCGCTTTTAGGCGGTGGAAGAGGTCTGAACTTACAGGTGACATGCATGAATTCCAGGCTAAGAGGACCATCTACCAGATACTGAAGAAAGCAGAAAATAGACGATACCTAGAGAAGATAGACTTGGAAGTAGCAGAAAACCCCAAGTTATTGTGGGGGTTTATTCGTCGAAAAACCCAGAGTAGGAGAATTCCTATTGAAGTAACACTTGGGGACGAAAAGGCGTCTGACATAAAAACATGCTGTCGACTGTTTTCAAATTATTTCTTATCCGTCTTCAGTCAGGACACTGTGGATAATGCGGCCCTTCCTGAAGCTCCGTTGAGTAGTGATGGGTGTTTGGCGTTGTTTACTATCAGTGCTGAGGAGGTTGAGACATATCTGCGAAAACTTGTCAATGGAAAGTCTCCAGGTCCAGACATGATTCCAACTAGTGTATTGAAGTATTGTTCTGCGTCCTTGGCATTACCACTTTCTCACATATTCAATCAATCCTTACAGTCTGGAGTTTTCCCGGCTTGTTGGAAACATTCACATGTGGTGCCAGTCTTGAAGAAGGGCAGTCGGTACAAAGTAAATAACTACAGACCCATTTCTTTATTACCAGTATTCTCAAAGGTGTTCGAAAAGATCTTGCACATTCATATATATAGGCATGTATCGAAACACCTAGCTCCCCAACAACATGGGTTTATTAAGAAGAGATCTACTATTTCCAATATTGCTGAGTATACGAATGCCATATCCAACTGTATCAATAATAAAAAACAAGTTGATGCTGTGTACACTGACTTTACAAAGGCGTTTGATAGCGTGAGTCATAGGTTGCTTCTGCATAAGCTGTCTGGGTTTGGCATAACAGGTCCCCTTCATACATTATTGTCTGATTACCTGTTCGGTCGAACACAGGCAGTTGTGATTGACTCATGTATGTCGGCAACTGAGGGAATAACTTCAGGTGTTCCCCAGGGGTCGATTTTAGGGCCTTTATTTTTTACTCTATTTGTTAACGATATTCCTTCTTATATAAATAACTCCACTTGTATAATGTATGCGGATGATTTAAAGATATATAAATCAGTAAGTGATGTGAGTGATTGTCTATCACTTCATTGTGATGTAGATCGTCTGGTTGAATGGTGTGGTGTTTGGAGATTGGGGCTGAATGCAGCAAAATGCAATGTAATTACATTCACAAACAAGAGGAAAAATGTTGTTAACTTTCAATATAAAATTAATGAACATGATTTATTACGGTTAAATTCTGTTAAAGATTTAGGGGTTATTGTATCCAGTGATTTGTCATATAATATGCATTTTGAGAGCATCAAACCAAAAGCTTATAGACTTTTAGGTTTGATGAGAAGAAACTGTTTTCAATTTAGTAAGTCAACAAATAAGCTTTTATACACATCTCTTGTAAGGCCTCATATGGATTATGCTAGTGTCATATGGAACCCGCACCATGTGACTAAAATTCAGGATCTAGAGAAAATACAAAAGAGATTTATCAAAATGTTATGTGCTCAAGCTCAAATAGATTACCACAGAAATGACTACATCAAACATTGTAAAGATATTTCGTTAAAAACTCTTTGTGGTAGACGCGATCTATGTGATATGAGCTTTTTGTATAAATTGACTAATGGTTTTATTGATTCAACTCTTTTAGAATATTTAAATTATCATGTTCCTCCTAGAGTAACCAGGAGTATGTGTCTTTTTAAACCAGCGCATAGTAGAATAGATGTGTTTAAATATTCTTGTATCAATAGGATTCAGTTAACTTATAATAGATTCTTGGAAATGAACACGAATATAGATGTTAATTTTAATTCTTTTATGACTTTCAAAAATCTTTTAAAAGATCTTGTGATGTAATTTTATTATTTTGACTAAACTTGCTACGTGTGATATTTTCATGTTTAGTGTGTTATAATGTGTTTATTTTAATCATTGTTGTATGTTCCAGTGTATGTTCTATGTTTTATTATATTTGCACTGGTGGATTCAGTTCTGTATGCAAATAAATACTTAATGAATGATGATTGAAATTTTCAGTGGGCGGTGCTGCACCGCCCACGGTTTTTCACGAATAACTCGAAAAGTAAGTGCGCACTAATTATGGGAATGGGGGGAATCGAACGCACTAATTGTGCACTAAAACATGGCGTACTGAAAACATTTAAATTTTTAATGGGCGGTGCTGCACCGCCCACGGTTTTTCACGAATAACTCGAAAAGTAAGTGCGCACTAATTATGGGAATGGTGGGAATCAAACGCACTAATTGTGCACTAAAACATGGCGTGCTGAAACATGGCGTGCAGGACGAGAGATTTAAACGCGGGAATAAACGATGAACGGTAAAAACGTAAACAGGACAATGGGGAGTGACTCAAATAAAAAATAAACATTCTTCAAAAGAACGTGTACCATTCTCATTCCACTCTCTATGCCGTTTTACCGACTTACTCGTATACTAGGAAAACGCTCTGTGTAACGCGTTGATGAGCGAGCACGGATACACGCAACACCTCAAACCAAAATTCTGTCTATCAAAAATGTAATTAAAAGCCAATAATTCTTTAATTTCGTCAAAGACTTGTATGAAAATATCAAACAATTCCTAAAATATTGGTCCCAATAACCATGCAAAGTTTTAAGTTGATCGATGGAACCTTTATGATTGTTAATTTTCAAAAATCACAGGGTCTCGTTTAAAAAATATACCTGGGACCACTCACACAATATCAGATCAAACTGTTGAACGGTCATTATTATTAAATTTCATATGAGATTGAAAGTTTCTTCTCTAACAACCCAACCCTTCTTACCTCTATGCTCTAACTACCTTGGATTAGAACTGAAGAGTCGAAGTCACCGTGAAATATGAAATTCAAGAAATTTTACAGCAAACACGCAAAATGTCCGTAAACTGTCAATAACTTTTGGATTTAAACACAGATTAGTTGTCAAAAATACAGATAATGCTGGTCCCAATGACCATGCAAAGTTTTAAGTTGATCGGTCAAACGGTTCTAGTTTAAATTTAAAAAAACACAGGAAATGTGGTTTTAAATTTTAACCAATAGGAGGATTTGGCTGAAATTTTGTATGATTGGGTACAATGTTGGTTGTAATGACTTCGTTAAATTTCAAATTGATCGGAGCAACCAATCAAAAGATAATTTTTTTAAAACTTGAACCAATCACAGGAGCCCGTCCAAAAACGATCCTAGGGACCGCATAGATTACGTTAGCATACGTGCAAAGTTTCAGATCGATTGAATGTGCGGTTTAACCTGGGCTGTGAGGACAAAAAAAAATACAAACAAAAAAACACACAGAGAAAGTGCCATAAGAGTACCGTGGTGACGCTCGCTACGCTCGCTCAAAAACGCTGTGTAAAAAACGTGAACAAAAGGTCCAGAATTTTTCACCTATGGCTGGCCAATGAATAAAGAAAGTAAATTAATATAATCAAAAAGACCACAGTTGAGAAGTGCGAGACTTATGATCGAATACATATAATTTTTGTATAGCCCTCGTATATGAGAGTTTTTTTACCATGATCATTTTTATTGTTAGGGTGCAACAATCTTTTTAGTTTACTATACAGATTATGATTAATCGAACGAATGTCTACAACATGATTTTTTTGTTTAGGTTAATAATATATCCCTATGAACTATTAGTAAATAATTGGTCTACACCATAAAAGTCTCAATTTATACAGTTTTGAAGATAAAAATACATTGAGATTGAAAGTGGAATTATTGCAAAATTGCATAAGAGAAAGGGCATAGAAACTGTATTGTGATTATACCAATCACGACTGTGGAGTGCTGGTAACAATGCTTGTGATGCATGTTAATAACTTGTGGTATATCGAAGCAGAATCTGGATTTGCACATTGATTCTGTTCCAGGACAACAGCCCCATACACCACGCCCGCGTTGTCCGGGATTGGTTAGGAGCCCAGCAAGACGTAGAACTCATGGACTGGGTACCGAAGGGCCCAGACATGAACCCCATCGAGAATGTCTGGGCCGAGGTCGTGCGGACCATGAAGGACGCGTGGGTCCAGCCAGCCAACCCCGACGCTCTCTGGGACGCCGTTGAGACGGCCTGGCTGGATGTGACTGAGGGTCCTCGCTATATGCGCGCTCTGATCGACTCCATGCCGAGGCGTCTCAACGCCGTCCTGGACAACGGCGGAGGTTGGTCGGGGTATTAAAGAAACTATAATAATATTGTTTTGATTTTCAAGAAAATAGAGCTATTTTTTTTATTACAAGAGATAATATTTTGTTTTGTGATTTTTTTTTGAGAAATAATTTTGTTTCAAGCAAAGTAGGTTATATTATTTATTATGTGTTAATTATGTTACAATATTATATGTGTACAATGTAAAGTATAGGTATGCGACTGTAATAAGGAATAAACTCTAATTCCGTATTTGCATTATATTATTTTAATTTTGTGACCGTCCAGTCAACATGCCCATGCGTTAATAAGAAACTAGTTAAATATTTAGCAACGCTCTGCTAAATACAAGCAACGACACGCGACGTCGTTAATGTTCCCAATGTGCTCCACTGTGATTCGTAAATAAGAATTGAAAAAGTTCTATCCTCTTACATATTGTACACTTTCTGTTATCCGGGTGTCCACATGTCCCACAATGGAAATTGATCCAACTAACGGATAAGGCCAATTTATTCACAACACATTAATTACTATCCTGATGGAGGACTTAATGCTTTCTAGAAGATTAGTATTAGTTTCATCCTCTTGAGTGTTTATCGTTTAAAGTGGAAATACATTTCCATGGAGTCATCCTGACTCAAGTCCTGACTCATCCTGACTCATGAAGGCAAGATAGCCGACGTGTAATGTCTTGCTTAATGTTTGCTGTTGTTAAAAGTTTGTTTTGAGCTTGATTACTGATGTATGGATGTTTTATGTGTTTTATTATTAAGTGTTGAAGTCACTGGTGCCACGAAATATATAATTTCTGTACTCCTGAGTGTTGAAATATCTACATGGTGTGAATTAGCATTGACTGTCCAACCTTAACCTATGAGCACTACCCAGGTTTTGAAGATGGTGAATTGCGGGGTGTGCAGTTCAACAGTGAGTGAGGACATGGAAGCCATACAATGTGAAGGGTCGTGCTGCAAATGGTATCACAGAAAATGTGTGCGTATGAGTGAAGCCGATTATAAACTGATTCAGAAAATGAAAAATATTCTATGGTTCTGTGTCTCATGTTACAGTACATCTGGGAAGGTCATTTCAATGGGAATGAATTGTCATATTAAAGAAATGCTAGGTGATATGGGAGTGAAAATTAAGTCGCTTGAAGATAAAATTGATTGTCTAAAGAATGAACAGGCATCGAATAAGGTATCGGAACAAAACAAAGGGAACAAATGTGATGAGAAACTATTCGATGAAATTGATATTGAGAATGATGAAAGAGATAATCAGAGCTGGTTGGAGGTAGTAATAAAAGGAAGGAAGCGTAAGAAGAATGTAATGGGAAAGGAAGGAAATGAGTTGGACTGTAGTACTCATGTGCTAATTGTAAACAAGAAAAATAGTGCGGTGAGGAAGGATGAAGATGATGTGAACGAAGACGCTCCTGAAAGTGTGGTTGGTGATGTAAAACCTGATGTTGTTACGAAATCTACAAAGTCAAATGAAACAAGAAAAGCAATGAAAAATGTAGTTGATCCAGTAAAAATTGGAGTTGGAGTTCGAATGGTAAAGAATATCAGGAATGGAGGTGTGGTAATTGAGGTGGACTCTGCAGAAAATCAAGAAAAGCTCAAGAAGGCGCTTGGAGAAGATTTTGAAGTAAGGGAGCCAGCCATCATGGACAAGAATGTAAGGTTCAAAATTCAGGTGCTAGGTGTGAGCGCCGAAGAAGAGAGAGACTTTAAAGACTGGGAAAATGTAATACGTGAGCAGAATGGCATTGAAAACATTCGTATTGTGCATAAGGTACAGAAAGGTAACAATTGTAATGTAGTGATGGAGGTGGACAGGAATTTCAAGGTCAAGTATGTGGAGGGAGGTTTTAAGTTAAAAATGGGTTGGTACATGTGTAAGGTGGTGATGAATGTAAGAGTAATTAGATGTTTCAAGTGTCAAAAGTATGGTCATATGCAAGGTGAGTGTAAAGCTGTATTGTCATGTGCGAGATGTGGGGGAGAGCATAAGTTTAGTGATTGTACATCTGCTTCTCTCATGTGCTCAAATTGTCATAATGGGAATAATAGATTTGGAATGGATGTGCACACGGGACATGTAGCTGGAAGCAATGACTGCTCTTTTAACAAGTGGATGTTTAATAAGGAGAGGGAAAGACAGGAGAGGGGGTATATACCCATGGATGGAAGATTGTAGCGATCAAAGGCAGGGCAGGATATGGTACTAGGGAATAGGGAAAGTGAAAAAGGATGCAAAGGAGGAATTTTGTACTTAAATGTTCAAAGTCTCATCAGTAACTTTGGAGAAGTTGAAAGATTAGTCAAAAGATGTGGGCCTAAGGTACTAGCTGTTACTGAAACTCATGTTACAGATGACATTTATGATAAAGAAATACAACTGCAAGGCTACAATGCCATAGCATGTAATTCTCAGAGTAGGCATACAGGTGGGGTAATAATGTAAATTAAAGCTGGCAGTAAGTATGCAGAGATATTGAATGAGTGTAAGCATATGAATTACTGGATTGTAGGAGTGCAGATAATGTTTGTGAAGAGATGGTGTAATTTGTTTGTGGTGTATCATTCCCCTAATGGTAACCATGATGTTTTCATTGATGACATTGAAGATATAATTTTTGATAGAACTTCGAATGAGGACAAACTCATGTTGACAGTTGGTGATTTTAACTTAAACTGGTTGAATATGGGTAGTAAAGTAAGTAAACTTAAGGAAGTTGTTCAAAATCATGGCGTTTACCAGCTAGTAGATAAACCTACGAGAGTTACAATAAACACCAATACCATAATTGACCTGGTGATTACGAATGCAAAGCATGATGTTGAAGTCGAGGTTGGAATTGAACATGCATTCTCGGATCATGAGATATTGTTGGTCAAGGTACCTGATAAATGTGTATATAAGAATAAGGAGATAGAAATTGAAATATGGTCAAAGTATAGTGCTGAAGAGTATTGTAATCAGCTAGACAAATGTATGTGGGTAAGAGATGGGGATGTGAATGATGTATTATCGGTACTCATGAAGAACATGATTAAATGTAAGGATGAACTGGTTAGTAAAAGGAAGGTTCATAACAAGAGGGCTGCTAAGCCGTGGATGAGTGACGATATTAAGAAACGATTGTATGAGAGGGATTTAATGTACAAAAAAGCAAAATTTGGGAAGGCTAGTAGTGACTGGACTGATTATCGCAGAATAAGGAATGATGTAACTAGGTTATTAAGGAAAGCTGAAAGGGATTATTATAATAAGAAGATTGACTGTGTAAAGTATGATAGTGCAGAGATGTGGAAAACACTCAAAGGATTAGTATGTACAGGAAGTAAGAGGAATGAATCAAGTGTTATCAATGTGGATGGAGTTGAAGTGGATAAAGATGAGGTTGCAAGTGAGTTTAATGCATTCTTTGTTAATAGTGTACAGGAGATTATAAACAACGTAATAGAAGTGGATAAGAATGATATCTCGAATTTAGATATAAGAAAAAGTGTGGTTATTGAAGATTATATGAGACCGGATGATGTAACATGTGTACTTGGACAATTTAAAAGTGTAACAGGTCATGATCTAGACAAGGCGGTAATGAAACTGAAAAATAAGAAAGGTTCAGTTGATGGTGTTTCAACTAGAATATTGAAAGACGCCTATCCTAGAATAAAAAATGAATTGTTATACCTACTGAATATGTCTTTTGAAACGGCTACTTTCCCGGATATGCTTAAGGAAGCTACTATTGTGCCAATTCAAAAAATAGTTAAAGCATCAAAAATTTCAGATTTCAGACCTGTAAATCTACTCTCTGTAATTGACAAACTATTGGAAATAGTAGCATATGATCAGTTATATGACTATTTTGATAGTAATAATTTATTGAGTGAGATTCAGTCGGGGTTCAGAAAAGTTCACTCATGTGAAACGGCTGTCCAAACAGTTGTTACAGATTGGCTAATAGCAGCGGATAAGGGTGAATTAACTATGGCCGTTTTCCTAGATATTACTAGAGCGTTTGAAACTGTTGATAAAGAGAGACTTGTATTAAAATTGGAACACATTTATGGTGTAACTGGAAGGGCTTTGCAATGGATTAAAAGTTATCTATTTGGTAGAAAGCAGAAAGTTAAATGGGAGGGAGAATGCTCGATGTTGATTGAATGTAACAATGGTGTGCCACAAGGAGCAGTACTAGGCCCATTTTTATTTAATGTGTATATTAATGACATTGAAGTTTGTATGCAAGAGTGTAGGATGCACCTCTATGCAGATGATATAGTTATGTATACTAATGGTACTGATGAGAGTATATGTAAAAAGGTGAATAATGACTTGGTTAATGTAGAGAGTTGGTTAAGAGTGAATAAATTAAAGCTCAATATAAGCAAGTCTTAGTGCATGCAGTTGGGAGGTGTACGACTTAAAAAGGTACAGATGTGTCAGCAAAATAATATTAAAATAAATGAAGAAATACTGGAATATGTCGATGAATTCAAGTATTTGGGCATAGTGATTGATGCAGGTCTGAATTTTAACAGTCATGTAAAATATATAAGGAAGAAAATTGCAAAGAAAATTGGATATATGAAAAGAATAGGCACAAACTTATCAATGTATACTAGATGTGCTATATTTAACACGATTGTCAAGCCGCATTTCGATTTTGTTGGTTCAATCTTATTCCTAGCATATAACAAGGATGTACAACAGCTACAGATTTTGCAAAATAATGCCATGAGAGCTATTTTAAGAGTTCCTAAGGTGATGCCAATTAAAGCAATGCTTAATATTTTAGATTGGTTATCAGTCAAAGGAATTTTGTATTTAGTTTTAATTTTTATTTATAAGATAAAGAATGGGCTACTCCCGAATTACTTAAAGTTGCAATTGGAATCTTTTCTGATTGAAAATGAAACGTATGGAACGAGAAATGTGATGGATGGTAAAATGAAAGTGAAGAACACGAATAAAGTTAAAACGGACAAATCAATTTTCATTGCTGGAGTGAAAGAGTATAATAAGTTAGATATTGAAATAAGAAGTGTAAATAATGTGGGTAGTTTTAAATTTAAATTGAAAGAGTATATTTTGTCATGCAGGTCGAAGGAGTAGGGTATAAATGTTTATTGTTAATTGTGACTTTGTATTAGTTGTTATAACATGTACTGTGTATGTGAAACTTCAGCTGATTGCAGATAATAATAAATACAAATACAAAATACAAAAATACAAGTAACTCGTTCAAGTCGAGTAAAAGAGGGTTGCGCACGCAAGTGCAAAGAGACAGGGTGACAGCATCGTCACCGGTGGTATGACAGTTCGTAGTGAGCATTCTCTACCTTCATCCCATTCTCCTCGGAGATCTCTAATTCTCATTAGCGCGTTGTGTCTAATGTCCGTTCGTCCGACCGGGTAGCTCAGTTGGTAGAGCCCTTGCCCGGCAAGTGAGAGGTCCCGGGTTCGAGCCCCGGTTCGATAGGATATTTTTATAACGCACATCCCTTCATAACAATCTGAATAATGGATAACGTTAATTTGTCGTTCGTGTTATGCTTTTCATAATCTGTCTTATATTTTCTGTAAAGGGAATTTCAGTTCGACTTCGAGGTGTTGCCCGTTTCGGTGCTCGATCATCAACGCGTTAAACTGGGCGTTTTCCTAGTTATTAGTGAAAATCATAGCATTGACTCTCTACTGAGGAACACCACGACCCGCCTCAGTCAAGTAGGTCGGTCGCGGGAATCGAAGTCAGGACTTCCGGGATACAAGTTTAGGGCGCTAGTGCCTGAGCCTACTTGCTCCAGTAAAATTAAACTTGATGCAAAAATTATGCTTGGCGCTTAAAATGCAAGCTAAATGCTGCCATTTATTTAAATGCATCCCCTACAGTAGGTATCCATAAAAAAATGGTTTGGGACCGAATATCCATTACTTTAAAAATAAGTTGGAATATAATTATTCAAAACCACAAGATGAATTTTATCAGGATCTTTAACAGAGAAAAAATGTCCTTTAAATATGACATTTTACGGGACAAAGACATGAACGTCATGTTCTGTAATAATTTTATTGTTGCTATGGCAACATCATTGTTGTTTGATCTAGTGGAGCGGTCGCTCCACGCCAGCCAAGTCGTACGGCGCGCATACTCTCATTTAAAAAGGCTGGAGCAACCCACTTTTACTGTAAGCATCAAAGTGGCATTTTCGGCCTACTGGATCTTAAAATTGGAAAATCTCACATTGTTGCGAAATATCCTAATTTCGAGCTATGGCCCACCCTACAACATGTACCAAATTTGGGAACAATAGGTTATGCCCTTTGCTTGCTGGATTGCGGTGAAAACAGTGTTTTAGGGCGGTTTTCATAATAATAATAATAATAATAATCTTAGTAGTATCCTCCTGGAATTCAAATCCGGTAAACAGGCCACAGCCTAAACGGCTGAACCGATTGATCTCAAATTTTTACCACGTGTGCACTTTTGGCGTCTGATTTGCCCTTTTCCCCATAAATTTTTTGTGCCGCCATTTTGAAACCGGAAGTGACGTCATATCTCGTCAACGGCTGGACCGATTGGAACGAAATTTGCGCCAAACGATTCAGACGGTCATCTTTATGCATTATCAGTAGCAAAAGATTAAACATTATGTTAATGAAACCGGAAATGACGTCATAAAATTTGAAATACATCGATTGGCATTTCGGCAACAAAGATTGATCCGATTATTTTGATATTTTTAACACGTATGTACTTTTGATATCTCATTTGACTTATTATGAAACCAACCGGAAGCCGCCATTTTGAAACCGGAAGTTACATCATATCTCAATAACGGCTAAATAGATTTGAGCGAAACCAGCGCTAAACAATTTAGACGGTCACATTTATGTATTATCATTAATAATATTTGCAGTTTCCCATACCGAAACCGGAAATGACGTCACACATTTTAAAAATCTCACAAATTTACATTTTGATACAATAAATATACTATTTGAGACAGCTTATAATAAAATGTTATCATGTTTAAATTATAATTCAAGGGGTCAGTGATTTCAGCAGCCATTTTGAAACCAGAAGTAACGTCATATCTTGAAAATTGTTTGACTGATCGGTATGAAACTACCGCCAAACGATTCGGAAGGTCATCTCTATGGAATAGGAAGAGTCAAACTAGAATTTTCCTATTTATGAGACCGGAAATGACGTCATTCAAATTTAAAAATATTATAATCCCCTCCTTTATAATAAATACATATTCAGAAAGCTTAAAATGATACACATCATTTATAGATATACATTCTATGTGGCAGGGCAGTAAGTTCAGCAGCCATTTTGAAAACCGAAGTGTTGCCATATCTCGGAACTCGGTTGACTGATAGGAATGAAACCTTTGCTATTCTTCATGAAAGATCATTCGCAGATTTTCATTAGTTAACCAAATTGTCTATGGCCTATTTTTTTTAAAGGATTTAGTAATTGTTCAATCGATATGACGTCAAAAGGTAACTAAAAAAAGGAGTGATATCCCCATAAAAAACACTTCGTGTAAAAAACCAGCCAAGTCTCTTCAACTAAAAAAAAAATTATGAAATCTAAAAAATTCTGCACTGAAAAGTAGTGATATCAAAAAATGGGCCAAGTCAAAACTTTATTTGAAAATCAAAAAATACTTGGCGCATCGTTTTTTTAGGGCATTATAGTTATACTATATGTATTATGTATATTTGATGTATATTTTCTATCTGGTCTATACTTCTAAACTATTTATATAGTATACGATGCGCCAAGTATTTTTTGATTTTCAAATCAAGTTTTGACTTGGCCCATTTTTTGATATCACTACTTTTCAGTGCAGAATTTTTTAGATTTCTTAATTTTTTTTTTAGTTGAAGAGACTTGGCTGTTTTTTTACACGAAGTGTTTTTTATGGGGATAAATATTACATCACACTTATTACATCACAAAGTCCCTCAAAGATATTTACGTAATTTCAAATTGATATTTATTCATGAAAATTGTTATATTTTGAGTTATGAGTAAAGTAATTGGTATTATAGTCGGATTTGAAATCAATTCTAATGAAAAGACGTAACTGTCCCAATATTGGCCGTCGGTAATTTTTTTTGTATATAAATACAAATATATATATAAATACAAATATATGAATGCCAAGAGCAGAGGTGTGGAGAGGATTGGAAAATAGGGGTGTAGATTTGGGGTTGGTAAAGAGAATAAAGAGTATGTATGAAATGAATACTAGCTGTGTGGAAACAGGAGTTGGAAGATCGGAATGGTTTGTTGTGAAAGAAGGGCTGAAACAGGGAAGTGTATTGTCACCTATGTTGTTTAACGTGGTTATGGACGAGTTGTTACGGAAGGTAGAACCTGATGAGAAAGGGGATACAAGAACATTCATATATGCAGATGATGTTATGGTTTGGGGTGAAACCGAAGAAGAGTTGCAGGAAAAGGTCACCAGATGGGACATGGCTACTGAAAGGTATGGATTGGAGATTAGCAGAGAGAAGAGTGAAACTATGGTAATGGAGAGAAAACAGAAGACTAAGTGCTGTATAAAATTGAAAGGAGATGTGCTTGAAGAGAGAGATGAGTTTAAGTACTTAGGAAGTGTACTGACAAGGGATGGAAAGGTGGACAAGGAGATTGAGAGGAGGGTGTGTATGGCTGAAGGGTTTTATCAGAGTGTGAGGAAACTGTTGTGGAACGAAGACATGCCACGTAGGTGTAAGGTACTACTGTACAAGATGTACTTTGTACCGATCTTAACTTATGCAGCAGTAACCTGGCCAATGGGAGGGAAGGAAGAAGTGAAATTACAAGGGGCAGAGATGAAGTTTTTAAGAAGTTTAGCAGGATTGACAAAACTTGACAAGGTAAGAAGTACAAAGATAAGGAAAGATCTTTGCTCTAGGTTTCAAATTGGGAAAAGAGAGGTTGAGGTGGTATAGACGATGGAAAGGAATGGCACCGGAAAGAATTCCAAGGAGGGAGGCAGAGCGAGCAGCAATTGATGGGAAAAGAAAGAGAGGAAGACCAAGAACAAAGTGGATGAATGGAGTGGTGGCGGCTGTGGAAGAGAGAGGGGAGTCGTGGATGAAGATCAGAGATGAAAAGTGGTGGGAAGACGTGGACATATGGAGAAGACTTGTAGAAAAAGTTGAGGAGGAAGGAGGAGAAGAAGTTGAAGATGGAGAAGAAGATGATGAAGATGAAGAGAATACAGAAGAAACGTCAGGCCCGGCCAGCCGGTTTCATTAATTAGGCCCTTGTATTTACCTCCTTAACCCACTGTAATTTGGAAAAAAAAGGATTAAAGATTATTATTATTATACCAAAAGAAAAACTATAATGTGAGTGTTATATTGAATTTTAGGTTCTCTCATCAAATTAATTTTTAGTCAATGTAAGATGTAAGACCATTAATTTATATAGACGTATTCTTTGTGTTATAAATTGATTAACTGCACATAAACCGAATTGTTTGCAAATGAAATAATACATTAACAATTAATTGTTTCATTTTATCAACTTCATTCTTTTCACTTTATGAATCTCTAACACAATATAGATTGAACATATTGAGAAAATGAGTCGAAATCTCGCTAGAACTCGGTCACCTTAGCCTGAGCGAGATTCGAACGAAGGTCTACAGGGTTGCTTCGACAGTTAGAGAAAATACCAGTTTCCCTGACATCAGTAGATATCTCCCCCATCCCTTGTTTTACTCGAGCACAGAGAGAGAGAGAGAGAGAGAGCGCTAGTGAGAGGTCTGACCGGTTTGTACAGGCAATCGGCAAATTAATAGTCAAGAGATGATACTCTAACTTTACATGACGATCAATTTATGTTTAGCCGAGTGTACATGGTTTACATTTGGATCTCCAAAATTTGGAGACTTATGAAATCGATTTACCATAACAGGTATAATTAAATTGCCTTCCTTCGTTTCTCATTAACGTATTTTGTTGGGCATTTGGTCTGCTAAGTGCTAACGACATGAGCGGCACTATTTACGTGTCGACGCACACTCTGCTGACAAATATTGCTGTCGTTATGTATTTACGTATACCTCACTGGTGCGCATTGGTCATGTTTTACATGACGGGACCCTCTAGTTGATTAAGAATTGGACCAGTTTTAAGTACTACATTTTATACATTTTGGAAAACGCTAATATTAAAATGTGTCTAACTCTGTGAGTTTTTGCTTAAGAAATTATTTAAAAAATACACCGTTGTAATCAGAACATTGTCTACTTTCACAAGTACATGTCTACTTTCGGGGCAAGTGTGGCGCCTGCTCGGGTTACAAAAAACTTAAATATTAAATTATTAAGTGCGCCTAATGGGTATATGTATCATTAATATTGCAGTCCAAACTTCAATGTATCAAATATAATTAAATTCAATTATACAAAGCATATGTTAAGGGAATTAGCCTGTATACTTGAAACATGTTTTTATACATCTAGTGGAGCGGTCGCTCCACCCAGCCAAGTCGTACAGTACACTCACACTCACTAAATACCGTTACTGCCTAAAAAACTAAGGAGCAGACCAAACACTTTTACTGTAAGCAACAACATAGCATTTTCGGCCTACTGGATCTTAAAATCCGAAAATATCACATTGTTGCAAAATATCTTAATTTCGAGCTATGGCCCACCCCACCCCATATACCAAATTAGGTAACAACAGATTATGTCATTTGCGAGCTAGAAGGCCGTGAAAACAGTGAAATTACACCCCTATTAAAAGGTATCCCCATAAAAAACACTCCGTGTAAAAATTCCAGCCAAGTCCCTTTAACTATAAAAAAAATAGAAGAAATCTAAAAATTCAGCACTGAAAAGAAGTGATATCAAAAAATGGGCCAAGTCAAAACTTAATTTTAAAAACCAAAATATACTTGGCGCATCGTGTATATAAATAGTATAGAAGTATTTGCCAAAAATCAAATGTACCTTAATATATTATATAATATACCTATAATGCCCTTAAAAACGATGCGCCAAGTATAATTTGGTTTTTAAAATTAAGTTTTGACTTGGCCCATTTTTTGATATCACTTCTTTTCAGTGCTGAATTATTAGATTTCCTCTATTTTTTTATAGTTAAAGGGACTTGGCTGGTATTTTTACACGGAGTGTTTTTTATGGGGATATCACTCATTTTTTTAGTTTATTTACACAACTTGTAATACATATCGGAGCAAATATGACTAATTCTTTTAAAAAAATACGCAATTACCGAATTGGTTACTAAGAAAAATTGTGTTTGGTATAAAATATTAGCTTCAAGTGATATTCCATGAGGAATTGCGAAAGCATCGTTCCAATCGGTCCAGCCGTTTTTGAGATATGGCATCACTTCCGGTTTTTAAAATGGCGGCTGAAATAACTGCCACCTAGAATTTAATTCTATAAATGTTATGTATCATTATAAGCCTTCTGAATATGTTGTTATTGTAGTAAGAGGTGATTTAAGTTTGATTCTTCATTTTTATGACGTCATTTCCGGTTATGGCAATAGTAAATTTTTACCTTAACTACTGATATTCCATATAGATGACCGTTTGAATCATTTAGCGCTTATTTTATTCCTGTCGGTGTAGCCGTTTTTGAGATATGACGTCATTTCCGGTTTCAAAATGGCGGCTTCCAGTTGGTTTTATAAAAAGGCACCTCAGACGCCAAAAGTGCACATGTGGTAAAAATTTCAGATCGAACGGTTTTGCCGTTTAGGCTGTGGCGGTGATAGCGGTGTTTCCTGATATCATCATCTGAAGAAGAAGAAGAAGATGAAAGTGGTGTAATTTCACTGTTTTCACGGCCCTCTAGCTCGCAAATGGAATAACCTATTGTTCCCAAATTTGGTATATGTAGTCAGGTGGGCCATTACTCGAAATTAAGATATTTCGCAACAATGTGAGATTTCATAATTTTGAGATCCAGTAGGCCGAAAATGCCATGTTGTTGCTTACAGTAAAAGTGTTTGGTCTGCTCCTCAGTTTATATCTAGTGGAGCGGTCGCTCCACCCAGCCAAGTCGTACTATACACTCACAGTCACTCAACATACCGTAAATGCCTAATAAACTGAGGAGCAGACCAAACACTTTTACTGTAAGCAACAACATGGCATTTTCGGCCTACTGGATCTCAAAATTGGTAAATCTCACATTGTTGCGAAATATCTTAATTTCGAGCTATGGCCCACCCCACTACATATACCAAATTTGGGAACAATAGGTTATGCCATTTGCGCGCTAGAGGACCGAGAAAACAGTGAAATTACACCACTTTCTGATTCTGAAGATGATGATGATTCTGATGATATCACGAAACGTCGCTTCACCGCCACAGCCTAAACGGCTGAACCGATCGACCTGAAATTTTTACCACATGTGCACTTTTGGCGTCTGAGGTGCCTTTTTATAAAACCAACCGAAAGCCGCCATTTTGAAACCGGAAGTGACGTCATAACTCAAAAACGTCTGGACCGATTAGAACGAAATTAGCGCCATTCGATTTAGATGGTCATCTATATGAAGTATCAATAAAAAAAATATTATTTTCTTATTTTCTAAACCGGAAGTGACGTCATAAATACGCAATATTTAACTTATTTCAACAAATTATACTTAAAATACGTACATAATTAACTTACATTGTAACATAGACAATACAATTTATATATTCAAGGTAGCAGTGTTCTCGGCCGCCATTCCTGAAACCGGAAGTGACGTCATATATCTAAAACGCCTGTACCGATTGCAACTGAACTAGCTCCTGCGTATTCATTCTGCTATTTATTTGAAAAATCAATTGTGAAAAATGAATAAATAAATTAATGGTACCGGAAATGGCGGCAGGAACCACTAAATGAAACCGGAAGTGACGTCATATATTACAAACGGCATGACCGATTTTACGGAAATATAGGGATTAGGAATTCAGATGGTCGTTCATGAAGGTATCAACTAGATAAAACTAGATTGTTTTCTTATTACCTATACCGGAATTCGGCCGCTATTTCAAAACCGGAAGTGACGTCATGTATCGAAAACGGCTGGATCGATTATAACGAAACTTAAGCTATTCTTCTTGGATAATCATTTTCATCTTATACCAAACGCAACTTTTCATAGTAACCAAATCGGTTGAGGCGTATTTTTTTAAAGAAATTAGTCCCTGCTCGGACATGTGCTACAAGCTGTATGAATAAACTAACAAAAGAAGTGATATCCCAGAAAAAACACTTCGTGTAAAAATACCAGCCAAGTCTCTTTAACTATAAAAAAAAATAGAAGAAATCTAAAAATTCAGCACTGAAAAGGAGTGATATCAAAAAAGGAGCCAAGTCAACGAATTTTCCAAATTTTAATCGTACCATTGAAATAACTAGGAAAACGCTCTGAGTAACGCGTTGATGAGCGAGCACGGATACACGCAACACCTCGAACCGAAATTATGTCTATCAAAAATGTCATTAAAAGCCAATAATTCTTGAATTTCGTCACAGACTTGTATAAATATCTCCAAAATTTCCAAAAATATTGGTCCCAATAACCTTGCTAAGTTTTAAGTCGATCGATTAAACCTTTGATTGAACGGTTCCTTGTTAAGTTTCAAAAATCACATGATATCCTTCAAACAATATACCTGGGACCACTCATATGATATGATATTACTGTGGACACAATATCAGATCAATCTGTTAAACGGTCATTATTAGTTTCATTTCGTTTGAAACTTTCTGCTCTAACTACCTTGCCTTGAACTGAAGATTCGAAGTCGCCGTGAATTTGACAGCCAACACACAAAATGTCCCTAAAATTACAAAAACTTTTGAAAATAACTACAAATTAGACTGAAAATTGGCAAAAATACCTTAAATGTTGCTACCAATTACCATGCGAAGTTTTTAGTTGGTCGGTCAATCGGCAATACCCGCTGCACGAGAGCGGGTATTGCGTTGATTGTTTGAGTATCTCCTTGCAGCAGTCTGGTCGGGGGTCTCTTTGCTCCTTGATGCTTTATTATTAACGACATTTTGTTTCAACCTTTTAGATTTAGCTTCGTCAGTTTCTTGATCTTCAATTTCACGCAGACGCTTTTTCGCCTTTATGGCTTTCATTCTAGCAGAAGTCTTTCCATTTTTCGGCATGTTTAAATAGGGATAAGATAGGTAATTAAAAAGTAAGAAGTAGAGTATACCTACCTAATTAAAGTACAACAATGTTTGAAATGCACGAAATGTGTGCTCAAAGACGTAATGTATTCAATGTCGTAATGTTACGAAATGAATCTTGAACAAAACTTCGCAAATATGAAAATAAAGTAAACACCTTTCAACTAATAAGCGAAAGGAATCAAAGTTCCACACAAAAAAACGGATCAGGTAAAATAGTAACTACCTAGTTTAGAAACGGAATGAATCCAACGTTCCACAATTAAAATAAGACAACGTAATGTTTTGAACTGAATGAATCAAAACTTTCAAAAAAAAAATAGCAACCTTCAAGGAAATGTCAGGCTAGACAGAAGCTCAGAAACGGAATAAATCCAACGTTTCCAAGAAGAAAATAATTTGAAATAATCAATCCCCTGGACAAAAACTGTAGATACCTAATATCTATGCTTTAAAAGCGATTCAATTTTACTAATACCTTCACAAAGTACACCAAATTGCCAAAATTATCAACGAAAAGAAGCAAAATGCAGGAGAGATTTGGAATGACGTGTGAACGCTAGAAGAGAACAAACGCCACTCAATGATATTATTGAAATGTGAGCTTATGTTTCTAATCCCTCCTGGATGCAAAATCAGCCAAATAGAAACACCGGAGGCACGGCCATCAGAACTACGAATTGACGAAAAGACAATCAAGGTCCTTAAAAACTCGAAATGATTTGTTGGAAACTATGATCCAAATTGAATTATTCAAATTTGATCAACTCAATAAACATAAAAATATCTGCTTTTCACTAAAAAAAGTGTACATACCATCAAAACACTCTTGTACCTAAAGCAAATCAGATTCAGTTGCATTGGAAAGACATTCATTTTCAATGTTTCATTTCTGACAGCTATTAAAAATGTCAATAAGTGCATACTTTCTTGACAGATTCGGCTGAAAATTTGTAAAATAAGTGACTTTGTTGGTCTCACATACTACGTAGTTCAGAAATGCCTAGAAAAATTGGGACAAAACTTTCAAATTAAATATTGAACATTCTGTAAAATATTTTAAATTTAAATATAAGTACGCAAAGAAACATAGCATTGTCTTACAAGCAATAAATACAGAACAGTTGTGTTTGTGATTGGTAGGTACCTATAGTTTTGTGGGTACATCAACATACCTACTACAGCATTATACTTTGAACCTTCTCGCCGTGTAATTAATTGCTATTAATTAACATTTTATACCAAAAAAATTCATAAATTACATAACGTATTACTTTAGATAAAAATCTAGTCAGTAATTATTTGAGCAGCATGGCTCAGTGCACTAGTCACTTATACAAATCTCATTGACGGCCTTCTTGTAATGAGCGCTTTCGCTATTTCCCTCAGTCACGATATTGAGAAGTATGATTGATTAATATGACCCTAGAAATAGTGGCAATAACGAATAGACTAGGCCGCTTCCGTTTATTCGTTATTCGTTTATCCGTTTATTTCCTCTGAATATTGACAAAATACCAAAACTGCCAGTAGGTAAGAGTACTAGTTATATTAAAACGTAGTATGATTCGTCGATAATGAATGTGATATACTCAGGAAAATATACTTGTAGAGTTCTTCCTATACTTTTAGGATAGAAAAGTGTCTTTAAAAAAACGATGCGCCAAGTCCTTTTTTTAAGTATTTCTCGGGGGTTGATATTTTTATTTCAATGGTACGATTAAAATTTGGAAAATTCGTTGACTTGGCTCCTTTTTTGATATCACTCCTTTTCAGTGCTGAATTTTTAGATTTCTTCTTTTTTTTTTATAGTTAAAGAGACTTGGCTGGTATTTTTACACGGAGTGTTTTTTCTGGGATAGGCATTTACGGTATGTTGAGTGAGTGTGAGTGTACAGTACGACTTGGCTGGGTGGAGCGACCGCTCCACTAGATCTGATTATGATTCAGATTCAGATATCAGGACCCTTATTCTAAAACTAAAAGTTTTCCGTATTCGTCACGAATCGAATTCGGGCGGGACGAATCCGAGATGTTGGTATTCTGGAAGACAATATTCGAAATGGCGACCCGGATCCGATTCGTGTCTGACAGGATCAGATTCGTCAGCTGTTTACTCAACGAATCGGGATAAAAGTTAGGTTATTGAGGCATAAGTGATTGTGTTAAGTCTACCTACATTCTTCAAATAAGAGCTCTTTTAAAGTAAGTACCTACCCATCTAATACCTATTTTCGTTTTAATAATTTCCAGCCTCATATTGGAGGTTATGTGCCTGTCACTGTCACACTCTATGTTTTTCCTAGTAGCCATCTCGTCTTCTTTGATGATTTTGTACCTACTGTAGGTACAACAAATTGCCATAGTAAATTCACGCTTTATCTTTGTTTTAGCTCAAATGGATGGTTTCCGAAACCTGTTGGCTCTTCAAGCCGCACATGTACAGCAGGAAATTTACCTTCAGCGAAGAATGCGAGAGCGGAGGAGTGCCATCAGGCTCATCACAAGACCTTTTGACGACATGAGCCAAAGGGATTTTATAAAGCTTTACCGGTTGCCACAACCGGTAGTCCGCACATTGATTGAAGACATCCGCGACGCAATCCCACAATCGCAACGTCGAAATGGCATACGACTTGAGACCAAGGTTCCTTTTCCATTTCCTACTTTGCCTTCCCTATACTTTCCATCAAAGTTTAATTTCTCTTGCTAGGCAGGTGACAATATTGCCTTTTAAATAAAGTATCCTTTTGACAATGTTTGGCACTCATTTTCTTTTTTTCTTAAAGTTCTCATGTGATCTAGGTTTGGCTGTTCCTTGTAATACTTTTGCTGCTGATTGTGAAATGCTTTCGACATGACAATCTTTTTCAACAATATTTGCTCTGTGTCTCACCTACTTTCTATCAACAGGCTGCAGATAGACAACCCTGTTAATTATAGTCATATTATAGTGCATGCTTAAGCTAGTCTTCCATGAACGTGTTTTCGTCGCAGTGCGATATCTCGCTGGCCGCCACCATCTCGGCCTCTCAAGGTACATTTACAGCTTGACGTTCGAAGCTCAACGCTAGTGCTGAAAGATGAACATGGTTCATCTTTTGTTTAACCTTGAACGCCTGTGTTTGGGCGAGCCTCCTGATTGGCCAATGCCGAGCGCTAGCGCTGAGCATCGAACGTCGACCGCGTCAATGCAAAACTGGAAACGTACCTTCAGCCAATCAGCTCGAATCACAGCAACGATTGACATTACGCAAATCGCAACTGAATGTAGAGCCTCTCTGGCCGTTCTATTTATAGCTTGACAGCTATTTGTTTTTGCTTTAAATTATAGGTTCATCTGAAAATATCGCGACGCAACAGAAGAGCTGTGGAATCGTGCAGAAGCCCTACGTGCACACATTTTCTGAAATGTATCCTAGTTTATAAATTGTTTATTGACAACTGAATTTTAATTTGATGTAGCTGATTATTGGTATGATGTATATACCTACCTAAGAGATATTATTATTTTTTACTACCTAGGTACTTGCGGCCCTGAGTTTCTACGCTACAGGCTTCATACCAGCGAGTAGTGGGGCAAGATTTCTGCCTCGCACTGAGCCAAACAATGGTCAGTCGTAGTATTGAACAAGTGACTGAGGCGATCAATGAGCGCTTATTGCCTACCATGATCAAGTTTCCTAATTCCCAGGCTGAGAGGAACTTGATTAAAGAGAGGTAGGTACCTACTTGAAAATAATAATAATAATAATAATAATAATAATAATAATAATAATAATTCACTTCACTTGTTTTGAGAGGACTTCACTTGTTTTGAGAGGACTTCACTTGTTTTGAGAGACTTCACTTGTTTTGAGAGGACTTCACTTGTTTTGAGAGGACTTCACTTGTTTTGAGAGGACTTCACTTGTTTTGAGATTTCTGGTTAGAAGTGCTTGCTCTTTGCTCTGACTTTTTTATTGAATTTTATCAGTATTAGTGCTTTAAATGTCACAATTCTTCTTAATATATATTCCAAACTGTGTGCTGATCATTTTGAGATAATAATTTTTGTCCTGCATGAAGAATTACGGAAGGTATGATTGAATTGGTTTGAAATCTTTTTAACCCTAAAAATATTTCTCACGGGAAAAGAAAACAAATAAGGTCTCCGTACAAATATTTTCAAGCACGGCCTTCTTTATTCCTGAGAAGTCAAGACCTCAAGATATATCAATGTAGAGGGTGTGGAATGTGATGCGAGTTGAGAAATGATACGAAAAAAACCCAATGATTATCAGGATGAGAGCGAAGCCAGCCAGCTTCTGGTTTCTTGTAGGACCAGGAGTCAAAGCCGCATCGCCCACACAGCGGCACAACAAGTAAGGGTACCCTCAGTCCAGGATGAGGGAGAGAAGTCACCACCTGGATCTTCTCAAAGTTCATGTGAGGTGGATGTAGATCCCTGCGACGAGGCAACTCAAACCAGCGCTACTCCAAGCCTGACTGCCTCGCAAACTCATGTAAATACACAAGCGAAGAGGCAGAAATGGACAGTGGAAGAAAATATGGAGATTATGTCGTGCCATTTGTATGTTACGCACACAACGTTGTCAGGTAATATAGAAAAGACTTTCGAATTATGGCGGCAGCGAAATCCATCTCAAAGACCAAACATGGATTCGAATAAGTTAGCAAACCAGAGAAGGTTTTTAATCAAGAGTAAGAAGTTAACAGTAGAACAGATAGAATTGATAGAAAGAAATGTCAAAGAGATAGTACGTGCTGGTAGAGAGGATCCAGATAGGGCAGATGGAGATCAAGCTCAAAATAATGATCAAGATCAATTTCAAGTTCCAAGTGATAATCAAGTAGAAGATCAAGAGGAAGGGAATCAAGACCAGGTGAATGACAATGAAGAGTGGCCAAGGGGTAATCAAAATCAGGCTTATGAAGATCGTGAACGAGCAAATGTTGATTATTCTGGATTAAAAGCCGATATCGAAGAAATGTGGTATCAGCAACGGGAAAAAAACATTACTACCAGAGAGAGGTTGCCCAAATTGAGAGTAACTAGGCATGTAAAAGATTTGATAGGATTGGCATGTCATGCATTACGTGAAATTGTCGAAGATATGAGAAGATTACTTACTATCACCGAGTTAAATCATTTGGTGTACTCCACAGCTCAAGTAATTGTAAACAAACTTGGATTGCCAGAGAAAACGATAAAGAAAACAAGTAAGAATTGTGTACCAAAATGGAAAACAAGGATAGCAAATCAAATCGAAGGGTGGAGAAGAGAGTTATCACATTTAAAAGAAATTCGTCTTGGAAATAAATCAGCGAAGTTACAAAACATCAAGTTAAAGTTGAACCTAAAATACAACATATCCGAGGTAGCTGATATAATTCGAGTAGAAGAAATACTCAAGCAAAAGATTTTGGCAAAATCACAGAGAGTAAGAAGATACAACAAGCGAGTGCTGCAATTTCAACAGAACAGACAATTCTCTACTGGAGCAAAGAAATTTTATCGAGATATTGGCACCAAAAGAATTGAAGTAATTAATCCACCATCAGTTGACGAAGTTGAATGCTTTTGGAAAGGTATCTGGGAAAATGAAGAAGAGCATAATGTTGAGGCAGAATGGATCCAAGATCAAATCCAAGTCAATTCACTATATCCAGAGATGAAATGGGAAGATATAACTGAAAAGGAGATAACCCTAAGCTTGAAAAAATCGTCAAATTGGAAGGCTCCTGGTATGGATGGAATTCACAACTTTTGGCTTAAATCCTTTACTTCATTGCACAAGAGCTTTGCGAAAGCTTACAATTACATTGTCCATAATCCCTTATTTGTACCTGGGTGGCTGACGAGAGGTGTAACTTATCTTTTGCCAAAATCTAATGCAACTCATTTGCCAAGTAACTACAGACCTATTACTTGCTTACCCACTATGTACAAAAATTTAACCTCGATTTTAACAAACCGTATTCATATGTTTTTTGAAGTAAATAATATCATACCATCGGAACAGAAAGGATGCAGTAAGGGTTCATATGGATGTAAGGATCATTTATTGTTAAGTAAAACAATAATGGACGATTGCAAGAGAAAGAAACGAAGTCTTCATATGGGATGGATTGATTACATGAAAGCATTTGACAGCGTACCCCACAGTTGGATAATACAAGTAATGAAAATGTATCGTTTGAATCCAATGTTAATATACTTTTGTCAAGAAACAATGAAATCGTGGAGTACAAACCTCATGATATCCACACAGACTGACACAATCTTGACGGGAAAAATTTCCATTAAAAAGGGCATATTTCAAGGCGATTCTCTGTCTCCGCTAATGTTTTGTATGAGTCTCTTCCCCTTGACGAAGTTATTGAATGATTCAGGATGTGGTTATAAAATGACAAAGACTGACAGGCCAGTGAATCATCTCCTGTACATGGATGATTTAAAGCTTTTTGCTGCAAGCAGGGAAGAGATGGACACATTATTCCAAATTACAAAAAGTTTCAGTGACGATATATCAATGAAATTTGGTTTGGATAAATGTTCAACAGCTTGTTTTGTAAGGGGAAAAATTGAACAAACAACGAATATCACCTTCAATGATAATATTACTATTAGACAATTGGAAGAGGGACAAACCTACAAATATCTTGGTGTTCATGAGAGGAATGGTGTGGAGCAGAATGAAATGAAAAGTAAGATTATAAGTGAATATCGGCGACGTCTTAGACTAGTACTTGAAACGGAATTAAGCGGGAAGAACAAAATTATCGCCATTGGTGCGCTTGCAATTCCAATTATTCAATACAGTTTTGGTATAATAGATTGGAAGCTTGAAGAAATGAGACAAATTGATAGAAAAACAAGGAAATTGCTAACTTTGCATAAGCTCCATCACCCAAGAGCCGACGTAGAAAGACTATATGCTCCGAGAAAAGAAGGTGGAAGAGGATTGTGCCAACTTGAAAGTGCGTATAAGATAGCAGTCTTGGGAATTGCTGAATATTTAAGGCTGAAGGAAAATGATGAGTTGTTGCAAATTGTACGACGCTTTGAAGAAAGAAGACCGAAAACATTGTCACTTCTTCGAATAGCAGACAAGCTGAGGATGGATTTGAAATTGCCCTTGCCAACTGTTACGTTGACCAGAACACCTGTTGAGAATGTGAAACAATATCGTCAGGAAGTAAAATCTGTGGTCCAGCGCAAGATTTGTGATGATTGGGAAGCAAAGCCTATGCACGGTCAATATCCAAGAAATATGAAGCAGGTGCATGTTGATAGACCAAGTTCTTTTAACTGGCTCTTTAAAGGTAATATTAAAGGGGAGACTGAAGCATTGGTTGTAGCAGCTCAAGATCAAGCCTTAAGAACCAGGAGCTATGAGAAGAGAATTTTAAAGACTGGTTCAAATGGTATATGTCGAATTTGTCAACATTTCGAAGAGACGATCGATCATATAGTAGCAGGATGTCCTTTTTTAGCTAAAAAGGAGTATATAGAGAGACATGATAAAGTAGCGTCATCATTACACTGGGCAATCTGTAAACAATTTGGTTTACCTGTCAATTCAAATTGGTACGAACATCATCCAAACCAGGTAACTTTATTCAAAGAAGGGACAATTTTATGGAATGAACAAATACATACAGATAGAACCATCATGGCTAACAAACCTGATATTGTCATAAAGAACACAGCAACGAAGACATGCATAATAATTGACGTGGCAATACCTATGGACAGGAACGTGGTGCAGAAAGAAGCAGAAAAAAGAATTAAGTATAGAGACCTGGAAATTGAAATTGGAAGAATGTGGAAATTGAAAACTAAAGTGGTGCCCATTGTTGTGGGAGCTTTAGGTACAATAAGCAAGAAGTTGCAGGGCTACTTGAGTGCAATTCCTGGCACACACTTTAGTGAAGAAATACAGAAAACTGCACTACTTGGAACTTGTCGAATCATAAGAAAAGTTATCACATAGTCTCCATAACATGACATGAAAGCCTTAGGAGTATGGTTTACTCCTGGCTTTCCATACTTTGAATGTCGCCAGTATCAATTATAGTACTTTGTATTAGATTACTGTGAATAAAGAAAATAATAATAATAATAAATTATAATTAATCATCTTTATTGCAAATGTGGCGAAGTAAAGCTGAGGCTTCTCTTAAACACTTTATCACTAGGTATTTAAATACCAAGTGTTTTGTCTTGATTTGAGATAAAAGCAACAAAAAATTCTCTAGTAAGGCAAAACTTAAAAATATTGTATTTTGCATGAAAATTCTATCGCAATTTCTTCACAAAGAGAAGAATATTTCCTGGAATCCAATGTATGTATAGGTGTGTTATTAAAAGCATCGGAATGAATGTGTTTAGGTGACCGGTCAATTTGTACCTTTTAGCTTTGAAGTAGTAAAAAGTATTATAATTGGTTTGGTATTTCAATTGGCTCTATTGTGTAGTATGTAGGTACCTAGAACATATGAAGTATTTACCTCACACACAATGTGCCAACAGGTTCTACGAGGCTACTGGTATCCCAGGCACAATCGGTGCACTCGACTGCTCTCAAATAGCCATAGTGAAGCCATGGGTGAGGGAAGGCCGTTTTGTCAACAGGAAACATTACCACGCAATCAATGTCCAGACTGTGAGTACCTACCTATGTCATTAAGTCAAGGTAGTTCTTAATTTTATTTTATTATACTGAGTAGATAAGGGTACCTAAGTCAATGATTCAGTTAGAAGGTAAAATTTGCATTATGTGCCTACTAGTGTTGTTCAATGTGCTTTTATTTAAGTGATTACAGAGATAAGAGATTTTTAAAACTATAAATGAATGAAAGTCAATGCCATGATTAAGATATTTAAGGTAATAATACTACATTTGATTTCCTATTCACATTTGTTTTGCAGGCCTGTGACTATGATATGCGGATTTTGACAATTAACGCCAGATATGCAGGTGGTACCGGAGATGCCCATATATGGCGCATGTCTACAGCTAAAAGAGTCCTTCAGGACCGATATGAAGCCGGAGAGCGTGGTGAATGGATGATTGGTAGGTTTTTAAATCTAGTATTTAACCATATTAATTATGAATGTTCATCAAGTATTTTATAAAATTGATTTTGATATATTTTTTTTGAATTAGGTAAAGTTTATAATTTAATACAATTTTATATTATTTCAAACACATGTAATCTGTCATCAAGCTTAAATCAAGTGCCAAAGCATCAGAGCGTGAGTGGTAATGCTCTGAACTTGCATTCCGGAGGCCGGGTTCAATCCCCGCGGCTGTCCTTCCTGAATGGGTTTTTTTCGTGGTATTCCCTCAGTTGACAGGCAAATGCTGGGAAGGTACCCTACTAATAGGCCACGATCGCCTCCTTCCCACCTTCCATCCTTACCTACTCTTCACCATCATCTCCCAATCATCATCATAATCATTCATCCGTCGCCATTAGCCTCGCTGCAGAACAGTGCGACGTTAAGCCCCAGACAAAAAAATATCAATTCTCACTATGGTTATTGTGTCCTTTAATTTGTAAAGGATATAATTTATTTAAACATGACAATGCCATCTTACACATATTTGAATATAATACCTACTACCATATTACAAATAATGTTTTTAAACTCAAATGCCAATTTATGTTTAAAGTTCAACTAATTACTTTCTAGGTACCTAGGCTTTAGCTAGTCCTATTTCAAATGATGATTAGGTAATTGGTTTGAATGACATGAGTCAATAATTGACATTTATTTAATTGCACTAATAGTGACCATCCCTAGACCACCCTTAGTGAAAATAGTATTGATAAAAATTGCTTCCTTCAAAATAATTCCATCAAACACATAACCATTTTAAAGCAATTTTAAAATAAGAAATTGTGTTTAACGGAAAACTAGTAGACTTAAAAAGTATACTGAATGCTGCAACTTATATGATTTTCTTTGTTTAATTTAAAGCAGACAGCCATTTAGTTCTAAACTAGGAAAACGCTCTGAGTAACGCGTTGATGAGCGAGCACGGATAACGCGCAACACCTCGAACCGAAATTCTGTTTATCGAAAATGTCCTTAAAAGCCAATAATTCTTGAATTTCGTCACAGACTTGTATGAAAATATCCAACAATTCCTAAAATATTGGTCCCAATAACCACGCAAAGTTTTAAGTTGGTCGATTGAACCTTTATGATTGAACGATCCCTTGTTAATTTCCAAAAATCACAGGATTTCGTTCAAATTTTTTTTAAACGGTCATATCAGTTTCATAATATACGCTTGAAAGTTTCTGCTCTAACAACCTTGAAGTGAAGATTCGAAGATGCCGTGAAATATGAAATTCGAGAAATATGATAGCCGCAACACGCAAAATATCCGTAAACTGTCAATAACTTTTGAAGTTAAACACAGTTTAGTCTGAAAATTGTCAAAAATACAGATAATGTTGGACCCGATGACCATGCAAATTTTCAAGTTGATCGGTCAAACGGTTCTGGTTTAAATTTCAAAAAGCACATGAAATATTTTTTTTAAATTTAACCAATGAAAGGATTTGGCTGAAAATTTGTAAAATAAGAGACAATGTTGGTGTTAATGACCATGCAAAGTATAAGGTCGATCACATTTGTCGAAGTCCATTTTAATTTTTCAGCCTATCAGGAGAAGTTTATTTAAATTTCAACCAATCAATGGATTTCAAAAAAAATTAGGGTCAGCAAACAGAAAAGGTTGTCTCTACATGTGTGCAAAATTTCAGATCGATCGGTGAAACGGTGCGACTTCCATTGCTCCAGGTAGCAGCCAAAAAATCAACAAAAAAAAAAAAAAAAAAAAAAAAAAAACAGAGGTCCGTGCCAAAAGAGCTAAAAGGAGACGCTCGCTTCGCTCACTCAACTACCTACCTACTTGTAATTTATATCAAACTGAATTCCCCAATTGAACTGCCAGTCCAGTATTCACAATACAACATTCAAATTTCCCAATTTTGTGTTCGTTAGCTGACTCCGGTTACGGGTCTGAACCCTGGCTGTTGCTGCCAATTACACATGCGGACGATGGTTCTCCAGAAGAAAACTACACAAAGATACACTGCAAAGCAAGATGTTGCATCGAACGGTGTTTCGGGTTACTCAAAAATCGCTGGCGCTGTTTACTGCGGCATCGAGTGCTGCATTATAAACCGACAACTGCATCCAAGATTATTAATGCTTGTGCAGTACTACATAACATTGCCCTTGCTGCCCGCCTGCCCGATCCCGAGCCCTTGTCCGAGGAAGAAGCTCTATTGGAACACCAGCTGGAAGCGGGAGATTTGATGCCAAATCCAGTGGATGTTAATCAAGACTTCCTGGCTCATTCTCGGCACGTGCGTGACCAACTTGTCGCAAAACTTTGGAGGCAGCGCCAGTAGCATGATCATATTTTCATCCATCACATAATCACATTCAATCAAGATTTAAGAATTTGTTACAATATTCCAAATTGTCCTATTCCACTACTATATAAATATCCAGAACATAATCTACTGCTATTTATCTATTCAAAATTTAGGCTAAACATTTTAAAATTACATGTATTTTGCCTGCTTTGCAAGTGCAATTTTTTCAAGTGCTGCCGCCTTTCTTTCCGAGGCTATTGCTCGTCGCTCAGCAATGTCCGTAGACTTGGCAAGTGACTCGGCTATGCAATGAAGGGATTGCCCCATCGAGCGGTAAAGTACGTTGCGTTCTTCCTCGATTGAGGCGAACGCTTCAGCGGCTCGATCACAAGGGCTGGGTTCCGGAGCAGAACGTTTCTTGCCTCCTGTGTAAATTAAGAGAACAAATTGATAAAATACTTGAGGCAGGGGCGGTCTGGGATGAAAAGGACTGGGATGCGATGAGGCAAAGGGCCCGGATAAACATGTGACGGAGCCCGTAAAACGAAGTAGAGATAGAAAAAATTTATGTAAAATGACTAAAAATGCTGGTTAAATATGAAAAAGACAGTAAAATTTATTTCGGGGCCCATAATATGGGAAAAAGGGCCCTTAAACGACAGGGGCCCGGGATACGCATCCCGGCATCCCGGGCCAGACCGCCACTGACTTGAGTAATAGGTAGTCAAATGTGAAGAGTATTTGCTAATTGGGAATAATTAATTGAATGAAAACTGTTCCATTTTCAATGGTTCAATGTTTGTTTTATCATTCTACAGAATTGTTGCTGGTCAATCAACTTCTGGGACATTTCACTTAATATTAGGACTAATAATCTAGAAAGTAGTTATACAAAAACTTGCTTTTTTCTTTGCTAGTTTCAGCAGATGATTGTAGCATAAGTTTGCCTTTTCCTTTAGCTTCTGCAGATGGTTGGGGCATTAGTTTGCTTTTTCCTTTAGCTTCTGCAGATGGTTGTGGCATTAGTTTGCTTTTTCCCTTTGTTTCTGCAGATGGTTGGGGCATTAGTTTGCTTTTTCCTTTAGCTTCTGCAGATGGTTGCGGCGTTGTCGATGATGAGCTCTCGACGTCGAAACATGATGTGTGTGGTGAATGTGAAGATGGAGAGAAGTTGTCAAGGTCTATGAAATCAAATGCTGCAGCTTCAATGTCAATAATTTCATCTTGCTGCTGCTGCATTGGTTCAGCATTATCTGTGGTAATCTCAAGCTTCTGCAGAAGAAGATGTGGTTTGTATATTTATAATGTAATGTATTTTGTTTACTCAATAAATTGAAAAATTTTACATTATTTACTAACGGGAGTAAAATTTTGCATGGAACTTCCAAATCCAGCTTCTGCAACATCCTCATCACCAACCACCGCTTCCCATCCAGTAAAGCTGATCCCCATAAAAAAACACTCCGTGTAAAAATACCAGCCAAGTCTCTTCAACTATAAAAAAAATAGAATAAATCTAAAAATTCAGCACTAAAAGTAGTGATATCAAAAAATGAGCCAAGTCAAAACTTAATTTTAAAAACCAAAATATACTTGGCGCATCGTGTATATAAATAGTATAGAAGCATATGCCAAAAATCAAATGTACCTACCTAATTATATATAATATACCTATAATGCCCTTAAAAACGATGCGCCAAGTATATTTTGGTTTTTAAAATTAAGTTTTGACTTGGCTCATTTTTTGATATCACTACTTTTCAGTGCTGAATTTTTAGATTTATTCTATTTTTTTTATAGTTGAAGAGACTTGGCTGGTATTTTTACACGGAGTGTTTTTTTATGGGGATATCACTTATTTTTTTAGTTTATTTACACAACTTGTAACACACATCGGAGCAACAATGACTAAATACTTTTAAAAAATACGCCATTTCCGAATTGGTTAATACGAAAAATTGTGTTTGGTGCTCAATATACCTAAGCTTAAAGTGATATTCCATGAAGAATTGCGAAAGCTTCGTTCCAATCAGTCCAGCCGTTTTCGAGATATGGTATCACTTCCGGTTTTCAAAATGGCGACTGAAATAACTGCCACCTAGAATTTATTTCTATAAATGTTATGTATCATTATAAGCCTTCTGAATATGTAGTTATTGTAGTAAGAGGTCATTAAAATCTAGATCTTCATTTTCATGACGTCATTTCCGGTTTCGGTAATAGTACATCTCTACTTTAACTACTGATATTCCATATAGACGACCGTCTGAATCATTTGGCGCTAGTTTCATTCCGATCGGTTTAGCCGTTTTCGAGATATGACGTCACTTCCGGTTTCAAAATGGCGACTACCGGTTGGTTTTATAAAAAGGCACCTCAGACGCCAAAAGTGCACATGTGCACATGTGGTAAAAATTTCAGATCGATCGGCTAAGCCGTTTAGGCTGTGGCGGTGATAGCGGTGTTTCCTGATATCATCTGAATCATCATCTAAAGATCAAAGTGGTGTAATTTCACTGTTTTCTCGGCCCTCTAGCTCGCAAATGGTATAGCCTATTGTTCCCAAATTTGGTATATGTGGTGGGGTGGGCCATAGCTCAAAATTAAGATATTTTACAACAATGTGAGATTTTCCAATTTTATGATCCAGTAGGCCGAAAATGCCATGTTGTTGCTTACAGTAAAAGTAGTTGGTCTGGCTCCTCATTTTATTAGGCATTTACGGTATGTTGAGTGAGTGTGAGTGTACAGTACGACTTGGCTGGGTGGAGCGACCGCTCCACTAGATAAAGTTATCAACAATGCACACTCTGCTGCCCAATATCTCAACTCATGCTAATTTATTCATACCCCACTGGTGCGCATTGGTCATGTTTTACATGACGGGTCCCTCTAGTATTTAATAAATACATAGACTCTTCTTGATCGTTTAGGGGCACTGACTGATTGTAAAAAATTTCATTGTTAGGTCTGAATCATGAAGAATATTGCAAATTATTTGATATAAGGGCATTCAATTTATAAGTGCATTGTATATAAATCTTCTTGCAACTCAGGAGAATAGAACAATCAGTGTGGATACCAGTTATGTGTTGGAAATATCAATAACGAAGGTAATGAAATCTCCATATGATATTTGACTCTTCGATTCTCGGCTTCGGCAAGGAAATCAACCCACCTTCTTTACCGACTTATTGTTGTTCAAGTAGTTGCAAAATATGCCACCAAATTTGAATACGCTGGCGTCTGCATCTTACTCTTAACTCGTAGTTTTGATTTTTCAGTACATTTTCTGTTTTCCCATCTAAGAAACGTATTTACTTTGAGCTTATTTATTACGAATAGCCAAGATTAGAAGTGAAGGGAAGAAAATAGAAGAGTAAGAACCTTCTTGAATAGAAGAGAAAAATATTATTAAAAATTCTGGAGAAAAAACATTCCTGAGATGGGATCTCATGTAGTCTCAAGGGAAGCAGTAACAATTTCCCATCCAGTAACAAAGCAGTTACTACTCTAATCAAAAGTAAGGTTCGAAGCACATAACAGACAAACGGTCTACTATTTCTCTCCCACGTCAACTGCCTACGAGTGACGTGTAGTAACATACCTGGGATTGTCTAAGCTGGCAGGAAGCCAATCGTTCTTGACGGGCGGCGGCACCGGCGTTGACACGGTCGCCATGGAAACGTCTCCGATGATGCGCAGCGCCTCCTTGCAGGCGTGGTGCATGCGCAGCATCTCTTCGCGCTTCGTCGCCTCCTCCGGTGACTCTTCCATCATGGCAGCCTGTGCAACGTTCAGGGTTTGGTTTAGTTCAGAGAGAATTGTGGGAATCAACCTTAAGAGGGCTGAGTAGTGAGCATGGCCTTGAAGAGTTTTTTAATTGATTTTTATCAATATCTTTTACCAATGTAATTGTTACCAAAATATGGCTTTGTACGCGTCTTCAGAACTGTTCAATGAAAATAATTTCATAGCTTGGAATAAGTTATTAGTTTTATTTTGTCCAACAAATGTTTAATACCATAATTTTACTAATTTTTGGGCACTCCTAAAACTCTCCTCTTTGTCCTATCTGTAGGACAAAGTAAATCTAATAAACCATTCCAAGCTATGAAATTATTTTCATTGAACAGTTCTGAAGACGCGTACAAAGCCTTATTTTGTTAACAATTACATTGGTAAAAGATATTGATAAAAAATCGATTAAAGAACTCTTCAAGGTCAAACTTACTACCCAGCCGTCTTAAGCATTGTTTTCTACAGTACATATGTAATATTATTTTAAAAAGGCCATCTCTGCATCTACTCTTAGGCCCGGTTGTACCAAGTCCCGATAAGGTAAGCGGTAGGATTTATCGGCTGAAACCATGGCAACAGCCAATGAAACACAGCCATCTAGACCGCTAAAGTTCACTTTAGGCTAAAGTGAACTTTATCTAGTGGAGCGGTCGCTCCACGCCAGCCAAGTCGTACGGCGCGCGCACACTCTCATATAAAGGCTGGAGCAAACCCACTTTTACTGTAAGCATCAAAGTGGCATTTTCGGCCTACTGGATCTTAAAATTGAGAAATCTCACATTGTTGCGAAATATCTTAATTTCGAGCTATGGCCCACCCTACAACATTTACCAAATTTGGGAACAATAGGTTACGCCCTTTGCGCGCTAGAGGGCCGTGAAAACTGTGTTTTTGGGCGGTTTTCATAATAATAATCTTAGTAGTAGTAGGCTGGAGCTCAAATCCGGTAAACAGGCCACAGCCTAAACGGCTGAACCGATTGATCTCACATTTTTACCACGTGTGCACTTTTGGCGTCTGATTTAACCTTGTCCCCATGAATTTTTTGTGCCGCCATTTTGAAACCGGAAGTGACGTCATATCTCGTCAACGGTTGGACCGATCGGAACGAAATTTGCGCCAATCGTTTCAGACGGTCATCTATATGGATTATCAATATCAAAAGACTGAACATTATTTTAAATAAACCGGAAATGACGTCATGAAATTTAATATACATCGATTTGCATTTCAGCAACAACTGTTGATCCGATTGTCTTGATATTTATGTAACGTTTGTACTTTTGATATTTCATTTGACTTGTTATAAAACCAACCGGAAGCCGCCATTTTGAAACCGGAAGTGACATCATGTCTCAAAAACGGCTAAACAGATTAGTACAAAACCAGCGCTAAACGATTTAGACGGTCAACTTTATGTAATCAGTAATATTTGATGATTCAAATATCGAAACCGGAAATGACGTCACACATTTTATGACCTATACCGGAAATGACGTCATAAATATGCTAAATGACGCTAAATTCACCACTTTATACTTTAAAATAGATATAAGTAAACGTACTTTGTAAATAATTATAAATTCAAGGTTGCAGTGTTCTCGGCGGCCATTTATAAAACCGGAAGTGACGTCATATATCGTAAACGGTTGTACCGATTGCAACCTAAGTTTGGAAATGTGTTGGACTAATAATTATGAATTCAAGACGACATTATTTTCGGCCGCCATTGTTAAAACCGGAAGTGACGTCAAATATCGAAAATGGCTGTACCGATTGCAATCAAATTTTGGAAATGTGTTGTACTAATAATTATGAATTCAAGACGACATTATTTTCGGCCGCCATTGTTAAAACCGGAAGTGACGTCATATATCAAAAATGGCTGTACCGATTGCAACCAAATTTTGGAAATGTGTTGTACTAATAATTATGAATTCAAGACGACATTATTTTCGGCCGCCATTGTTAAAACCGGAAGTGACGTCATATATCAAAAACGGCTGTACCGATTGCAACCAAATTTTGGAAATGTGTAGGAGTAATAATTATGAATTCAAGACGACATTATTTTCGGCCGCCATTGCTAAAACCGGAAGTGACGTCATATATCGAAAACGGCTGGACCGATTGTAACGAAACTTAAAGCTATTCTTCTTGGATAATTATTTTAATCTTATATACCAAACGCAACTTTTCTAAGTATCCAAATCGGCATAGGCGTATTTTTTTAAAGAAATAAGTTCTTGCACGGACACAAGCTGTGCTACAAGCTGTATGAATAAACTAACAAAAGAAGTGATATCCCAGAAAAAAACACTCCGTGTAAAAAAGGCAGCCAAGTCTCTTTACTTTAAAAAAATTCAACACCGAAAAGGAGTGATATCAAAAAAGGAGCCAAGTCAATGACATTTCCAAATATTTAATCGTATCTTTGAAATAAAAGTATAAACACCGAGAAATACTTTACAAAAGGACTTGGCGCATCGTTTTTTTAAAGACATTTTTCTATTCATAAGCATGTGCCATTTATATACAACCGTCATTTTGAATGTTTAGAATAATAGGGAAACATCTTTCAATTAGGTACATATTATACATACCTTCTGTAAAATATTTTCTATATGAATATATACGCTATGAAACTTGTTGTCTATGCTTTCTATAAATATACACAATAGTTATCTTCGTAATATTGTTTCGTGGTGAATATAATTAAGTCTCATGCGTTATACCTTCTCATCATGTAACAATTTCTATTAATACACATTTTATAAAAATACATTTCACAAAGAAGACAGTCATATTGAATTTCTATTAAAAAATTTAACTTTATACACTTGACACTTCAAAAATATATAATTGTGTTCCATTAGTTAGTAATTATTTGACAACGTTTCATGATTTCCTTCAGTCAAGATCAAATTATGAAAAGATACCAGTCTAATATCGCCATATTAACAGTACTGCAAGAATATGTATGAGCCCACTTCCAATTGATATGAAGGGATGTGTGTTGTGAAAAATATCCGACCGAACCGGGGCACGAACTTGGGACCTCTCACTTGCCGGGCGAGAGCTCTACCAACTGAGCTACCCGATCGGACGGGCGGACATTAGACACAACACACTGATGAGGATCCTGACTCCTGACTCCATGGAAGTTTTCCAAAGAAACCTACATTCTCACCACTTCCAATTGTTATGTAATTCTTTCACCCTTATATTACTTATATATTACAGCATAAAATCATGCTTCTATCGCCATTGACAAAACTATAAAATAGTCATTACTAAAAGTAGCTTGATTCATAGATTCTGGCTCTAATAGAAAGAGGAAAATGTACCTACTTGTAAATTTCTTTCCACTTTTAGGATAGAATGATGTCTTTAAAAAAACGATGCGCCAAGTCTTTTTGTAAAGTATTTCTCGGTGTTTATACTTTTATTTCAAAGATACGATTAAATATTTGGAAATGTCATTGACTTGGCTCCTTTTTTGATATCACTCCTTTTCGGTGTTGAATTTTTTTAAAGTAAAGAGACTTGGCTGCCTTTTTTACACGGAGTGTTTTTTTCTGGGATTTTACTTATCGGAACTTCGTACAACCGGGCCTTAGAATAATAAGTAATAAGTGAAGACAATGTAGGTACTGAACGAAGAGTACAAAATGTTGGTAATTTTAGGAGTCTTCCATCACATTAGGTATAGAGAAACATTATACACTCTTTACATGTGAATACGTTTGGACTACGAGAGAAAGGAAATAGAATCTATATAAAATACTCCTTACTTGGGAGTATTTAGTGATACATTTTAACAGTTATTAAAATGTTTCAAGACTGCTTGGAAGGGAAAAAAGTTTAGATTAATGGACCAAAAAGTGGTCTTTTGATAACTTAAAATATGTAAAAAATCAATTTAAAAGCCATAGATTGAAGCTCATTTATGTAGGTACATTTTATTCCTCTTTGCTCATGGTAGAGAATATAAAAGATTGAATTTAAAGAACTATGGACACCTCTTGTTATTTCTGCCATAACCTTAAAATATTTAAGAACAAGTTCCCTAGTTTTTAGACAAAAAGTGTAATGTTCAACGTATCAGGGGGTTGGCTTAACTGTACAAATATTTACACTTTTACTAATAATTAAAATGAGCCTCGAAGAATAAAAAATGAGCCTTACAAACACTTTTAACTGAAACAAACATCGCCCATCGTCCCACCTGATTGCCGGAAGCGTAGAGATGAGCGAGCAGCTGATGATGATCAGCATCATGATCGTCTTGGGCACGAGGTCGCGCGTCGTCTTGGTCACGATCTTCATGTACGAGTCGACCAGGTTGCGTATCGTCTCCACCTGTCCCTCCAGCATCGGGTCCATCGACGCGCTGTCCTGCTTGCCGCCCTGCGCAACCAGTCACGTTCACGTCATCGTCACGCATAACACGTCCAGCAACAGCACATTATAATTAGAGGTCAGTTAGGGTACCCGGGTACAAACTGGGTACCCGGGTACGCCATTACCCAGGTACAATGGCGGGTACTCGGGTATCAATTTTTTTTTTTTTTTTTAGTTAGTTAGTAATAGCTTTTTTTGCATTTTTTGCATCAGCTGCTACTTAATCACCAGCTGCATTGTTTATAGTAATGTAAACTGAATGTAATATTTATTCATATATCCCAAATTTCAAAAATCCCAACCAATTTCATTGTTAGTAATTTTATTAGAATGCTGGTGAGTTGAGGATGGATTATTGATGGGGAGGTGGATGGAGGATTGATGGAGGGGATGCAGGCAAGATATACCTTGTGTTCAACCTTCCATTGTATGGACGTTGTGTATCTCTTCCCAATGACACGGATAGGGCGGTAGGCTCAGTGCAAAAAAATTCAAAGCATTTTCCAAAAAAATAAAAAATAAAAAAAATAAAAAAAAATTATATATTTCCCGGGTAATTAAAGCGGGTACCCGGGTACAAATCATTACCTGAATCCGACCTCTAATTATAATACAATCTTTTGGCTACCGTTTGGAATTAATTGTACAACTGGACGCAAGTTTTAATATGCATTGAATGTCATTGATATGAATGCCATCATTGACAATGACATGATGACTTTAAAATTCTGATGAATGAAGCATACAACAATTGAATCATTGATGAAACTAGCAGTTAAAATTAGTTATTGTAGTCCAGCTACGCCTTAAGAGGAAATGGTGGGATATGTTATGAATTCCAAAACTGATTACATAGGTACCTACTTCGTAAAAATTACAAACCTTTTAAAAATTACTGATTGAGGCAAAATTGTAGTGCAAGAGTAAGATTTGATGATATAAACTCTTGCTCTGCTTGAAATTACCAGCTAAATTTCAAGAGGCGAACAATGCCACCTGAGATTTGATAGCAGTTTCAGCAAGAACAGGTATAATATGCAGTGCAAGTCACACAAATCTAAGAGATCAAAATTTAAAATCAAAATCACACATAAGCAATAAATAATTTTTAAAGAGTTCCATAAGGTTAGTTCAAAATCAATACCAAATACAAAACAGAAAATTCAAATACAGGTTAAAAACTCCTGAAAATAAATAGTAAGTACAAAGATCTACAAAAACATTTCTTCTACGCTAATGGCCAGCTAATATGCTAACCGAAACACAACTACCCAAGTTAGTATTTCACAAACCTCGTAACCGTCCTGGGAAGAGGAGGCAAAATAGACATGAAATTGAGTAGAATGTCAAGATTGTCAAAACTGACATGTAGTCGAAAAACAACACAATTAAATACGTAATATCCACTCTGCAAAACCACTGCATATCTGAGAGTAGATGGAAGTACGGCACAATCGAGGCACAAAAGCTTATTGCAATCAAACGATTAGATTGTCAAAAGGTCTTAAAAGAGTAATAGCGGAGAATGAAAAACTGAAAACCAAAAGAGGCATTCCACTCATACAGGCCACAACATTCCACGGCAGTCAGTGTTTTAAAATGACGCTGAACAGTTTTCTCATTCCCTCTAACTGACCTATATTCTTTGTATCACAGGGATTTTAGCTGTTGATCCCATTTGAGATTTCAATTCTACTTCAACAAGAGAGTATTTATGATGTAATAATCCCTCCCTGGTTTCAAAACATTGGCCAGGGGTGGGGGGGGGGGGGGGGGGTATTCGCACACCAAAACTAGGCAGCATGATTCTAGAAAAAATTAGGCATACTCGAGTAAGACCGAGGATTAAAAGATTGACACTGTTTCTCTCCCGGAGAAATTTTGGATAAAGTATTATTTCTCATCTAAAGATTGTGTATCAGTTCTCATAAATAAGCAAGCATAGGTACATAGTTATTTTGCTTGATTTATGAAATAATTTAATAACTGCGTTGGATACTTGTGGCCTATATGAACGCAGTGCCGAAGTGCTTATTTGAAATGAAATGCCAGCACCGCTTTCGCATCTTCGTCGTCCCCGCTAGCAGCGTCCGACGCCGACTCACTTACCCTTCTACCCTGGAAGATAGACATACACCATCTCTAGCCACCACGATACACGACCCTGTGGCAAGATTCCACTCTCACTTTCACAGACTTCGAGGGTCCATTCCTTTCCAGTACGATTTTAATCTTTGAACTTTGGCAATAATATCAAAAATTTTGTTTTCAAACTAGGTATCTATGTTTAATGTTAACATAATGAAGGGGAGTGAAGTTGCGTATAGGAATTACTCACCTACAGAAACCTAACTAACTGAGCAATGAGTTATCATCAGTTAAAACATAAATAATTGCTGTAACTTTGGCTACAGGAATCGAACCTGTGGCCTCCGGTGTGCAAGTCCAGCGTATTACCGCTCAATCCAACTTGCATTGAATGAAACTCTTTACCTCAGCCTACAGTCAGGAACATTCAAAATAAATGCACTTTGGTAGTACCTATTATTATTTATGTGAGACAGGGACCCGAACCGGAACCGGAACCTAGAACCGGTATGAATCGTTATAATTTTGGAACCAGAACCAGAACCGGAACCTTTATACTTTTTTCCCCAAGAACCGGAACCGGAACCCGAACCTTTATAATCTATTGGGTTCTTAAAGGTTCTTAAAGGTTCTTTAAGGTTCCTTCATTTAACAAAAAAACATGTAGCTATAGGTACAATTTAATTTTTTAAACTTGGGTTGTTAAAAGTATTATTTATTTTTGTATAACATTTCTCATTAGTATTTTTTGTAGTTTCATAGTTTCATAGTTTTATTTCCTTTTCACATTACAATAGTACATATTACAATGTATTGACCCTTGAGAGACTCAATAATGAGGCCCCCATATGTTAGGGTATTTAGGAAAGTATTCTTAAAGTAGAGTATTATAATTTAAAATATGTAGGTATTTATAAGTAATATTACAGTTGGCATTAGACATTATTGAGGAATTCCAAGTGAAGATTAATATTAAACTTATAATTATTATAATTATTATGGTTATGAACTATAAGTATATTTCGAATACCTACTAATATTTTAGTCAAAACTAATTACCTAAGTAACTAACTAATTAATGTTCTTATCATCAAGAAACTCTTCGAGTGAGTAATATGCTGCTTTTGAGAGGAGTGTTTTAAGAGAATTTTTGAACTGATTGATGTCTTTGGCTTTTTTAATTCTATTTGGAATTTTGTTGTATATTTTCGAATGTATGTATGCTGAGTTTTGTTGTATTTGTTTTGTTCTTTTGTATTGAACATGGACCTGTTGTGATTGTCTGGTATCATGTGTGTGGATGTTACAATTTTGGGATTGTTTACTATCATTTAAGTAAGTGTTGATTGAAGATCGAAAAATAAATAGGCTGTATAATGTCATTATTTTGTGTTTGATAAAGTGAGGTTTACAGTGAGGTTTAGTGAAGGACCCGTCGTCCATTCGATTTTTATAGGCCCAATAATATTCTAATCGCTCTTTTTTGTAGTTTAAAGATTGTATTGAGGTTCAGAGCTGAAGATCCTCCCCAGAACTCAATACCATACCTTAAGTGAGATTCAAAGTTGGCATAATAGGCGAGCTTTGCTGTTTTTATGTTCGTTAATTTTTTTATAGTTTTCAAGGAGAAGCAGGCAGAGCTTAGCTTTATGGCTAGTATATCGCAGTGCCAGTTCCAATTGAGAGATGCATCCATTGTTATACCTAGGAATTTAATAATTTGTACTTTTTGTATTTCTGTGTTTTCTGCTAGATTACGTATGATTTTTATTTCTGTTTCTGTTGAGCTTCCCGGATATGTTTTAAGGTTAAAGTTCTTGATGCTATTAAAGTGGATAAAGTTAGTTTTATTGGAATTTAAGATCAGTTTATTAGCATTGAACCATCCTTGTATTTTTGCGAGTTCAGTTTCGGCTTTAAGTTGGAGAGTCTCAAGGGTTTTTTCGCTTATAACTAGGCTCGTGTCATCAGCAAATAGCTCTGAATTTTCTATATTGTATGGTAGATCATTGATGAATATAGTGAACAATAGTGGGCCTAATATGGATCCCTGGGGGACACATTTTATATTCTTGAAAATCCTTAATTTTCAAAAGCTGTTAAGAGTTTTCGATTATTTATTTTGAAAAGTGCGAAGAGAACTGCATTGATAACGATATAAATTATATCTCATGCAAAATAAATGTTAACGTCGCCTTATAGAAAACATTGCCGCCACTATACTGTCTCTTCTGAGATTTAGTCTGCGCACCATACTGTGAATTCTGTACGCATATTATGGCAGACACTTGCACCAGTGGTTTCATTATAGGAAAAATTCAAATCCAATAATTCCATTGAATTTGACATAATCTGATATAAAATTTGAGAACCGGAACCCGGAACCTTTATCCAGGAACCGGAACAGGAACCGAACCTTTAAGAACATTTGTTTTAGAACCGGAACCGGAACCCGAACCTTTATAAAATAAAATTGTGGAACCGGAACCGGAACCCGAACCTTTATTAATAAAGGTCCCTGATGTGAGAGTAGTAGATCGTGACTGGATACAAAAATTGAAGTCACCAATTTATCCAGTAGCACAAAGAGTAGCTCATGGAAATAAGTTTTCGTCACCCTCCTTTCCCCTTTCCATGCATTTACATTAGGCCCTTTTTTCGACCCCTGTTCGTCACTGAAAAAGTTGTTTGAATGGGGTGGGTGGTGAGTGGAGGAATGTATTAGGAACTTCCCTGCCGGAAAAACCTACTGAATCCTACTGAACACCTACATAGGTTGATGTAGGAATCAATATGTCTATGAAGGTCTTGATATGCCTTAATAGGATCACTGGTTACCTATTGGTTCATATGTTTCTATAGGTATATTCATTAGTAGGTGTGAATGGGAATTTGCAGGTCTATGTAGGTATATGATTCAGTAGGACTCAATAGGGATATGTTTGAATAGGAAGTAGCAGGTCTATGTAGGCTTATGATTCAGTAGGATTCAATAGGGATATGTTTCAATAGGAAGTAGCAGTTCTATGTAGGCATATGATTCAGTATGATTCAATAGGGATATGTTTGAATAGGAAGTAGCAGGTCTATGTAGGCATATGATTCAGTATGATTCAATAGGGATATGTCAGAATAGGAAGTAGCAGGTCTATGTAGGCATATGATTCAGTAGGATTCAATAGGGATATGTTTGAATAGGAAGTAGCAGGTCTATGTAGGCATATGATTCAGTATGATTCAATAGGGATATGTTTGAATAGGAAGTAAGTAGCAGGTCTTTGTAGGAATATAATTGAATAGGATTCAATAGGTATAAGTTTGAATAGGTATTACCAGGTCCATATAGGAATATGATTGAGTAGGATTCAATAGGGATTATGTTTGAATAGGAATTAGCAGGTATATATATGTATATGATTGAGTAGGTTTCAATAAAGATATGTTCGAATAGGAATAACCTGATCCTACGTAGGCATATGATTAAGTAGGATTCAATAGGAAAATGATTGTATAAGATTTAGTAGGTTTAAATAGGTAGAACATTTGTCAATAGGCAAAGTTTTACTTCTTTAAAACTCATCTGCCTCCCTAGCTACATTGGGAGAACGGCCGACTTCCACGTGACGGACCTGGGTTCAAATCTCCGAGAATGCACTTCAATTTAATTTCGCACATTGATTACAACTGCCACTTGATCTATAAATATGTGCTCTAAAAGTGAAAAAGACCAATAATTAAGGTGTAGTAATTAATCAAAATTTTAATATTTTTCATCCCTCTAGAATCCTATTTATTCCTATACCTACAGATTCCCATTCAATCCTATTGAAACCTATACCTATCAACTCACCGTTTCCCTATTGGAGTCTACTTATTCCTACAGAGTCCCTGTTGGTCACACCTACCAGATCCTACAGAGCCCTAACATTACACATACCTACTGGCTCCTATAAAAACCTACATACCTACTGAAACCTATCAAAGCGGACACATACACTATATGAAACCTATGAAGTAAACCTATTCAAACCTACTTAAACATATACCTATGAACATTCATAGGAATAAATAGGTTTTTCCGGTAGGGTTGTTTCCACGAGCGTACTTGTACTTGAAGACAAAGCAAATAAACAGGCTCTAAAGCAGATATCTTGATAATAAGCACGTTTTGAATATCATTGTAAATTTAATGCAAATCAATCCTTTCAAATGCTAAGCAAATTTTTTGTAGACCGGCGAAATGTCTGCTTGATTGTAGAAAAAGATTGGTTGGTTGGTTGATAAATGAAATTACGTTTATGAATTATTTTATTTATTCAGTCAATACGTTATATTTATAGTTACAATACAATGTGTTGGGTAATAGGAAATTGCTCTATTGTACGGAACGGCAAGTAACTGTTTGAATACTATTTCTTAAATTATGTCATGTTGCCTATTTTGTGAGTTTCAATCTCTGTATTTATCTGTATTGTTTAATTTATCTGTTTTGTTTCTGTAATTATTATTTTGAATAAATCCCTTTGATACACACCTAAATACTCCAAAAAATACACATGAGTGTGTGTCTGTTACTAACTTGCAATGAGACACAAATGCAGTTATTTTTTTATATAATTTAGTGAATCATGCTTCTAGCCTTCAGTTATTATTGCCGTGTTTTAAGGAATTATGGTTCGAGGTGTCGCACGTATCCGTGCTCGCTTATCAACGCGTTACACAGAGCGTTTTCCTAGTTAGATTGTACCATGTGATAGAAAGAGTGTGGTAGAAAGGTGGAGGAAGATTTCCTATGTATCCCAAATGCAGTAAGCGATTAAAGCATCTAGTACGAATGTAATAGTAGGTAATGATAAGTTCACAAGTACCCAAGTCAACAAGAGATTACATTCTGTCATTTTCTTAAAATAGGTACACATTAAGTCATGTCAGAAGATAATGTCACACATTAACCCGCCCAACATGTTCGAGGGAGAAATGGGATGGTTGCACGATTCGCGTATCTGCGTCTGCAGGGGCTTGAATCACAGTGAGTCCCGCAGGCTGAAATAGGCCGAACCCGGGACAAATTGCAAGATTTGTCTTTTTTATCAGACCTTATTCAGAAAAATTCGCTGATTACAACAAAAAAAAGTTTTACGCAGAGATGTGAAGGGAAATTGCCCAAAATTACGTGTAAAGTTCAAATTTTGAGAACATAAAATATTTTTTTTAAGAATCACAGAACACATTTTGATATTTGTTTTCAATAAAAAGTATGTATTATATTAGGATACAATACTCGAAAAACAATTGGGTGATAATATAAATTATTTTTGGATTTATTCAATTATTTAATAAAATGACGTCATTTAAATAATTAGTCGTAGTGACGTAACTAAAGGAGCTAGAATAAATGTTTTTACGGGAAAATGTTGGTAATAAAGCCTAATATTTTTGGTATGAATATGATCAAAAGTTCACTACGCATCTACTAATTGTTGTCAAACAAAATTTTAATCAAATTATATGAAAAATTAAACATCAATATAACGCAATTATTGGCATAACGGCGGAACTGTTTGATCAGGAAATGTTGTCCCATATAGAATTTTGGTGCCTGATAAAACCTAGCCCAGAGAGAGATTTGGGACGCCATTTTGAAACCGGAAGTGACATCATCTTAAAAACGGCTGAACCGATTATAACGGAACTGGTGGCAATCGACTCCAACGGTCATATGACAAAACAGATCAATAGTAAAACCAGAAATTGCCAATAACAAATACCGGAAATGACGTCACAAATATTCAAAATTCTTCTAAAACCCCCTGTTCAACAATAAATACATTATTCTAACTTGTTAAAATGTAATATAATATGAATTTATTTAAAAAAATCTATGTGGCCTTCTTTTCAGTCGCCATTTTGAGAACCGGAAGTGATTCCATAGTTCGGAAACGTATTGGATTGAAATCAAATACCAATTAATTAAGAGGATACCACTCTGTGTCTGGATTCAGAAAAGGTTTTAAGCCTTATGCCGGCATAATTTATGTCGGTACAGCATTATAACTAGGTACCAATATTTTTTATTACCATGATATAACCATGTTAAAACTTATTATTTTATCATTTTAAATAGCGACTTTTACAATTAAATTCATAAAGATATGCATTTATGTATTTATTTAATGTACTTATTGTTGAACAGGGGGCTTTAGAAGAATTTTGAATATTTGTGACGTCATTTCCGGTATTTGTTATTGGTAATTTCTGGTTTTACTATTGATCTGTTCTGTCATATGACCGTTGGAGTCGATTGCCACCAGTTCCGTTATTATCGGTTCAGCCGTTTTCAAGATGATGCCACTTCCGGTTTTAAAATGGCGTCCCAAATCTCTCTTTGGGCTAGGTTTTATCAGGCGCCAAAATTCTATAAGTGACAACATTTCCTGATCAAACAGTTCTGACATTATGCCGATAATTGCGTTATATTGATGTTTAATTTTTCATATAATTTGATTAAAATTTTGTTTGACAACAATTAGTAGATTCGTGGTGAACTTTTGATCATATTCATACCAAAAATATTAGGCTTTATTACCAACATTTTCCCGTAAAAACATTTATTCTAGCTCCTTCAGTTACGTCACTACGTCTAATTATTTAAATGACGTCATTTTATGAAATAATTGAATAAATCCAAAAATAATTTATATTATCACCCAATTTTTTTTCGAGTATTGTATCCTAATATAATACATACTTTTTATTGAAAACAAATATCAAAATGTGTTCTGTGATTCTTAAAAAAAATATTTTAAGTACTCAAAATTTGAACTTTACACGTAATTTTGGGCAATTTTCCTTCACATCTCTGCGTACAACTTTTTTTGTTGTAATCAGCGAATTTTTCTGAATAAGGTCTGATGAAAAAGACAAATCTTGCAATTTGTCCCGGGTTAAATGATTCGTTGCTTGGCCTAAAAGCTTTCTGTCATTAAGTTGATGAGTCTTGCTTTGTTATGAGCATTGCCAAGGAATTCTGCTTGTGACGTTGTGTTGGAAATTACAATTCTAATGTCTTAGGTTTACCTTTCTAGGTGTATTTAGTAATTGTTATGTTGCACTGTCTTTTGTCTTTTTCTCATGTCTTGGTTTTTGCACCATCACGGAAATGTGCTGTCATTCTCTTTTGTGCTTTATATCTTAAATAAAGGGTTTATTACTAATAATAATCTCAACACGATGTGACTGCTGTGTTGGTGTCGAAAACAATATCACTTGACGTCTTCTTTGCAGCTCGGCGCTTCTGCTCTTCACATTTTGTTGACCGAGTTTCCCCATACCCATCAAATACCACTACAGAATAGTAGAATAGTGGCAGAATAGTGTTTGACGACGTATCGGAGGTGAGAATTAATCACCTCTCCCCGTAAGTCTCTGGTCGAGGCCAGACAAACGCATGTAAAAGGTATCCACCATCAATAATCACCGTGGATGTCTCTGGTATTTTGTCCTGGCATTGGTGAAATTTGAGGAGAACTCGGCGAAATGAAGAAATGTTTGCTCTTTGCCCATGCAATCACAGGTTGTGATACCACTTCTGCCTTATTTGGGAAAGGTAAGAAGAAGGCATGAAAGCTTCTCGAACAAGAGCCGCTGCTGCAAGACATCGCCTATGTCTTCAATAACCCTTTACACGAGATCACCACAGCTGGAGAGAAATGTGTCATGAATCTGTATAGCCGAGAAAATGTCCCCAGCTTGAATGATCTCCGCGGACATATTTACGCTCGTACTGTGGCGAGGCAAGCAGTAACTGCATCTTTTGAACTAGCAAGCCTTCCTCCAACCAATGCTGCCTGCTTCCAGCATTCCCTGAGGACATATCTGCAGGTAAGGAAATGTATGCTGTAATGAGCAGCCGCGAAGTATACTTATTCTCTTTGAAACTAAGGGCAAATTAATATCTTTATTTGTCACACCTAACAAGTCCAGGAGTGGTTGGGCAATGTACTCAGTCCTACCGATTGGGGTTGGCGTCAGGTGGGACAAACTTTGATCCCAATTAGAACGGACCTGCCACCCGCTCCAGAGACACTTTTTCATATCATATCTTGCAAGTGCAAATCTGAGTGTAGACGCAAATGTTCATGCCGAAGTGCTGGTCTCCCTTGCTCCATGATCTGCAGTACTACTTGTAGGGGGCGAAGTTGTTCGAACGGTGCTGAGGCTATCGATGCCAATGACCCCGAACAGCTTTGAATGGTAAGAATCAATTAAATGAAAGATCCAAACTTTTGCAATCTTAATTATATGATAATTAATCGCGTGTTTTAATTTGATTACAGGAGACGGAATTCTACCAAGTCATGCCCTACAGAGTGAGAGGAGAGAGTAATGTCCTTGTTTATATAATTAATATTTAAATATTGTTACTAGGAAAACGCTCAGTGTAACGCGTTGATGAGCGAGCACGGCCACGTGCAAATTCTCCAACAGGAAATGCGTACACAAAGCACATAAAACATATACATCCATATTGAATTGAAATATGAGCCATTCGTCATAGAATCATCATAAAAGTATATGCTTTTCATCGAAACTTGAGTAGGTATAGCATCAAAGCACCCTGGACCCTTACCTAATATTGCGAAATGGTAGGACGGTGCTAGTTAGCACGGTGCTACCTATCTTAATAACCCGTAGTAGCACCGACCTTGAACTCGGCACCATCGTAGCACCAACATTTCGCGATATTAGGTAAGGGTCCTGGTACATATAGCAAATCAGACTGAATTCAATTGGCACTGGAAAACATTCATTTCGATACTTCATTCTGACAGCTATTAAAAATGTCAATAAGTTCATACGTTCTTAACTGATTGGGATGAACATTTGTAAAATAAGAGGCAATGTTAGTCTTACTGACCACGCAAAATATGAGTTTGATCAGATTTATCGAAGACCATTGTCATTTTTCAATCTACCATCAGGAGATGTTTATTTAAATTTTATCCAATCAATGGATTTCAAAAAAATTAGGGTCTGCAAACAGAAAAGGTTGTCTCCACATGTGTGCAAAATTTCAGCTCGATCGAAGAAAAACTCTGACCTGTATACCCTGAGGTAACAGAAAAGACACAAAAAAAACAGAGGCCCGTGCCAAAAGAGCCAAAAGGAGACGCTCGCTTCGCTCGCTCAAAAAAGTCAGTTATGAAGTGTACATTTCCAGATTAAATACTTTTGAAAACAAAAAATAATAAACATTGGAACCAAAAATGCACAAATTTATATTTGGAACAATTTATTTGTATTTTGCAGTCTTCTTAGCCACCACTCTCAACAATACTTTACGAATTACGCCAATACAACAAATAAGATTCAACATATTATATTTATGATAATTTAAAACAACCTGGTTCAAATCCGTGCAATTTTGTGAAAATTGTGTGTTTTTGGGGCTGGGATTCATGTGACTTACGCCCTTATTGCACCAAAATATCGATGACGCCGGCAGAGGAGAGTATAGGTAAATTTAAATATGTTAATTTTCATACATGATGTAGAATGTGCGTACCAATATTTTGTTCTTTCATCACGTCTAAAGTGGACGAATATCAAATTTTTCTAATTTATTTGCATCTTAAGTGACCTTAGGCCACGCCCACAGCCAACATCACTTTATTAAATGCACTAATACCACTAAACATGGTTCAACATGTATTTAGGATCATTTTAAAACCAACCTGGTCGAAATCCTTACATATTTGGGGATACCCCTTACAAAAAAAAATTATAATTAATTATAATAAAATTATAATTAATTATAATATAAATATTATAGTTTATTGTAATTTAAATTGTAAAAATCATAGTATTTTTAGTATAATTAATTGTAATTAATTGTAATTTTAACTATAATTAATTGTAGTGAATTGGTACCATTATTTTGTAATTAATTATAATTAATTATAATGAATATCATAGATAATTATAATAAAAATCATAGATAATTATAATAAAAACCATAGTGAATTATAATAAAAATTATAGTGAATCATAATGAAAATCATAGTTAATTATAATAAAAATCATAGATTATTATAATAAAAACCATAGTGAATTATAATAAATATCAAAATTAATTATAATTAAAATCACAAATAATTATAATAAAAATCATAAATGATAAGAAAAATTGAAAATAATGTAAAATTGTAAATTGTAATAAAATTGTAATGAAATGGCACCTAACAATATTTTATGGTCAAGAAACAGTGCAAGCAATTGACCTTTACTGGCCGCTTGATTTATAATGTTGAATTTACCTTCATGGAGCAGGCTGAAATAATGATAGACGTAAGAATTTCATTTGAACTCGAGATTAGTTTATTAAAAATCAAAGCTTGTTAATACAATAGGAAGGTAAAAAAATAGTGATATAAGTTAAACTGAGTCCGTGGCAACTGGATTCACTGGCGTGGATTTCACTGTTTTCGCCGCGTTGTTTTTTTTATTTTCGAAGGCTGTAGCAGCGTTGTGTAGTTTCACACGGATGTAGCTTTTTACTTCTGCATCCGTGCGGCCGGGAAATGCCTTCTGCACGGCATCTGTAACATACAAAACTTGAAGCATTAGTATTTAGCATTACACAGGGGACTTGGCCGGGCTGCTCTTCTGCTCGTTTATTTCATCTGTAACGCTCAATATAAAAGTAACATTTTCCCTCCGATCGATCTGAAATATTGCACACTAATTGTTAAGACCAACCAGATGGCAGGCAGACAGTAATTTTAACAACATCTCCGATGGGATACAATTACAAAAAATTGGGGCTGATTGGTTGAAACTACAAAATAGTATGATCAACTTTAAATGAACATTGATTAGATTAGATTGCTGTATAATGGCGCGTCGACAACGAGGTCATTTTGCGCAGATCATATATTATTTTGTTGATCATAAAGGGAGGTCATTAGGAAGGGGTCGACCAAAGGGGATTGCCCGGTCTAGGGGAATGCAGCACTGGTGGGAGGGCCAGGGCAGGATGGGGCGGGAGGGTCCGGGCCGGTGGGACCATATTCGGGGGGACATCCGTCTCTAGGGGGAAGGGTGGCACGAGGGAACCGCAACTCAAGGGAGGGCATGGATAGGTCGACCCAGGCTGCTCTTTGTCTGGACCTCACCACTGACCTGTCCGGCATGGGTAGCCCTTACACATGAGCATATGCTCGCCGGCGTAGCTGCAATGGATCATTGGCCAACACAAACCCCACCACCACGCTATCGTGGCAGACGTCGGGGGGGGTGAACATCGAGTTCCTATCATTTTCCAGTCAAATGGTTAGCGGTAATCTTTAGTTGGGCCAAGTGTACCTATCACAGCCGTTTGTACACTTGTCGTTCATTACACCTCCTTGTGAGCACCTGCCGTCCCGGGAAGGGGCCGCCACCGTCGCTCGCGCATTTGAATATCCAAGGCGACGGTGGCGGCCCCTTCCCGGGACAGTAAGTGAAGAACTATAATTTTTACTCAGACAACAGTCTGCTCACAGGAGGAGGAGGAACAATGAGTTTGAACAACACAGGCGGCTGTTAATAAATTACCAACTGCAATGAGAAAAGATTTTCCTCGAGTGGGACTCGAATCCCCGACCTTCCGATATCTAGTCAGATGCTCTACCAGCTGAGCTACCGAGGAAAATCTTTTCTCTTTGCAGTTGGTATTTATTAACATTCACCTAACTGTGGGAATCAGTAAAATCCATATTTTACAGACGGCTGTGTTACCTATACACAGATCGTAGGTCACAAATGAATCTTTAAATATAAATAAGTACACTTGACCAAACTGCAAACAGTATTTGAAAGAATATTGACTAACAAGGATTGATCGTCAAGGAACCAGACCAGCAGTTCAAATACCGTTGTTAGTTGTGCCAAGTGTACCTACACAAGGTAGTACTATTAAGACACGAGTCGGTAAAAACAGATGTTGACACGTACCAATAATCCCTCGAAGCATTGCCGGATCCAGCCCGGGCTTGACATCATCGTCAGCATTCTTTGACGACTTGCCGCCCGTCACGCTGTGCGTTGCCATATACTCCGCGTTGAAGATGCCATGTAGGAGATCATTTGTGAACTTATTTGCGTTCAAGCGGGAGCAGCGGCTCACCAATGTCGAACTAATGTGCGGGTGCGACGAGCTCTGCAATTTATTAAAATAAACATTAATATGGCAATTAAAATTTAAAACATTGTTGTACAGTCCACACAAACTTATTTACAACAAGGGCCAGTTTTACAATACTCTGTTAAAAATTTAATCAGCTGAAAGACTCGACTGCAATGAGAGTCTTAAAATGTTCAATAAGTACCTACCTAATCAACAGAGAAAAACAGGCATAAAAAAACTTAGCCTTTCCCACAACTTGAATTTTGAATGTACCTAATTTTTGAATGCAAGCTTTAGAGACACAAGAAGATCTTTATCTCTTCTAAACAATTTAACATTAAGGTACTACACCCCACCCACATCCCTCCCAATAACTACTCCACAAAAAAAATATGTAAGTCTAGGGAAGTCTTTTGTCAAGTCCGGCAAGATAAAATTGTGATTTTACTGTGAACATGATGCTACATACCTTGGGATCCTGAGGTGTGACAGCTCTCGGTGAATCAGGGGTTGGCGTTGGTGTAGGGGTCCTCGGCAGGGATGAGATAGGCGAAGAAGAGTGCGACGATGATGATTGGAACTGCAGCTGTGAACTGCATGATGAGCCTAACGATGACGGGATTGCTATCGGCAGCGAGCGGCACACCGATAGCGAGTCAACCGTTAGGCTCTCCATGCGTTCCAAGAGCTTAGGAAGACCTGAAATAGATGATAACAGAAAATTAAAAATTAAAAGTAAATGTAGGCCTTATGGGAAATTTGAGCCGAGTTTGAATTAAATAAAAAAACTAAGACGATAAAAATTTGTTGAAACGGAAGTAAGTAGGTATATATCTTATTATCCCATTGAATGGGATATTTCCGAGGACCTACTTCATACGATTAAAAATACTGGCATTATAAAGAATTCAACATTGAAACAATTGTGTTCAGTAGCAACTATTTAAGCAACATCATACCTTGGATAGCAGCAATGACGACCTTTAAATGGCTGTTTTCTTCTCGAAGAGCAATGTTTTCACTCATCAACTGCCTATTTTCTTGCCTCAGGAGCATGGCCGGGTCTTCTTCAAGCTGAAAGCATGTGAAGATATTTTATTACTCGATTGTTACCTCCTAAGATACAATAGAGAAACAAATTTTCATGTATTTAGAGGTACCACATTAAAAACAAATTTAGTAAAATATCGAGTAAAAGAAATGCATCTAGGTACCTACTGATAAGGGTTACTAGGAGATACCTAGTCAATATAATCGACAAACACCATGTTACCTACCTACTCATTGGCTGTCTTTTCGGTTCCACAAAATTATAGATTTAAAACATCACTTTTAAAAACTAATAGGTATAGGCTATGTCAAGCATAATGCAACAATCCGTGTTAGAAATGATATGCATGTTTAATTTGAAGAAAATTACTTGCCTTCTTAAAACTGCTGGTCTTATTGATTTGATTCAAAATGTCTTTCGCTGTCGACTCCTCCATCTTCTTCTTCAGCTTCAAGGCTGCCTTTTCAGTTATTTCATGGTCAGATTCATCCTGAATACAAAGAAAATCAATTGTAAAATCATATGGAGATTGCAATGACATGCTCATGAGTCATGCCTGTAGAAAGAGGCATCGGTCTAATTGATAACACACTTGAGAACAGCTGATGGTGACGTCACAAATATCACGTGTCCAGTTCTAGCCAATCAACGCATTCGCGGCGGAAGACATTTCCTAGCAATGAATTCCGCCGGCGGAACTTAAGCCACTACAGGGAGACCAATAGAATCTGAATAACTTGCTTAGTTCTAAACCCAACACAATTTGTGTTGCAAGGAAATTGATGTGCAAGGATGTGATAAAGCAAGTGCCAGCTATTTTTATCAATTTAGGTAATTTTACGATCAGCGTCTTCACTCTGGAATTGCTCCTTCATGTAACATGATGAAGGTCAAAGTGAACACGATTATCGTAAATTTACCTCAACTTATCCACTGTAGGTAGGTAGGTAGGTAGGTACATACACTATCTGATTCAGATTTCTGAACCTGTTGCAGTCTCTTCCTCTTCTTCTTCTTCTCAGACCGCGCCACTTCAATAGCCTTCTCTTGGTCAATCTTCAGCTTCGCGTTCAATTGGAATAGCAATGTATCGCTTAGTGGCATTAGTTCTGCTTTATTTTCTGAAAAGTAATGGGTAAGTAGGCATTAGGTTAAGTGTAATGAAACATCCATCCCGGTGACTACACTCCGAGGTTAGTTCAGCTGATAAGGAGGTACTTTAGTAGGTAGGTAGGTCCTAGGTAGGTAGGTACCTAGTACATTATCTGTATTAATTTTTCTCTATTGATTCCAGATTTATAATAATTATAACATCAATAATTACTTACTTCCATATTTAATGATTTTGGCCAAGTAGAGCTCGGCGCTGTTGTGGAACCACGAGACCATGTGTTCGGTACCCACATCGAATGCTGGATCCCCCTTCCTATAAGCTTCTATTTGTTTCGCTTTCCCAATTCCCACTTCGTTCGCAACCAAGAAATGGTATAAAACATAATTCATGATGAAAAAATACGAATGGATTATAAAGATATTGAAATAACGAAAAGAACACAGACGGAGAGAAGTCAGAACAAACAGTAAACAGTGAAACCGGAACACGACATAATAGTTCCGAACTTTATCCACAGGAAACGCTACACGTATGCGCGCTGTTGTCAGTCGATATCAAAATATTGATTTGGCGGCAAACTTGTGTGAATAATTATTTAGAATAAGCTAGATACTTTACAGTATTTTAGTTGCACATAAATTATAATATGACTTTATAAAAATATATTTTTAATTATGTCTTTTATATAATTTGTAAATTATTTATTCATATTATTCTAAAATAAAACTTTCCCCTAGCGGAAAACATGCGAACCGCGGCGCTTTTGCGCTCGGACGTTGCCCCCCCCCCCCCCCCCCCCCCCCGCCCTATCACTCACAAGTCGCTCGCAACACAACGAAAATTAAAAAATGGCGGAAATTCCAGTTAGTATGGGCGCAAAATTTTTTATTTCGCTCTCTTCCTTCTGTTTATAAAGAAATTATATCGTATAGATGATGGTTTATTTTAAAAAAAACAATTGGTGACTGTAAGACCATAAGTGCAACTAGTGCTCTACCTAATTTTAGACTGAGTGCAAACCAGAAGGAAATTATCTTTGGAGGTTAAAGTCGACAGACTACACTTGTAGTAGTACCTAGAATGTCTTACAAACAGTATTTGAGTAATGTAAACGGTGTAGTACCTAAGTCAACAAGGTTGTATAGGAAAAGGAAACGTGAGCAGGGTCCAGAGGAAGAAGTACGGCCAACACCAAACGCTAGTCCTGAGACAGGCCGAGCCCGCCGCCTTCGACGAAATGTAAGTACCTACCTACCTACCTACCTACTTACTTGACACAATATTTAGTAGACCGTAGATAGTAGTGTTGTTACTTTTAATTACAAACTCATAAATTACGTTTGATGATATGCAAAACAATTATACAGTAATTGAGGTAGTAGGTATTATGAATCTAGTGTTTCCATTGAAAAATACTTTAAGAACGATCTACCAACAATAATTTTTGTCCTTGTGATCTGATGTTTTATACGTCGGAGAAAAATCTAATAAAATATTCCTTTTTTAGGGTCAACCTATTGGAGACGATGAATCGGACAGTGCAGAAGAACCCCTGGAACCTGATTCTGAGTCCGATCTGGAAGTTGGAGGAAACCACAACAATATCCACGTAAGTTGATTAATGTTTCCATTGAAAAATATTTTAAGAACGATCTGCCAACAATAATATTTGTCCAATGCGATCTGATGTTTTATTCGTCGGAGAAAAATCTAATAAAATAATCCTTTTTTAGGGTCAACCTGTTCGAGACGATGAATCGGACAGTGCAGAAGAACCCCTGGAACCTGATTCTGAGTCCGATCTGGAAGTTGGAGGAAACCACAACAATATCCACGTAAGTTGATTAATGTTTCCATTGAAAAATATTTTAAGAACGATCTGCCAACAATAATATTTGTCCAATGCGATCTGATGTTTTATTCGTCGGAGAAAAATCTAATAAAATAATCCTTTTTTAGGGTCAACCTGTTCGAGACGATGAATCGGACAGTGCAGAAGAACCCCTGGAACCTGATTCTGAGTCCGATCTGGAAGTTGGAGGAAACCACAACAATATCCACGTAAGTTGATTAATGTTTCCATTGAAAAATATTTTAAGAACGATCTGCCAACAATAATATTTGTCCAATGCGATCTGATGTTTTATTCGTCGGAGAAAAATCTAATAAAATAATCCTTTTTTAGGGTCAACCTGTTCGAGACGATGAATCGGACAGTGCAGAAGAACCCCTGGAACCTGATTCTGAGTCCGATCTGGAAGTTGGAGGAAACCACAACAATATCCACGTAAGTCGATTAATGTTTCCATTGAAAAATATTTTAAGAACGATCTGCCAACAATAATATTTGTCCAATGCGATCTGATGTTTTATTCGTCGGAGAAAAATCTAATAAAATAATCCTTTTTTAGGGTCAACCTGTTCGAGACGATGAATCGGACAGTGCAGAAGAACCCCTGGAACCTGATTCTGAGTCCGATCTGGAAGTTGGAGGAAACCACAACAATATCCACGTAAGTTGATTAATGTTTCCATTGAAAAATATTTTAAGAACGATCTACCAACAATAATATTTGTCCTTGTGATCTGTTGTTTTATTCGTTGGAGAAAAATCTAATAAAATAATATTCCCTTTTTAGGGTCAACCTGTTCGAGAAGATGAGCCAAGAGAAGACAGGAATGTTTCAAAAGAAGAGGCTGAATTACTCATAATGTCATACATGTTGCTTAGCGGAACATCTCTCTCAAATTTGCAAAAACTTCTCGACATTATGAATGTAATTGCACCGAATGTTCAAATTTCCAAAACTAAATACCTCTTTTTAAAACAATTCCCCTCAGAAACTTGCAGTGTAGTTCAATATTTATGTCAAGTATGTCATGCGTTTATAGGCACCAATGTTCCTGCAAGATGTCCCGTTCAAGAATGCCAAGCAACTTTGTTGGAAAAAGATCTCAAAAAATCCAACAGCTACTTCCTTACACTTTCTTTAACGTCACAACTCAAGAATATTGTGTCTACAAACAAGCTCTCGACTGGTTGTAACCATAATGATATGGTAAGTGACACTTGCTGCGGGCAAATCCCCAAGAGTATAAAATCCAGAAATTTGGGGAAAGAAATGTTAACATTAAATTGGAATACGGATGGTGTTCCATTGTTTCATTCCTCGAAGAAAAGTATTTGGCCCATTTTTTGTGTTGTAAATGAATTGCCATTCAATGATCGACACACTAATATGATGTTGTGTGGGTTGTGGTTCGGGGAGAAAAAGCCAGTGATGAACGTGTTCCTGAAACCTTTCATTGCTGAGCTGACGGAGCTAAATCAAATTGGATTTGATGTAGAAGTCAATGGGGTGACTAAGAAGATTTATGCTGTTCTTGGCGCTGGCTCTGTAGACACTCCAGCGAGAGCCATGCTCCAGAATCTGAAACAATTTAATGGAGAGTTTGGATGTGGTTTTTGTGAGAAACCGGGGTTAGTGGTGCAAAGGGGAAGAGGGCATTGTAGAGTGTACCCTCAAACTGCCGTTGAAGACATCGTGAGAACCCACGAAAGCTTCGGAGAGTATGGGCGACGAGCTTCAGAATCACAGAATCCCGTCCGAGGAGTTAAGGGCCCAAGCATTTTAATGCTTGCCCCGGAAGTCAACATGGTGGGCACTTTTGTTGTGGAATATCTCCATTCAGCACTGTTAGGGTCAGCAAGACAATTCACTAACCTTTGGCTTGATACCGCTTCAAATAATCAGGATTACTATTTAGGCAGGAAAGTGGAGGAGTTAGATGCCAAGCTATTGACTATACGGCCTCCAAAGGAAATCAGAAGATTGCCACGATCGCTGACAGAAGTCCGCTTTTGGAAAGGGAGTGAATGGAGGTCATTCCTGCTCTTCTACAGCCCCGTCATCCTCCAAACCACTATGCCTGCAGCATATTACAATCACTGGTTGCTGCTTGTAAATGGCATATCACTATTGTTACAAGCATCCATCTCGCCAACGAACTTGGAGACTGCCCACAGATGCCTCACAAAGTTCATTGTTTTGATTCCGGCACTATATTCTATAGAGCATGTGTCGTTTAATGTCCACTCCCTGACGCATCTTAAAACAAGTGTAGAAAATTGGGGGCCGCTTTGGTCTTCATCGGCATTTGCCTTTGAAGATGCAAATGGTAAGATCAAAGAGATGTATAATGGGACCCAGGCTGTTCCTCACCAAATGGTGAGGAACTTCATAATGCTGAAACAAATTGTTCGGCAAGGCAACAACTTAATGCAAAATGCCCCTGTTAAATGTCGACAAGTTTTCAACCAGCTGACCGGAAGTAATGTGAACAACACCAGGTCCCAGGAAAAATACAGCAACGACTTCACTTCAGTTGGGACCTCGAAGCTTGGTTTAACGGAACATGAACATCGAGTTCTCTCAGAACACCTTCAAGAGATCGACAGCTTTAAGGACTCCCCCATCAAAACATACAAGCGCTTTGTGTACCGAAGACAGCTGTTTGCTACCACCGAGTACTGCAGTACCTTCGGCAGAGAAGACTCCTGTATTGCGTTAGCTTCAGGTGACTCTACATCCTTCGGTCGCATTACCAACATAGCTGTAATCCTTCATAACTGCCGATGTACTGCAACTGTGCACGACTGTTTTCCCACAATATTCATCTTCTATGAATTGTTTCATATTTACAGGGACAGGGGTGTTAATGATGCCTTCTGCAATCTAAGACCAACACATTTCATGAAAAAAATCGAACTTATTGAAAATAATCGAAAGAGAGTATGCCATTTGTCTGACCTTCAATCAAAGTGCATTTTGGTTAATGGCAACCTGATTTTGATGCCTCGATTTGAGTTTGATTAGATTTGAATCGATTCTTTATTGTCATTTTGACCGTTATTGACCTTTTATGACTTGTCATACATAATAATACAGGAGAGTCTATAATAGGAGAGTGTATAATATATAAATATATTTATATTTAAAATATATAAAAGGTTTTAACATAGCTGTAAATATATTTTTAACAAGTTCATTGAATGGAAGCTATTCCAAAGCCTGGTTGCTCTGCCAAGGAGCGAGTGGCGTCCTACATTTGTTCGGTAGAACTTAAGAAATAGTTTGTGTCTATTGTTACCACGAACCCTAGTCTTGCAAATAGGTGTTTCCACAAATTTAGCCAGGTCTTGCCAGGCATCGAGTCCGCACAAGGCCTTGTAGATGTAACGTAGACAGACTCTGGAGCGGCGCATCTCGAGGCTGTCCCACTTCAGTTCACTGACACTACGATGGCATCCGGTGACAAGTCTGGCCGCTTTCTTCTGAACTCTTTCGATAGCATTGATGAGCCCTGCAGAATTGGGGTCCCAGATTCCGCTGCAATTGTCGAATGATCGTCGAATTGTCGAATGATCAAGCGCATTATTACTTAAAAAATTTGTGGTATCATCCGGAAATAAAGTCAAACTAGGTACCATACATAACTAAATGAGGCAAATCATCAGTAAATAGTATAAATAACAACAGTGCAATCGTAAAATAGATATATATAATAGCAGGCTCAATCTCCTTTCAATGTAAATATTAATCGTATCTGTATTAAGTTGTATTATATAATGTACAAATTTAATGAAATGTATGAATAAATTAATCTGATTTGTGCAAGATAAATTGTGTCTAATGAAAGCCGCATCCAAATTCCCAAACGTTTTTCATCCTTTCAAAATCATGTCTGTGTTACTGGTGTTTGTATTCAGGACATTTTTATTCACTTTCCAGTATGTTTATTGATCAGTCTAATTGATCTCTTATCAATTTTATTTTCCATTATAAATGATCTTCCTGTTGAGTTGCCTTTGATCATTTATAATCTGATTTCATCTTCTATCACAGGCTTTACCTAATGAGATTTTATAATTAATAGCATTCATCTATTTGTTTCCAGCATCAGACAGTTTGGACGGAAATTCACTAAATAAATGCGTATATTTGCCAAATAGTTACGAATATAGAAAAGTCAAAAGAAGCGTGACATGAGACCTTTATCCACAACTTTATCGCTTGGTGTCATAGCCCAACGTCTATACAATATTCCCTTCTTAAGGTTGAGCCGATCAAGGGATTTCAGTACTCGGAAGTATTCGGCTTTTCCCACTTCCTGACGTCAACACAGCCGGCAACTGCTTGATAGTCTGTTTGCGCTGGCATGTGATTTAGATAGAAACCGTCCTACTCCATGATTTCACGGAGTAGGACAAAGCCGAATACTTCCGAGTACTGAAATCCCTCGATCGGTTCAACCTTTAGAAGAGAATATTGTATAGACGTTGGTCATAGCCTAGCTCCTACCATGTGGTCAGCATTCGTCGGGAACTATAACGCTCTGTACGTTATGTTTCGCTCGCACGCAGCGTTTTCGTTCCGGACGAATGCTGACCACATGGTAGGAGCTAGGCCATGACACTAAGAGCTGAAGTTGTAGAAAAAGGTTTAATATACGTCGTGCGTTTCTTGATTTTTCTATATTCCTCACTATTTGGCAAATATACGCATTTATCTAGTGGAGCTCCACTTAACCAAGTCGTACCGTACACTCACAGTCATAGTGAATTTCCCTCAACCGAACAGCCCGTGTTCGGAGCAAGTGATGCTGGCAACAAATAGCTCTTAACTTTAAACTTATTTGTCATTATCTTAAATCCGGTATATTTGAATCTTACATAAAGTTATCCACGCATTCAATATTCTATAAAAAAAAAGAAACGTTTCCTATACCTAAGTTCTTTTCCAGAACTACGTATTTTGTTATCGACCGACAGTATTATACATTGAATAGAATAAAATGCTCCTGAAAGTAGATGCTATGTAGACCTTTGATATGGAAGAACGTTGGTATTAAAAACCATCGTTTTTCAATACTAGTACCTACATTTGAATCTTGAGTAATTTTGGAGAGAATTAAGAAACGTTTTGTAATGATAGAAAAATATTCTTAAGAATAACTCAACACTAATTTTGCGCCATAAGGTTCCTTTTCTCAGCCACAAAGCAAATATTGAAGTGATGGCAAACTTGGAGTGTCCAACTAAATTTGGTCAAACTTTTTTTTTTCATTGGGAATTTTTGGTTTTGAAAACGTCAGTTTTAGATCTTAGATGGGATTCTGGTGAGGGATAGCTACGGTACCTACGTGGGACCTTTTACAGAAATTTGAACAACGTTATAGGTACCGTTATTTGTACTAATTACACTCTAATATTTATTATAGTTTTCATCATGACTATAATATTCTGCGAAAATGTATTACCCTTTCAATAGTTAATTTAATATGATTTATTTATTACACTTTTTATTATACTTAATTTTACTGTAATACATTTACTATAATTTTTACTATAATTAATTATACTGTAATTTTTTTATTATACATTTTATTAAAATTTATTATACTATAATTTTTTTATTATACTTTTTATTATAATTAATTATACTCTGATAAATGTATTATAATTTTTATTATAATTAATTATACTGTGATAAATTTATTATACTTATTTATAGTAAATATTGTAATAATAATTATACTTTTCTGTGATAATTATAGTTAATTATAATAAATTATAATTAATTATAATTTTTATTATAATATCCTATAATTTTTTTTCGTAAGGGACTGTGTGTACTTTTGTGGTTTTTGTGACTTACGCCCTTCTAGCACAAAAAAATCGATGACGCCGGCAGAGGAGAGGTGGGGATTTTAAGTATGTTATTGGGGACATCAAATAGGACGTTTCTGCTGAATTTCAGATTTACTTTATTTATTTCGAGGTTTGGTCTAAATTTCGTCTAAAACTCCTGGGCTATTTTTATTTTCGTTGGGGCTGGATTCTAGAGAAGGGGGCATACGATGCTCCCTCGGAGTTTGATTTTGAGTTAGCACAATTATTGGAGGTTACTCTGTTGGAAGGGGAGACTGTTGTTTTGCTAGCAGAGCCTAACGCTCTGACGCTACTAGCGATAGCCGGCTTCATTTGGTTTGTAGTCGATCCAGTCGATGTACTTAATCTTGCATCTTTTTTCTTGCATCTTTTTATAATTTATTAATATTTAATCATAGACATTTGCCACCGTAATTTTGTAATTACAAAATTACTATGCAAAATAAATACATTTGAATCCTTTGAATCCTTTGAATCCAATTCCATTTAACTCCGATTCGTTCCATAGGTATGAGGTTACGATTAGTTCAATTTAACTCCGCTTCGTTCCATAAGAGGGTTACTATTAACTCCATCAGACTCCACTTGATTCCACTTTGAAAGTTACTATGCATTCTTATTGGTTCCCATTCGGTAACCGAATGGGAACCAATGGGAAATTTTAAACAGGCTTGCAGTTTCTGCCACTACCGTGTCTCTACATCCAGGCGATCTGTCTGTTCGTCAGAGACAACATCACCCTCTTTGAAGACGGCACTTTCCACGCGCATAACACAGAGGTGCCACGGACCTGCGCGTCGAGTACTGCCGTCTCAAGTCAACTTCGCGGGGAGTAATGCAAGCTGGCCGCCGACTTTTCAATAGGCTGCCAGTTGACATTAAGAACATTTCCTCCTCAAGGACTCATTTTAAACTTGCTCCCTTATGGAGAAGTGTTTTTATTCTGTTGATGAATACATGCTACATGCTTAAGACATTAGTTACCATTGTTTATAATGTTCGTAGTTGTCTTAAATGGTTTTAATAATCTATAATTAATGACAATCCATAATAGATTATGTTTTTATATGCATATTTATTTTCTCTTGACAATGCCCATGAGTGTCTGTACATTTTGTGGCTGCAAATAAACAATACAATACAATTATAATTATTATTATTGTTTCCATATACTCCAATTTAAAGTTTAATCTTTAGGAGTCTATACATACATGTAATAATGTACTCTTTGGAAAGTTATAACAGAGTCCATTGCAATTTCACGAGGTTATTTCACCATGATAAAATTAGATGATTAATCGAAAAATTATATGGAATCAAAAATATGAGCAAGACTATGGCACAAATATCAAATTAAAACGCTTCCAATGACATTAAGACTTTTACCCGTACGAATTTGACATTGACAATTACTCTGCTCTCTTCTGATTGGTTCGTCATAAGGTGAAATAGTGTTTTGCAATAAGAAATGGAATTAGTTGATTTCTTATTTCAACTTAAACCTTAAGATGGCTCATCCAATCGGGCATGGTCTCAGATTTTCATAATTTTTTGTCTACTTATTGATAATCATGCCATGCACAATCCTTGAAGAAATTGAACACTTCTTGTGTCTAGTTTCTGATATAATTTGAGTTTTCTTTCCCATGTTATCTTATGGCAGACAAGTAAAATCGTGACATTAGGCTAATAATGAAGATCTAATTTTTATGTTGTCTCAACTTTGAACAAAAAACTTATTTTCTGATACCTAGTTGGATATTCTATTAGAAAAAAAATTAAAAACAATACCAACGTGTGCTATTTTAACAGTTAATAAACCAAAAACTTAAGTATTTCCCTTGCCTCATGTGTTAAAGTTTTGTAGGAAGGCAATAAATTGAAACCTCGCTGTAAGACAGGAGTTGCATATTAAATTACATTTTATGATTCATTTATACTTAAATACAGTTGAAGCATTCCATATTCTTGGGACCAAAATTGTATAATCTGATCCCGGAGAGCATCAGGAACATCAAATCCAAAAAAGCATTCAACTATGAAATGAAAGCTTGGCTGCGAGCCTACCCAGTTGACTCCCTCAATAACATTATTAACTGTAAACCATCTCGACCATAATGTAAGTGTGATCATCTTTCTCTGCAAACAGATTCTGTATTTTTATAAGTCCAAATATATATAACTTTATATTACTAATTGCAACATAAAGCCACATCTCTTGTATTTTGAGCAAATTATCGAACTCAAACATAAATCATATCGTGAACTTAACATTGTTTAGATATATTATAATTTTTACCTCTTGTTAATCTATAATAATTATTTATCTAGTTAGAAAGTATAAAGTAAGTAATCCAGGTACATGATAAGTAGTAATTAAACTAAGCTTACCAATACCAGAATCATGTAGATAGGCTTAGTATAGTATGTAGAACTATTATTAATTATTAATACCGACTCGAGGAGTAACGAGTAAAGTGTACCTAAGAGTAAATTAATCCTAATGCTCAAAAATAATTTTTTAGAAAAAGTTTAAGGTAGATAATACATGTAACGTTAGTAATATTAGAATTTGTACTCTAGTGCCAAATAACATAATGCTAGAATTAGTAAAAATACCTACTATGTAACCATAGCTTAAACTACTCTTGGCATATGCCCTGCCACAAGTATATCTTAGAAGGGCATATACATATCTATTTGTAATACAATGTATGAAAGCTTGGAAAAATAAACAAACTTGAAACTTGAAATGTTGGAAAAAGTAATTTATGAGAGTAATTTCAAAAAATAAATATTTTGGAATGTTCGATCAGTTGATAATAGCCTTGTTAAACCATACACTTTGTGATGCTTGTGTCAGTTATGCATGATTGATAATGTTATAACAGCACCATTCATTTCTCTTAAACACTAAACCTTAAAACATAAACCTTATTTCAATTATGCATCGCCTCATTCTACAACTCCATTGCTGGTTCGCTAGCAATTATTTCAATGTTAATCTTATGGAAGAAATTGCTAGCGAGCCAGCAATGGAGTTGTACTTTACTGACAGACCTACCAGAAGTCAATATTAGTATAGCAATGAACTGTCCAAATCTTGAAGTCCTAGCAATTTCAACAAAAAATATATGTTATGATATCTCGGTCATAATAGAAAAGTGTGTTCAACTACGGTCGATTAAATACTCGATGGAGCATTCGCTTCCGGGCCATTTTCTAAAAAACCAAACTGCAGGGGACCAACTGAAAGCAGTAAGTATCAAACTTACAATATTGAATCTCTGCTAGATTCTCTTGATTCTTTGTCCATGTAAATCAAGTCCGTGATTTGGTGTATGATTCACAAATCAATTAAATAAATAAATAAGCACCTAGGTTAAATATTTAAGATAAATGTATTTTGTTTGAGCTTTATATTTAGTGCTATTTCTGTACGTGCTGAATTATGAACTGTTATTTTTCACAGGCCGAGCTGGCGTTGACGCACCTCCCAGCCCTTCAAGAATATTCACATTTAGGCACCCATTGCTATGTAACCTGCTGTCAAGCTCCCTGCGACCACTCAAGTCTTGGCGATGCGGTGGCATTAAGGAATGGCCCTGTCAGCCCTCTCCAACTCCGTTACGTGAAAAAGTTCGACTGCACGAAAGAAAACTTGGCTAAAATAATAACTTTTTGCCCCTATCTCAACAAACTGAACCTTTTCGTTGAACACAATGCAATAACTTCAAGCTACATATTTGATATGTTGTTAGCAAGCCGGTTGGAGCTAACTGAGTTTAAAATAGCTATTCGAGTTAGTGAAATAACACAGAATCAGTTAGCAAACAGTGTGGAACTGTTCTTAAACGGAAAGGGTGCATTCTTGAAAGAGCTTTCACTAAGATACCTAGGAGCAAACATTCCAAAAAGTGTTACGGAAGCAATCCTGAAATTCTGTGTAACCGTGACAAGTTTAGAACTGACGTCAATAGCTAGATACAGATCAACAACTAACATCTCCATGAAATACGAAGAACCACTCCTAACAAAACTCCCAAAACTTTAAATTCACCACAACGAAGGATTTGGACTTGTTTTTGTTGAACCTAATCCTCAGAAAAACGCCCGTGTCAACAGTACGAATAGATGTAGCCTTTTGCCCGGCAGATACTATAAATAGCCTTACAGAGTTCCTATCTGGACATAATGAAAAAATTCTTAATGTGACGGATATTAGGATATCAATGGGAAACCATACATCTCAACAAATGCTGTCGGCACTTTACAATATGTTTCCGAATCTGAAAAGACTGTCAGTTGACAATTTCCATTGCTCATTGGATGTAGGGTTAACCCTGGAAGTCGAGAAACTCATTGAAAGGATGAATAACCAAGCAAAGGAAAATCTACTAGATTTAATTGTCAGCTGGTACGGGTACAGAATTCGCAAATTTATGCGCTCGTAAGTCTAAAACCTGAAAAATAATTTGCTCCAAAGCCTGCTTTTGAAATAAATTTTGTGTGAAATTTTTGTGTTTTTGTTAACACTGTTAAAACTTTAAATGATTATGTTGCCCTTATACCCTGTTCATACTGAGGATTCCATCATGATCCAAAATCTCGATTGCAATCGAAAATGTGTGTGAACTGAACTCAATCGAACTCGATCATGATCCAAATTTCGATTGAGTTGTAAGAACGCAATTGAAATTTGAATCATGATCGAACTCAAGGTCAAACAAAAGAAAACATGAATTTTAAAAACGAAAACTTACAAATTATGCATGCACTAATTTGCATAACTTGAATCTTGCCTCCATTTTGATTTCGATTGTAATTGAACTGGATAATGATCGAATTCTCAGTGTGAACAGGGTATAAATGGGCCTCAATTATTTGCTCCTTAAATTAGAATTACTTCTCAACCTTCTTCACGGTTGGGAAATGTATCTTAGTATCATAACAGCTTAAAATATTCATTTGATTTCAATGCTCTAGTTGGGGCTCGTTAGTTAGACCTAATCATATTGTACAAATTAGCGAACTATTGTATAGTAAACCTAGAGGCACAAAATTAATAGGAAGGGATGTGCGTTGTGAAAAATATCCTACCAAACCGGGGTTCAAACCCGGGACCTCTTCACTTGCCGGGCGAGAGCTCTACCAACTGAGCTAACCGGTCGGACGGACGGACATTAGGCACAACGCACTGATGAGGGTTAGAGATCTCCGAGGAGAATGGAATGAAGGTAATGATTGGACATTACAAGCTATCAGACCATCGGTAACGATACTGTCACCATGTCTCTTTGCACTAGCGTGCGCAACCCTCTTTTACTCGACTTAACGAGTTGCTTTTCAGCTCGAATGATAGAATGTAGATTTCTGTGGAAAACTTTCATGGAGTCAGGATGATAGGAAGGGATGTGCATTGTGAAAAATCACTTGCTGGGGGAGAGCTCTACCAACCGAGCTACCCAGTAGGATGGCCGGACATTAGGCACAACGCACTTTATTTTTCACAACGCACATGTGGAAGTTTTCCACAGAAACCTACATTCTCACAAAATTAATAATCAATTTCATACCAAATCTTCTATTCATGCATTCTAAAATGTTAAAACATCTAAATAAAATGTGTTCTCTTTCTCATAGTTTCTTAGAAAATGACTTAGAACAGTTATTCATATGATATAAGTGTTAGAAAGAATTACTAAATCACATCAGAAACTTTAAATCAAAACCTGCTATCTCAAAACAATTTTTTTGGGGTTATAAATTTTACTTTTTAGTTTTACCACAACATAAAGTTTAAGTACACTTGACCAAACTAAAATGGTATTCGAAAGAAATTTTGCTAAAATGATTTCATGGCATCATCCGATGAGATGTTCTCTTTCGTTATCCAACTGAGGGGCCCTCTTCTGGAACATTTAAATTCCCTCTTCTGGCTTGGTCCACGTCCATATAGATTAACATTGTATGGAATAAAATTCCAGCAAAAATGGGAATTTAAAAGTCTAGAATAGGGTCCCAGGAAGGCAGGAGCGAGATCGTGTAGGCAATGACGAGTGTAAAGGCAACTCACCTACGATGAAGCAATATCCTGAAGGCGCCTTGCATTCTGGTTGGTGCGGACTCATCGGCAACCGATCCTTGCCCTTGATCGGATGACGCGTGGTGTTGAGACGGCCAATGTAGCCGCGCAGCTCCCTGGCCAGACACGAGTGCTCCTCGTACACCTGGGACGTATCCAGGAAGGCAAAGTTTTGTTATTTTATAATAATAATAATAATAATAATATGATTTATTAACAACTTAGGAACACTGTATACATTCATTATTAGTAGTAATGTCTGAACAGATCAAATTTCCAGTGGGTGCTAGTCAGCTGAATAAAACAATGTTATTACATAGGAATTAGTCACTAGGTAATTAAAGTTAGGTACAGCTATACTTTTACTGATTCAGTAATAATTTTGTTGAATGTCTTCATGCAATAAGGAAAGGCTTGAACAATGTCATTTGGCAGGTTGTTCCATTGTCGTATTGCCTGGCCGAGGAAAGAATAACGTCCAGTAGTTGTCTTGAATCTGGGAAGAAATAGTTTCTTGGCGTGGTCATCCGACTGACATGACCACCCGTCATGAAGATGTTTCGTCAACCGTCGCGGTCTGCAGCAGTGTTCCCGGCATTGTTGCCACAGTTTCGTATCCGACTGACATGACCACCCGTCATGAAGATGTTTCGTCAACCGTCGCGGTCTGCAGCAGTGTTCCCGGCATTGTTGCCACAGTTTCGTATCCGACTGACATGACCACCCGTCATGAAGATGTTTCGTCAACCGTCGCGGTCTGCAGCAGTGTTCCCGGCATTGTTGCCACAGTTTCGTATCCGACTGACATGACCACCCGTCATGAAGATGTTTCGTCAACCGTCGTGGTCTGCAGCAGTGTTCCCGGCATTGTTGCCACAGTTTCGTATCCGACTGACATGACCACCCGTCATGAAGATGTTTCGTCAACTGCCGCGATATCCGATTCTCCAGTCATTTTCAAACTGGACCCTCTGAAGAATGTGGGTTTTGTCATGCCTAAGGCCAAGGAAGAGGCCTTGTCAATGAGCCATGCAGACTATGGTGCGTCAACCGCCGCGATATCCGATTATCCAGTAATGTTCAGAGACTACATCCCTCTTTTCAATGTTGGTTTCGTCGTGCCCAGGGCCGTGGAAGAGGCTCCAAGCACAACACTCTGGAGGTTCACCAGAGCCATCGCTAGTTGCGCGGTGTCTTCTGGTGACAAGATTATGGCTTTCATCAAGAGTTGAAGATGCAGCATTAAGAGCAGCATCGCTTCAAGTTTCAAGTTTATTTTTTTTTCAAGCCACATTTATTCCCTCGGTGTGTTCTGTTGTACAATTGATTGTCTTATAAATAAACATTGTTCTTTCTGAAAATATTATTTATTTCAAATTGCATAGGTACGTAGTTCATAGTTACTATTTGGAGAACAGACATTCAATCTGAACCAATTGAGATGGTTGATGTATTAAAGAAAGAATTCATTTATTTGTTTTCTTATAGGTAAACTTGGCACAACTAATTAACTGAAAAGTGTATAAGATCGCACAATCAGAAGTCTGTCCAAGCGATCTCCTTGTTTCACTCTAGTACAGGGGTCGGCAACCTTTATTGGTGAAGGAGCCGTTTTCCCAAAAATTTACAAATTAGATAATAATGGGAGCCGCAGTAAAGGCAATCAAATATAATACACCGAAAATAATAAATTGTATTACTAGTTAATTTTGATATTTTGACAAAGCCCCCCAGTTGTTGCCCCGCAGGGCGTTTTTTTAGAATTTCAACAATTTAAAAGTGATTCTGGGACTCTAAAATTAACAAACTTAATCAAATAACCTTCCAAATGTTGCCCCGCAGGGCGATTTGTTTTCGAATTTTCCGATTCCAGATCTTTATATAAATTATAAAGAGCCATTCAAGAACCACCAAGGAGCCGCATGCGGCTCCGGAGCCGCGAATTGCCGACCCCTGCTCTAGTAGATGACCTCTCATTTCAATGATAATAACAAACATTGTGATAGGTATGGAACATAACCAGCAGTCATTCAAACCCCATAAAAAACACTCCGTGTAAAAATACCCGCCAAGTCTCTTCAACTATAAAAAAATAGAAGAAATCTAAAAATTCAACACTGAAAAGAAGTGATATCAAAAAATGAGCCAAGTCAAAACTTAATTTTAAAAACCAAAATATACTTGGCGCGCATCGTGTATATAAATAGTATAGAAGCATATGCCAAAAATGAAATGTACCTAAATATATATAATATACCTATAATGCCCTTAAAAACGATGCGCCAAGTAGTTTATTTACACAACTTGTAACACACATCGGAGCAACAATGACCAATTACTTTTAAAAAATACGCCATTTCCGAATTGGTTAATACGAAAAATTGTGTTTGGTGCTCAATATACCTAAGCTTAAAGTGATATTCCATGAAGAATTGCGCAAGCTTCGTTACAATCAGTCCAGCCGTTTTCGAGATATGGTATCACTTCCGGTTTTCAAAATGGCGACTAAAATTACTGCCACATAGAATTTATTTCTATAAATGTTATGTATCATTATAAGCCTTCTGAATATGTAGTTATTGTAGTAAGAGGTCATTTAAATCTAGTTCTTCATTTTCATGACGTCATTTCCGGTTTCGGTAATAGTACATCTCTACTTTAACTATTGATATTCCATATAGATGACCGTCTGAATCATTTGGCGCTGGTTTAATTCCTAACGGTCTAGCTGTTTTCGAGATAATACGTCACTTCCGGTTTCAAAATGGCGGCTTCCTGTTGGTTTTATAAAAAGGCACCTCAGACGCCAAGAGTGCACATGTGGTGAAAATTTCAGATCGATCGGCTCAGCCGTTTAGGCTGTGGCGGTGATTGCGGTGTTTCCTGATATCATCATCATCATCATCAGATCAAGATAGGTTTTAAAAGGGGTGTAATTTCACGTTTTTCACGGCCCTCTAGCTCGCAAACGGCATAACATATTGTTCCCTAATTTGGTATATGTAGTGGGGTGGGCCATAACTCGAAATTAAGATATATCGCAACAATGTGAGATTTTCTAATTTTAAGATCCAGTAGGCCGAAAATGCCGTGTTGTTGCTTACAGTAAAAGTGGTTGGTCTGCTCCTCAGTTTATTATGCATTTACGGTATGTTGAGTGAGTGTGAGTGTACGGTACGACTTGGCTGGGTGGAGCGACCGCTCCACTAGATTAGCCGTTCCTCAAGAGTAGTGAGATCGGAAGGAGGGGGGCCTGTTACTCCTCCCGTTTTCTTGCTGTATGTCACTAGGGCACTAGCCTTCTTCTTCGTATGGTTTTTCCAGTCCGACCATGTCTGTGTATGAGTGATTTTCAGAATTTCATTAAAAAGATTAGAGGAGCTAGGCTTGATAAAGAGAAAATTATATTGTAAATACAAAATTGATTCTTCCTATTTTCTAGAGCATTGGAAATTATAACAGAATTCACATGACATAGGAATGTACTAAAACAGCACAATGCCACTTATCTATGTATTATAACTATTGAGGTATAACTATACTTACTGACTTCCACTTGCCAACATCCTTGATGGCTCCTGAGCCATCAGAGTTCAGCTTTACAGCCAACTCCTCCCACATCTTGTCACCCTTTATTTTTCCCAATGGGCCCGGCAGCCCATGGGTAGCAAATACATCATGCTTCACCATATAATCTAAAAGCGTTTCTTTTTGCCTTGTACTTACAGTAACGTTTTTAGATCGCACCATTTTTAAATATTACAGTTATTATACCTAGTAGTATCCTAATTCAAACTAACACTGTGATTTGATGGCGACAATCATAACACACAAGTTCAAAATAATTAGAACATTCGAATTTTTCCACACTTAAAATACTCCCTTCTCATTGGTTCATTCTTTGGCTTGTCATTGGTGCGTTTCGATGGGTAAGTCGGTAAAACAAGTCTCTACTATATCTGCGTTATTTCGTGTGAATAGCGCGTCCCGATCCGTTTGCTGTTGTAGAATATGAAATTGAATCATATTCGGTTCAGCCGAATTGGGAACACACGAATCTGATCCGGGACGAATCAGATTCGGCTCGGCCGAATACAAAAGTAAAGTTTTAGAATAAGGGTCCTGGAAACACTGTGCACTTTTGACGTCTGATGATACCTTGCCCTTACAAATTTTTTGTGCCGCCATTTTGAAACCGGAAGTGACGTCATATCTCAAAAACGGATGGACCTATCGGGACGAAACTAGCGCCAAACGATTCGGACTGTCATCTATATAAAATATCAATAGTCTAAATAGAAATGTACTATTACCGAAACCGGAAATGATGTCACAAAAATGAAAAATCAGACTAAAATCATATTTTATAACAATATATTCAGAAGATTTTTTATGTTATATAACATTTATAAATACATATTTTAGGTGGCACTGACGCCAGCCGCCATTTTGAAAACCGGAAGTGATGCCATAACTCGAGAACGGCTGGACCGATTGGAACCAAACTTTCGCTATACTTCATAGCATATTATTTATAGCATTTACATAGCAACAAGCAAAACTTTTCTTAGCAACCAAATCACAAAGGCGTATTTTTTTAAAGGAATAATAGTCTTTGGTGCCACAATATAATGTTACAAGCTGTAAGAATAAACTGAAAAAAGGAGTGATATCCCCATAAAAAACACTCCGTGTAAAAATACCAGCCAAGTCTCTTCAACTAAAAAAAATAGAAGAAATCTAAAAATTCAGCACTGAAAAGTAGTGATATCAAAAAATTGGCCAAGTCAAAACTTTTCAAAAAATACTTGGCGCATCGTTTTTTTAGGACATGTATAGATGAGTACATTTCATTTACTTCTATACTATTTATATGCATGATGCGCCAAGTATTTTTTGAAAAGTTTTGACTGGGCCAATGTTTTGATATCACTACTTTTCAGTGCTGAATTTTTAGATTTCTTCTATTTTTTTTAGTTGATGAGACTTGGCTGGTATTTTTACACGGAGTGTTTTTTTATGGGGTCACACTTACACCACTTCACCCTATTTGATATAGAATGGCGATAGCGGGTGGTCGCATTGAGACCGTTTCTTTGACAACACGCTTTTATTGATTATATCAATTAAAATGTCCAGAATTACTATGGTAATAACGTACAGTTATGGTCGACACTGACATCAGTGTAGATATTGGTAGAATTGAGGTGTCTGGGAGCACATAGAAAGAACTCTCCAGAGGGAATAAATTGACACTTTTATAGCACTCTCAGGTAGAGGACAAACTCTTCTGTAACATTAAAGTAATTTACAGTGGCATCACTTGGCCAAGTTATTAGAAAGATGGTGGTTGAAACTACATCATCGCGATGCATTTGTAATACTTTCTGTTAACTGGATGATGATAAGGAAATGTTACATTGTTGGAAAGATCTTAAATTGAAGCTATGTCCCACTCGACAATTACTTGACAACAATTGGTTTTGCATTCACGAGAAAGAGAACGAGTATAAATCTAGTGGAGCGGTCGCTCCACCCAGCCAAGTCGTACTATACACTCACACTCACTCAACATACCGTAAATGTCTAATAAACTGAGGAGCAGACCAAACACTTTTACTGTAAGCAATAAGATGGTATTTTCGGCCTACTGGATCTTAAAATTGGAAAATCTCACATTGTTGCGAAATATCTTAATTTGTAGCTATGGCCCACCCTACCACATGATCCAAATTTGGAAACAATAGGTTATGCCGTTTGCGAGTTAGAGGGACGTGAAAAACGTGAAATTACATCACTTTCTGATTCTGATGATGATTCTGATATCAGGCAACCCCGTTGACAGGGCCACAGCCTAAGCGGCTGAACCGATCAACCTGAAACTTTTACCACATATGCACTTTTGGCGTCTGATGATACCTTGCCTCTTGTGATTTTTTGTGCCGCCATTTTTAAACCGGAAGTGACGTCATATCTCAAAAACGTCTAAACCGATTAGAACGAAATTAGCGCCATTCGATTTCGATGGTCATATATAGAGACAAGAATTGTATGCAATTGCATGTTTTACATATTTTATCAGAAGACATGCAAAAACAGTAATAAATCCTGTTTAGGTCACCCTGATTCCAAATATATGCATTTTATCGACATGCATTTTGCATATTTTGGCATTTTTAGGGTGATTTTGCATATTTTGGCACTTTTACCACCAAAAACCATAAAAATCAACTTTTAGGAAAATAGTTAACACGCAAAAACACTTTTGTACCCTTCCAAGAATCTCCACTCAAGCCCACCAAACAGGATTTTCCCATGTTCTAAAAATAGTGAACCTGCTAATGAGTTGTCCCTTCTACCATCTGGCACCTGCTCTGTCAGGGATGAATTCCATTGGCTTGACATGGATTGACCAATGAGAAGCTTGAAAGGAAAGTGAAAGGAAAGTTTTGCATTCTGCTTTCTTGACTCAGTTGACAATAAGTAGTTGCTGGTGGCGCCTGATTTTGATATTGTATTGTGAGCTTATTGTTGAGTGATTGTTGTTGCGAGTGTTAATAATTGTTTGTTTGCGAGGGACTTTTTGTTGTTAGTGGAGAGAAGTGATGCCTCCAATCAAAGCAAGTGACAGTGTGAAATTTTCAAAGTGGATTAAAGATGCAAAATACTTGAGAACTGATGGTGTAGTTATTTTCTGTGATGCTTGTGACAAACAGGTAAGAAGATATTTTGTTGTTAGTTTCTTGCATTTATTTCCAACGAAATATTCTTTTGTTAACCACACAAAATTTGAAAATATCTCAAATAATTATCCAATTGTTTTAGGTTCAATGCTCAAAAAAATTCCAAGTAGACCAACATGTGAAGTCCGCTGTTCACTGTGCACGAGTTTCCAAAAAAATGTGGCGTCTAGTGGATTGCAATCATTTTTGACAAGGCCGGCTGCCTCCTCTGGTCCCAACAATTTTTTCATGGGGATCTGTGAAGCCTTCCTTGCCGCCAACATTCCGTTGGAAAAACTGAATAATCCCAAACTAAAATCATTTCTGGAATAAGAAACCAATAAAACTGTACCACATCCATCAACATTGAGAAAGGGGTATATTCCCAGGGCGTATGAAAAGGTATTATATCCAACTTTATTCAAGTTTAAAGAATATACAAACTTTTAGGAAATATTGTAGTAATATTTTCATGGATTTTAGGCTTTGGACGAGATTCGAAAAGACATCGGCGATAATTACATCTGGGCGTCTATGGATGAAACAACTGATACGGAAGGCAGATATATGGCCAACTTAATTGTAGGCAAACTTTCTTCGGAAGGACCGGGTGTCCCGCATCTTCTGTGTTGTCGCGAGCTTGAGAAGACAAACAACCAGACAGTTGCAGCCTTCTTCATCAATGCATTACGTGAGTTGAAATTAGCTACTTACTACATAATTTCAGAAAAAGAAATAGTTTATTCTATGTCTTATAAAATAATAATATTTTATTTCAAACCTGTATTTTAGTTACATTGTGGCCAATGGGGGGACATGAAGCCAAAGTACTAATGCTGTTGACGGACGCTGCACCATATATGATTAAATGTGGTAACGTGCTAGCAAACATTTTCCCTAACCTTCACCATTTGACATGCCTGGCACATGGAATTCACAGAGTAGCGGAAACTATCAGAGAGATGTACAGTGCTGTGAATTCACTCACCTCCAGCACGAAAAAGGTATGCCTACACCAAAGTTTTGGGTAAATACTAAATATGTTCTGAAATAAATTTGTGTGTTCCATCAAAACTAATGTTTGACAATTTTTCTTTGAAATGTAGGTGTTTTCGAAAGCTCCTTTGCGAATAAATGCATACAAGAACATGTTACCCAACTTGCCATTACCACCAGAGCCTATCATCACACGTTGGGGAACTTGGATCGAAGCAGCCTGCTTTTACAGTGAGAATTTCCATGACGTTAAATCGGTGAGTCCAATTGTTTGATTTAATATTAAAGGATCAGATAGATTTTTATAGTCTGTTTCCTAAAATGTATGGATGCAATGCATATTTCAGGTTGTCGAGACTTTTGACCCCAGCGAGTCCAAAAGCATTGGCAAAGCGCAAAAGCTGTTCAATACTCCGGCAGTATTGTGCGACTTGACATACATTTACACAAACTTCCGGAAGATCCCCATAGCAATCAAGTCTCTGGAATCTCAAGGAGAGCCCATTACCACTTCATTAAAAACAGTTCAGGAGTTGCAATCGGCATTGAGAACTACACCTGGCGGTCATGCCACAGTTGCAGCCAACAAGCTGGATCTAGTCCTGAAGAAAAATCCATCATACGAGTTCATTTGTGGAGTTCAGGCTGTCTTTTCGGGCAGCATAGTACATGACTTTGGAGAAAATTCACCGTCTCCTTTGATTTTGTCTAAGTTAAAGTACTGCCCAATCACATCTGTCGACGTTGAGAGGTCATTCTCTCTGTACAAAAACATCTTAACTGACCGTCGCCGTAGATTAACAACAGCAAACATCGAGATGATTTTAATAATACAATGTTCGGCGCATAACAGTGACAAAATTGTTGAATTGTAGCACATCTTGGGTGCAAATAGTGTATTATATAAATAATTAATAATAAATATAATGACGGTTTTCTGTAAAGTACTGAAATATTACTTTATTTTTCTCCTTTCGACTCCCGTACATTAATTTTAGACGTTTTTGCATAATTGCATATATTGGCATTTTAAATTGCATATTCCTGGGTTTTAAATTGCATATAATTCTTGTCTCTAGTCATATATATGAAGTATCAATAAAAAAATATTATTTTCTTATTTTCTAAACCGGAAGTGACGTCATAAATACGCAATATTTAACTTATTTCAACAAATTATACTTAAAATTCATACATAATTAACTTACATTGTAACATAGACAATACAATTTATAAATTCAGGGTAGCAGTGTTCTCGGCCGCCATCCCTGAAACCGGAAGTGACGTCATATATCTAAAACGCCTGTACCGATTGCTACTGAACTAGCTCCTGCGTATTTATTCTGCTATTTATTTGAAAAATCAATTGTGAAAAATGAATAAATAAATAAACGGTACCGGAAATGGCGGCAGGAACCACTAAATGAAACCGGAAGTGACGTCATATATTACAAACGGCATGACCGATTTTACGGAAATATAGGGATTATGAATTCAGATGGTCGGTCATGAAGTATCAACTAGATAAAACTAGATTGTTTTCTTATTACCTATACCGGAAATGACGTCATAAATATGCTAAATTACGTCATAAATATGCTAAATGACACTAAATTCACCACTTTATACATTTAAATAGATATTACTAAACGTACATAGTAAATAATTATAAATTCAAGGTTGCAGTGTTCTCGGCCGCCATTTTTAAAACCGAACGTGTCGTCATATATCGAAAACGGCTGTACTGATTGCAACCAAATTTAGGAAATGTGTAGGTCTAATAATTATGAATTAAAGACGACATTATTTTCGGCCGCCATTGTTAAGGTGGATCTTACCTTTCAAAATGTGTTGAAATTTGTATTGATCTTAGTATATATGTACTTAAAATGTAACATATAATTAATTAAAAAATTCTAGGTCGACAATTTTCCGGAAAATCGTTGGAAAATCGAATTTTAAATTAGGCTAATTTTTGCCCCCAGAACTTTGAAATCACATTTTGGAATACGCTAAGATTTTGTTATAATACCCTTTGAACTGTATATTTTGTTGTGGGTTGTTTTGTAACACATATGCATTTCCCCAGAAGAGTAAAAAAAATAAAATTTAATCCCATTAAATATCACATAAATTATCGTCATCTTCTGATGCCTGTATCTTTAAGACGGGTATTTCAAATGTAATGCAAACTAATTCATCACACTCGTGAAACATCCCTGAATTTAATGGTGAAAGATTCACATTGATTGGACTTATATTAACGTTATTCTGGTGGAAAAAGTGACGCCGCGCGGGCTGTAGATTTTCTGGACCAGTATCTGCAATTCATGCTTCTGTAGAAACGCGCTCCTAGCGGAGTAATTCCCAAGTACTGAGTTTTGCATGCGTGCGCGGGGGAGGGGGACATCTGTTTTGTCTTGCTCTGGTCACGTACAGCCTCATGCTCAAAAGAAGTTGCGTCCGCAAGTAGATATCTGATGTTTTTTCATCAGAAAAACAACTCTGGACCAGTCCTCGAGCAAATTAGTAGCGGCGAAAGCCATGCGGTTCACGCAATGGTTGTCCGTCAGGGCCTCTTTTAGCGCGGCGTGTTGGCAACGTATCCCAGCTTCCCGTAGCCTCATCCTAGCCGTCTGGGGCACGCCAGGGAAGTTGATGGCGGCGGTTAACTTCACGGCGTCCGTGAACGGCGCAACTTGCGACGCAGCCACAAGGGCTGCATCTTGGGCCGCGTTGGACACACGCTCAGTCCTCGTGTACCGGCCGAAGGGGACACGAAACAACCCCGAGTTTGTTGCTGAGCACTACAAGAGCGGCCGCTTCTCCGTGTGTGCATGGGGCTGGGTGTCCAAAGAAGGCGGAGGCGCGCTGTGGCGGGTAGATCGAAGACTCACCGGCGAGCAATACCGTGATATCCTCCGTGATGTTATGGTGCCGTCGGTGAGGGTGTTCTACCCGCACGGCAACATCCGCTTCCAACAGGTTAATAACTCTGGAATTTTGTATGTAAAACACATACTTATTTAAACTGTAGTTTCATTATGAATGCACTTGAAATGAGTAATTTAAGAAAATGCCGTTCGAACTACTCAATATTTAATCAAAAGCAGACAGACAGACAGACTGTATTCCGGAGACCCGGGTTCGATTCCCGCGGCCGTCCTTCCTTACTAAGGTTTATTCGTGCTATTCCCTCAGTCGACAGGCAAATGCTGGGAAGGTACCCTACTAATAGGCCACGACCGCCTCCTTCCCACCTTCCATCCTTACCTACTCTTCACCATCATCTCCCAATCATCATCATAATCATTCACCCGTCGCCATTTGCTTCGCTGCAGAACAGTGCGACGTTAAGTCCCAGACAAAAAAGTATACTAATATATGTGGTATTGTTTGACATTGTTGACTTTTTACGTGCGTGATGAGCACATTAAGTTGATATTGTTGCGTTTCTCAATGCAAGTCGCAAGCAAGTAGTGACATTTCGTAACTGAAGTTACCTGAAAACGTCATATTAAGAAATGAATTACCTATTAAAAAATTATCAAAATGGGAAGCCCGCCTAAAAAATTCTTGTAAATTAGCTCGATCGTAGAAACGGTGCGACCTGTATACCGTCAGTAACAGAAAAAAATCAAATGTCCATGCCAAAAGAGCGAAAAAGGAGACGATCGCTTCTCTGGCCCAATCAATTTAAGAGAAGTCTTCTTAATTTTTTGTTGTTGTAAATATCAACAGAGAAAATATGGCAGATACACTTTTCACCCGAAAAAATTAACATTTTTATTACCTAAATGTAAAATTGAAGTTTCATGTGACATTTTAGCGGGAAAATCTATGTGTGACGTATGTGCCACTTGAAAACTATTCATCCCACAATAACAATTTTTGTTTGTCTACATCCTAGACATGTATAATTTTAATATTTCAAGTTTTTAATCCATTCTACAATTGTTCTAGGACAACAGCCCCATTCACCACTCCAGGATTGTGCGTGATTGGATTCACGCACAACAAGACATCGAGCTCCTGGACTGGGTGCCACGAGGAGCAGACATGAACCCCATCGAGAATGTGTGGGCGGAGGTGGTACGAACCATGAAGGACGCGTGGGTCCAGCCGGCCAACCCCGACGCTCTCTGGGACGCCGTTGAGACGGCCTGGCTGGATGTGACTGAGGGTCCTCGCTATATGCGCGCTCTGATCGACTCCATGCCGAGGCGTCTCAACGCCGTCCTGGACAACGGCGGAGGTTGGTCGGGGTATTAGCCCGGGAATTTACAAGAATATTTTTGTTTTTATATCTGCTAATAATTAATATTTTATACATTCATTTTATGTTTTGATTAGCGATGTAATCATCTATTTCCCCGAATGTATGTATTACTTAAATTTATATAATTTCTCATTTATAAATACTGATATGTGATATGTGATACTGCAATTAAATATACAATCCAGAGTGATCATGTGTTGACAGTCATGATTTTTTCCTTTAGATGCATGTGAATTGTGAAGCAAAATATTTAATTCAAACTACGCTCTGATGCCATTTTTGTGTAAGGAATAAAGCCACTGCAGGTAAAAAAAGGCCAGATGTTAGGTTCGGAGGTTCGGTTGAATATTTAAAGTTCGGTTCAAGGCTCGGTTAGGTTCAAACTTATTAGGTTCGCCCAACCTAGCGAGCACCGATACGTCCAACACCTCTAACCGATATTCTAACTAATACTGCAGTAGTTTTAGTGTCTGACACCAAACTTTTCAATTCAAGAAATTTATTTTGAAGATTTTATTCAGGTCATAACTTATGAACAAAAGATGGTCAAATTTCCGAGCTTATAGACGGCTGAAAAGTTAGGTATAGTAGAACAAAGAAACACCAACAAAATTGTGGGTTATATTTGGAGTCCCTTTATTCGGATACCGCTGAAATTAGGGACAAAGGGAGAAGTCTTTTAGTGTAAGAAATAGTAGCCATGCCAAGTTTCGTCGAAATCTGAAGAGGTCGTGTAGTTAATTAAGATATTTCCAAACGAGTCTGATGTCATTGCAATGTTTTGCTGGCATTGCAGAAATGCTTGACAGAAACATAAAAAAACGTTTCCAGAATTTCAGAATATATGATGAATTTGACGAGTAGTCGCAAGGTTTATTTTGTTCAAAAATATAACAGTGCTGTGCAGTGCATTGCGGTTAAAAAATTTATCGAATTAGCAAATCTAAGATTTAGCGTAAAAAACTTTATTATTATATATCAAATATCTCAATATTTCGTTCGAAAATCGAAACAAAAAGACAATATTTCATCGAATTCTAAGTTACTTCACAATAAAATTTCTGTGATACGGATACCAAGATACTTTTGTACCTCAAGATACGTATCTCAGATACTGACCCTCCCTGAATGCCTCTGGGTAGTCTCTACACGTGTGAAAAATTTCAGAACGATCGGAGAAACAAACGGTGAGACTTTAATCGCTCCTGTAACCATCAAAAGAACAGAAATAACACAGACTCGTGACGAAAGAGAAGAGTGCAGTCGCTCGCTGCACTCGTTCAACAAGAGCAGTATTAAGCATAATATTCTTTTACCGGAGCCAAATATATTATTAATCATAACATCTTTGCCGGAGCTGATCTCGATAGCATGGACCACTATTTTAATTTCTCATCAAATATCGGTGGATTATGATAAACATCATCGCATTATTGTTAATTATGGCAGTGCAAGTTCAAATTAAATACATTTTATGGGACTCTACAGCCGAGCTACAGCATCCATTCTTTCATAAAAAAGTGAGTCTTAGAAGATACGATTATTTTTTTGTATTTGTAATTGTATTTGATTAAATCTGAATTACAATGTTTGTTGCACATATTTCATGTAATAATTATAATGCTGTTTTACATATTTGTTGTATTCTTTAAGAATTGATGCCTGGCTGACAGGAGATACTTTTGACATTATTATCAATTTAATTTAATATAAAAGTATAATAATAAAGGTTAATTAATTCATTGATTATTAATTATGATGTGTTTTTATAATTGCTAAAAAATTCGAAATAATACCTACAATAGAGCAGATTGGAAATAGAAGTGGATTTTCGTCCAATCGTTAACATCACGATAAACCACGGTTAGGACAGCTCGAAGGATTCGATCGAGGATCTTCTGTTATTGACAACGTTATCTATTACCAGTCTACCCCCAACCCATTGACGAACAAACTGGTTACCTATCTATTTGGCGTATTAGTTGAAGCGAGACCGCTGCAGCTTGCCTAGCGAGTGAGTGAGAAGGCAGTAGTACAGGCTGAACCAGAATCAAGTACGCATTTCTGAGACTTAGAAAATATTACAATACCGTTTTATGAATTGTCGAGTGTACATCCTTCTTGTGTCTCTTGCATTGTCCCTGTTGACGAAAGAAATCTAGAATTTCCATTAAAATTTCCAAAAAAACATGTCATGGACACTACCAGGACACTATCCTTTTGTTTTGTCCCTAGGGAGCAGCTTACCTCTTTACATTCAGTTTCATCAGGAAATTCTCCCAACAAGATCGGAGCAAGATGCAATCGACAGATTTGACAACTTTGTCCCATATGAGGGCACCAGATTGATACACCAATCCATTCGAGATGCTTCTAGTTCTGTAGGAAAAACATCCAATTACTCGAACATCCCAGTAGTATGGTGCCACAAAGACAACATTCTCAAATTGTTGGAGTGTCTCACAATTCGTCTTATCAGTACAATGATTTTTGTTCACTTACAGCCTCATGCTAAAAGAGTTACCGACGCAACTCGGGGGACTTGCGTCCGCAAATGCTTTGAATATCATACTGATAGCAGGATTTGCGTCTGCATGCAAGAACTTGTGGACGCAAATAGTCTTAAGCATGAGGCTGTTAAGACAAAAAAATATTCTATTTGTAAACAACAACCAAATTGTCGGAATAGTGATGACCGCTCTCAACACTATTCCATCTACATCATTTCAAAGTATGTTGTCTTCTATGTTTTCTATGTTGTCTGATGTTGTCTTCTTCAAACAAAATTGAAATGGCTACAACCCTAGATACTATTTGCCGGTTCCTAAAGTCAATCCTGTTGCTCAGGTAGCTGCATCTATTTGCATCAAAAATACAATCAACATTATTGCGGAAAAACTTTTCAATTCAGAAAACGTAATCCAGACTTTCTTGGACGGAAAACATGTTTTTCCGATTAGTTACAGATCTGATGAGCATCCTGTCTTTTTGAAATTATAGTCTGTCTTTGGATTTCTAGAAACTGAATTCATAACATCAACCCTCTGGCATTTGCTACTATGTTCAGACTATCTATCAAAGAGATAAATCCTGATGTATTAATGAACCCATCAAAAACACTTCGTGTAAAAATAACAGCCAAGTCCCTTCAACTAAAAAAAAATATAAAATCTAAATATTCTGCACTGAAAAGTAGGGATATCAAAAAATGAGCCAAGTCAAAACTTTATTTGAAAATCAAAAAATACTTGGCGCATCGTGTATATAAATAGCTTGGAAGTATAGGTCAATCTTACTTATAGTTACGCAGTTCTGTCTGTGTGTCAGGAACGCCTGCGCGCGCATCCTCTCAATTTCGCGCGCACACTCTCTATGTTGTATTTAAAATTAAAATGGTCGACGTTACATTGCCCAAATCATGTCCAAAATACATCTTCTGCTCTTTGTGCATAAATAAATAACTGAAACTTACCTAAATGGCAATCCTTATCCCTTTGTGTTTATAAGAAATGTATTTTAACACAGAATAACTGTCCAAATCTTTACATTATATTGAAAACGGCACTATTTTGTATTTAAAATGGTGGCCTTTCATTGCCAATCGTGTCTAAAAATACGTCTTTTGCCTTCGCAAAGTAAAGAAATAACCATAACTTACCTAAAACGTAATCCTTATCCCTTTGAGTGTGTAAAAAATCTACTATAACACATAATAACCGTTCAAAAGAGACATTACATAGAAAACTTCTTTACTCCAAGAAACGTCAAAGTGTAATTTTTAAAAAATTTCATTTGATCTGTATTTTAGAGGGCCATGAAAACCAAACAAAGCCGATAGATTTTTAACATTGGCCTCAAGATGCAATTTGCAAACGATCAAACGTATTATTTTCTTCCTACATTTAATCAACACGGTTCTGTAACCCTCAAACCAACTAACCGACGAAGTTTTTAAATAATGTTGTTAGATTAATCATTTTCAGTCGTTTCTTATTTCGTAGAGTGGTCTGTATTGAGTCATGTATTGACAACGAATTCATGTTGCTGTTGATAAAGTTTGAAGCACCAATGTTTAAGTTTTACATTGTTAACTGAATATCTATACTTTAATTAGTGGTAGAATGGCTGAAGTCCATTTCAATATGAACAGTATTTCTGACATCAACCAATCATTTGTAATGGTGACATGAGTTATTGTAAGAGAATACTTCAATATAACGTTATTTGTTAACATCAGTGAAACGGTACTTGATAGAGCTTGATTACAATCCAAAATTGTGCACCGCAAATCAAACAAATTTACTTCCGCCCTACATCTGAGGAACGTATAATATAATGAAGCCGTAGATAACATGTAATAGCATAACAAATGAAGAAAAGGCCGTGGGCATCAGGTCACGGTATCAACGTAATGAATATATATATATATTTTTTTTTACGGCGCATACATTGTTTTTCTTCTTATTTTTACTTAGTACGAATACTCTGGTGTAAATTTGAAAACTTATATGAAATTGTTTTACCATAATAGGTATGATCAAATTGCTTTTCTTCGTTCCTCATTTTTTAACTTTTTCTGTTAAGATTGGGTCATCAACGACGTCAAATGTATTAACGACGCACACTCTGCTGACAAATATTGCTGTCGTTTTATATTTACGCATAACTCACTGGTGCACATTGGTCATGTTTTACATGACGGGTCCCTCTAGTTATAAAATATACATAAAATATCCATATACATAGTACACCTATAATGCCTTATGGTTAAGTTCTTGCATTTCATTATGCTGTTAATTAATATAATAGTTGGTGCAGATATTATTAGTTTCTAGTTAAATTCGTATTTTAATTTGTAGTCTGACTCAGCTCTGTTCATGTACCCACATTGTCAAGAGCATTGTTTTTTGTTGTTGTATCAAATCTTCTTTATGTATTTTACTGACTTGCTATTGCATATATTTTCCAAACACTTTTTCTTATAAAAGTCTATGTGTACATTTTTGTATTCTTGGAAATAAAACGATATTATTATAAAAAACGATGCGCCAAGTATTTTTTGATTTTCAAATAAAGTTTTGACTTGGCTAATTTTTTGATATCCCTACTTTTCAGTGCAGAATTTTTAGATTAAATTTTTTTTTTAGTTGAAGAGACTTGGCTATTATTTTTACACGAAGTGTTTTTTTATGGGGATATCACTCCTTGTTTTAGATTATTCTTACAACTTGTGACACATATTGAATGAACAATTACTAAATCCTTTAAATAAATCACCCTTTACAATTTAATTGCAACTTATGAAAATCTGCGTGTTGTCCTAAATATTTGCTTTAAATGATCTTTCATGCAGAATAGCAAAGGCTTCATTCCAATCGGTCAACCCAGTTCCGAGATATGGCAAGATATCCGTTGTCAAAATGGCTGCTGAACTTTCTGCACTGCCACATAGAATTTATAACTATAAATGATGTGTATCATTTTAAGCTTTCTGAATATGTATTAATTGTATAGGAGGGGATTTTAATAATTTATAAATTTGAATGACGTCATTTCCGGTCTCATAAATAGGAACAATCTAGTTTGACTGTTCCTATTTCATAGAGATGGCCTTCCGAATCGTTTCGCGCTAGTTTCATACCGATCTGTCAACCAGTTTTCGAGATATGGCGTTTCTTCCGGTTTCAAAATGGCTGCTGAAATCACTGACTCCTTGAATTATAATTTAAACATGATTACATTTTATAATAAGCTGTCTGAAATCTAGTGAAGCGGTCGCTCCACCCAGCCAAGTCGTACTATACACTCACAGTCACTCAACATACCGTAAATGCCTAATAAACTGAGGAGCAGACCAAACACTTTTACTGTAAGCAACAACATGGCATTTTCGGCCTACTGGATCTCAAAATTGGTAAATCTCACATTGTTGCGAAATATCTTAATTTCGAGCTATGGCCCACCCCACTACATATACCAAATTTGGGAACAATATGTTATGCCGTTTGCGAGCTAGAGGGCCGAGAAAACAGTGAAATTACACCACTTTCTGATTCTGATGATGATATCACGAAACGTCGCTATCACCGCCACAGCCTAAACGGCTAAACCGATCGACCTGAAATTTTTACCACATGTGCACTTTTGGCGTCTGAGGTGCCTTTTTATAAAACCAACCGGAAGCCGCCATTTTGAAACCGGAAGTGACGTCATAACTCAAAAACGTCTGAACCGATTAGAACGAAATTAGCGCCATTCGATTTAGATGGTCATCTATATGAAGTATCAATAAAAAAAATATTATTTTCTTATTTTCTAAACCGGAAGTGACGTCATAAATACGCAATATTTAACTTATTTCAACAAATTATACTTAAAATACGTACATAATTAACTTACATTGTAACATAGACAATACAATTTATATATTCAAGGTAGCAGTGTTCTCGGCCGCCATTCCTGAAACCGGAAGTGACGTCATATATCTAAAACGCCTGTACCGATTGCAACTGAACTAGCTCCTGCGTATTCATTCTGCTATTTATTTGAAAAATCAATTGTGAAAAATGAATAAATAAATTAATGGTACCGGAAATGGCGGCAGGAACCACTAAATGAAACCGGAAGTGACGTCATATATTACAAACGGCATGACCGATTTTACGGAAATATAGGGATTAGGAATTCAGATGGTCGTTCATGAAGGTATCAACTAGATAAAACTAGATTGTTTTCTTATTACCTATACCGGAATTCGGCCGCTATTTCAAAACCGGAAGTGACGTCATGTATCGAAAACGGCTGGATCGATTATAACGAAACTTAAGCTATTCTTCTTGGATAATCATTTTCATCTTATACCAAATGCAACTTTTCATAGTAACCAAATCGGTTGAGGCGTATTTTTTTAAAGAAATTAGTCCCTGCTCGGACATGTGCTACAAGCTGTATGAATAAACTAACAAAAGAAGTGATATCCCAGAAAAAACACTCCGTGTAAAAATACCAGCCAAGTCTCTTTAACTATAAAAAAAAATAGAAGAAATCTAAAAATTCAGCACTGAAAAGGAGTGATATCAAAAAAGGAGCCAAGTCAACGAATTTTCCAAATTTTAATCGTACCATTGAAATAAAAATATCAACCCCCGAGAAATACTTAAAAAAAGGACTTGGCGCATCGTTTTTTTAAAGACATTTTTCTATTCTTAAGCTTATGCCACTCACATACTACGTAGTTCAGAAATGCCTAGAAAAATTGGGACAAAACTTTCAAATTAAATATTGAACATTCTGTAAAATATTTTAAATTTAAATATAAGTACGCAAAGAAACATAGCATTGTCTTACAAGCAATAAATACAGAACAGTTGTGTTTGTGATTGGTAGGTACCTATAGTTTTGTGGGTACATCAACATACCTACTACAGCATTATACTTTGAACCTTCTCGCCGTGTAATTAATTGCTATTAATTAACATTTTATACCAAAAAAATTCATAAATTACATAACGTATTACTTTAGATAAAAATCTAGTCAGTAATTATTTGAGCAGCATGGCTCAGTGCACTAGTCACTTATACAAATCTCATTGACGGCCTTCTTGTAATGAGCGCTTTCGCTATTTCCCTCAGTCACGATATTGAGAAGTATGATTGATTAATATGACCCTAGAAATAGTGGCAATAACGAATAGACTAGGCCGCTTCCGTTTATTCGTTATTCGTTTATCCGTTTATTTCCTCTGAATATTGACAAAATACCAAAACTGCCAGTAGGTAAGAGTACTAGTTATATTAAAACGTAGTATGATTCGTCGATAATGAATGTGATATACTCAGGAAAATATACTTGTAGAGTTCTTCCTATACTTTTAGGATAGAAAAGTGTCTTTAAAAAAACGATGCGCCAAGTCCTTTTTTTAAGTATTTCTCGGGGGTTGATATTTTTATTTCAATGGTACGATTAAAATTTGGAAAATTCGTTGACTTGGCTCCTTTTTTGATATCACTCCTTTTCAGTGCTGAATTTTTAGATTTCTTCTATTTTTTTTTATAGTTAAAGAGACTTGGCTGGTATTTTTACACGGAGTGTTTTTTCTGGGATAGTATACTTATTGCATCAAAATGTAAATTTGTGTGATTTTTAGAAAGTGTGACGTCATTTCCGGTTTTGGTATGGGTAACTGCAAATATTATTGATGATAATACATAAAGTTGACCGTCTCATTTTTAAACGCTGGTTTCGTTCAAATCTATTTAGCCGTTATTGAGATATGATGTCACTTCCGGTTTCAAATGGCGGCTTCCGGTTGGTTTTATAACAAGTCAAATGAGATCTCAAAAGTATATACGTTCCATAAATATCAAAATAATCGGATCAAATTTGTAGCCGAAATGCCAATCGATGTATTTCAAATTTCATGATGTCATTTCCGGTTTCGTTAACATAAATTTTAGTCTGTTGCTATTGATGATCCATATAGTTGACCGTCTGAATCGTTTAGTGCAAATTTCGTTCCGATCGGTCTAGCCGTTGACGAGATATGACGTCACTTCCGGTTTCAAAATGGCGGCACACAAAATTCATGGGGTGAAGGTTAAATCAGACGCCAAAAGTGCACACGTGGTAAAAATGTGAGATCAATCAAGTTAGCCGTTTAGGCTGTGGCCTGTTTACCGGATTTGAATTCGAGGAGACTAAGTAGACTAAGTAGTAGTACTACTACTACTACTGAGATTATTATTACATGGGAAACGCTCTGTGTAACGCGTTGATGAGCGAGCACGGATACGCGCAGCACCTCAAACCAAAATTCTGTATATTGAAAATGTAATTAAAAGCCAATAATTCTTTATTTTCGTCAAATACTTGTATGAAAATCACGCAAGTGCAAAGAGACATGGTGACAGTATCGTTACCGATGGTCTGATAGCTTGTAATGTCCAATCATTACCTCCATTCCATTCTCCTCGGAGATCTCTAACCCTCATCAGTGCGTTGTGCCTAATGTCCGTCCGTTCGACCGGGTAGCTCCGTTGGTAGAGCTCTCACCCGGCAAGTGAGAGGTCCCGGGTTCGAGCCCCGGTTCGGTCGGATATTTTTCACAACGCACATCCCTTCGTATCATCCTGACTCCATGGAAGATTTCCACAGAAACCTACATTCTTATAAATAGATTGCAAGCCACATTTAATCATTTCATTAACTTGTGTAATGACCTAGATGTAAATTTTAATTCCTTGACAAAGTTGAAAGCATTAGTTTTAAAACATCCAGGACTTTCTCACTGATCGAGTACAAAGAGTTCGAGTTGGAGACGATTGGTCAGAAGAAACCAAAGTAACATCAGGCGTTCCTCAGGGTAGCGTCTTGGGCCCTCTACTGTTCTTAGTGTACATTAATGATGTTACGCAAAATGTGTAATCTAAAAGTCGGTTGTTCGCTGACGATTACGTTGTTTATCGGAACATTGTGGATGCAAATGACGTCCTCACTTTTCAAGAAGATTTGGATCAAATTGCGAAGTGGATGGAAGAGAATGAAATGTCTTTGAACATTAATAAATGCAAAGTTATGCATTTTTCGAGGAAAAAGAAGAAACGAGATACTTTATATAAGATTGGAAGTGAAACTGTTAATGAAACTACGGATTACAAATACCTAGGTGTTTGGTTGAATAAAAATCTAGGATGGTCCAAGCAAGTAACCAGTGTTACGACCAAGGCCATGACCAGTCTAAATTTCGTAATGAGATCATTAAAGGGAGCAAATACAGCAATAAAGAATCAGGCGTATAAGACCATTGTAAGACCCATACTTGATTATGGGGAACTGTTGGGATGTACATTGTAAACAAGAAGTAGAGTTAATAGAAAAGGTTCAGAGAGTTGCAGCCAGAAGAGTTACTAATAAAGTCAGGAAATGGGAAACGAGAAGAAATGAACAGGGGCGGGTTGTCAAGGAGAGGGTTAGTGTGAAGAAACTGCTGGATGATTTAAATTGGGAATCAATGGAAGAAAGAAGGAAAACATCAAGGCTTTGTAACATGTGGCGGATTTGGAATGGTATAGGAGGGTGGAAAGTGTTTCAGGAGAAGTTGGAGAGGAAGTTAAGAGATGGGCGAGACTGTCATCGATGGGTTTTGAAATCCTGCTCATTCAAGACTGATCTGTTGAAGCATGGTTTTCTTAATAAAACTATACAAGACTGGAACAAATTGCCAGCCAGCATTATGACCATCAAAAATATTGCTGAGTGTCAAGTGAAGAATTTTAGGAACCTTCTTAATTTTGTTGGACACTAATTACCTAATTAATTTGTGAGTTGTGTGCAGTCGGGAGTGGGGAGATCGGAATGGTTTAATATTAGTGAAGGGCTTCGGCAAGGGAGTGTTCTATCACCAATGCTGTTCATCATAGTAATGGACGAGTTACTGAAGAAAGTAGAGCCAGATGAGGGGATCGATACTCAAACGTTGATTTATGCGGATGATGTGGTGGTGTGGGGAGGAACTAGGGAGGAAGTGCAGTTAAAGATTGATAAGTGGAGTGAAGAGACAGAGAAGATGGGTTTGAGAATAAGCGAAGAGAAGAGTGAAGTAATGACAATGGAACGGAAAAAGATAAGACAAGGACATGCCAGAATCAAGATGAGGGATGGATGGCTGAAAGAAGTAGAGGAATTTAAGTACCTGGGGAGCCTGCTCACCAACAAGGCAAAAGTAGATAGAGAAGTACAGGAAAGAAGAAGGAAAGCAGAGGGTTTCTATCAGGCAGTGAGGAAGTTGCTGTGGCATGAGAAATTTCCAAAAGTGTGTAAAATGATCATGTTTAAAATGTATTTCCTGCCAATTCTCACATACGGGGCAGTGACATGGTCAGCTGGAGGAAAGGAAGTGGATCAGCTTCAGGCAGCAGAGATGAAGTTTTTGAGGAGCGTGAATGGGGTGACAAGAATGGATAGGGTTCGAAGTATGAAGATAAGAAGAGAGCTGAGGGTTGAAAGATTGGGGTTCAAGCTGGGCAGAGAGAGGCTTCGGTGGTTTGGCCACATGAAGAGGATGGGAACCGACAGAGTGCCAAGGCGGGTGTTTGAAGCGGCTACAGTGGGAACACGGAGAGTGGGGCGACCAAGAGACAGGTGGATTGGACTGATCAAGGATGATGTGCTGGAGAGAGGAGGAAGTTGGAGTGAGTTGGAGGCTGAGAGACAGTGGGAGGACAGAACAATGTGGAGGCAGTTTGTGGAACAATTGGAAGTGGAGGAAGAAAAAGAAGATGAGGAGGAGACGCCAGGCGTAACCAGCCGGTCTCCAGTAGTCCTGCGGCCCTAGTGTTGGTGGGAACACCCACCCCCTGACCCATTGAATTGGAACCAGCGGAAAGATGAATATTATTATTATTTCTTATATACCTATTTTCATTATTGTTTCCTTCTTCTTAGTAATAGTATTTATTGAAATTATATTGTATTTGTAGAAATTCCTTGCCACCTTGGTAATTCCATTATAGTGGAGTCAAGATGTCCTATATAATGGCAAATTAGTGCGTTTGCGAAAGTATTCGTGAAAATTGGTACCCTTACTAATTAGAGTATGGGGAATCCAAAAATCGATGGCACCAACCTGAGTAATTAATACTTTCTGCGTAATTAGCATAATTAGCATATTATGCTATTGCTATATGATATTTCAAGATGGCGGCAGTATAGTGTTCACGTTCAGGTTGGTCAAGGGAAATTAGTTAAACATCATCTATAACGTAAACCAGGGCTCAGATACATTGGTATAAATCTAGTATTCACTTTATAATACAATTGTTGTATAAACTTTCTCGTGAGTGCATCACATTCCATCTAATATAATAAGTTATTCCATTCTCTTAATACCGGTGCGCTTATACCGTGTGAGTTTAGCAACGCAGATTCCCCTTCCGCCCGTCATCAAGATCTGTGTAGGCGTGCGTGACACACACTGACAACAACAGCTGTTCAGTAGCAAGTGGATTCCTGGTGCATAGCTCCTGTGAAAATAACCGACAACAGTAGAGTAGCCGCACCATGGACGCAGATTCCCTGCAATCTAGGGTAGAGAACTTTGAAATCAAAGTTCTTCAATCCCTGGAAGATTTTCGAAAGATAGCAATAGCAGAAAATCCTGACCATCAACCCGTCCCTGCCGATAACATCAATCTACAGGAGAAATTTAAGGAACTTGAGAGGCGGGTAATTTCTAGCTTCGAAGAAATCAAGCAAGAAATTACAGTGGCCAAAACGCAAATTGAACAAAATGCAACTAGGATGGATGCTCTCGAGCAGTACTCGAGACGAAACTGCATTCTGATACACGGTATCAGCGAAACTGAAAAGGAAGACACCTATGAACAGGTGTGTGGCTTCCTCAACAATCGGCTGAAGATGGAAGTGTCGCACATGGACATTGACAGATGCCACCGTCTTGGTTCTCGGAGCGCCAAAAACAAGTACATAAGACCAATAATTGTTAAGTTTATTGCATATTGGTGCAAGGAGACATGCTGGCGCCGTAAGAAATCCCTAAAGGAATCGGGATTTGTTATCACTGAATCACTCACGCGCACCAGACAGGAACTGCTGACTAACGTTCAAAAAATAGTGGGATTTACGAAATGCTGGACCCAGGATGGCGCCATCATCGCGATCCAGGACGAGAAGAGAATCCGAATAACGAGTGCTGACGACCTGCGCTTACTAGCACCAAAAGCATCCGGCCAAAGTGACTCCTCTACGAGAGTACCATAGTGTGTGATGTACTAAGGACCAACAACAATAAATACAAACTGACCCAGCAATACTCGCCTGACCAACCGTATGCTTATATAATTTATAATTTATAATTTATATTACCTATTAATTTTATTTAGTTTATTGTAGTATATTATATCTACATCGAAATATAGTTAGGCTATATTTTTTATACGTACCTTACCTAATGATAAATATAGATGTAAATGGATATGTCTTAAGTAATAGTAACTACATACTTGACTCTCTCTTTGACTCTGTAAGCACAAACACATCAATTTGCCAACACCCTCAAGACCTCACTCATTTATACAAAACGTGCCACGGACTAAAGATTTTTCATTTAAATATTCGCGGAATCAATTCTCACTTTGACGATGCGGCAATTCTCTTACAAGATACCAACGTAAAGTTTGATATAATAGTTCTCACCGAAACTCATCTAAAACATGACACCAGCCAATTTACTATTGAGAACTACACTACATACAACTTTACAAACAAGACGACCTCTCATGATGGCGTAACTGTACTTGTCAAAGACGACGCATTTGATACGCTGAATGTCCAGAGCCATAAATATTTTTCCCAGGCCCACGTTGTTCAAATCGACGTAGTACGGAACTATATATCTTTTTCAATTTTTGCAGTATACAGATCCCCGTCCGGAGATATCCAAACATTCATCTCCGAACTCAGTAGTAACAGTAAAATGATTAATAGCGATCACAATGTTATTGTAGGTGATATTAACATTAATATATTTGACAGTTCAGTACTCCCGACAGATTATCTCAACATATTGAATTCAAATGGATTTTCATCATGTATCAACGAACCAACACGTGTAACATCATCATCAAGCACATGTATAGACCATATATTTATCAAGTCCAAAAAAAGTAGCACGCCTTACAAAAGCTACATACTCCACACCAGCATCACAGATCATTACTCTATTGGAATTGGTTGGTTCGAAGTAAATGAGCGTAGTAGAGAAAATTCTAATAATAAACTTAGAGAAGTAAAGCTAATTAATTATGAACAGCTTAAACTCAGTCTAGAAAACCACGAATGGGATATTATATTAAGGGAAACCAACCCAAACACAGCCACGGAGTTATTCGTGAACACTCTGGTTAACTTAACTGAAAACTCCACAACTGTTAAGTCTGTCAAGATAAAAACAAAAAAACTCAAACCTTGGATAACCTTAGATGTAATTAAAGAAATTAGATATAGAGATAAACTCTATAAAAAAACTCGCAAATATCCCGAACTTACAGTGCTTAAGGATTACTACAAAAATTATCGGAACCAAGTAAATTTGTCAATAAAAAGGGCTAAGAATGAATACTATAGAGAGAAAATACTAGAAGCTCAAGGTGACAAAAGAAAAATATGGAACATCGTAAACGAATTTACGAGCAGAAATACTAAAAAGGTGGAAATTAAACAAATATCCACTTGTAATGGTATTGTCACTACAAAGGAGAACCCTAAAATCATAGCAGATGCCTTTGTTGACTACTTCAGCGACGTAGGGGAAAAGATGGCTGAGAACATAGCTAGGTCAGACTTATGCAACCAAAATACCGACACATATTACGAAAATATTAATTCTAAATCAATGTTAATGACGCCAGTTACTCACAAAGAAATAATTAATTACATCAATGAAATGAAAAATAATACGGCTTCTGGTACTGACACAATAAGCACTCTCACTTTAAAATCAATAAAGAAACAGGTGGTCTTACCACTCCACCACATTATCAACACTATCCTTGAGTCAGGTATTTATCCAGACATGTTTAAAAACGCATTAATCAAACCTATCTATAAGAAGGGAGAAAAAACTCTTACTAGTAATTACAGGCCAATTTCCCTACTCTCGAACCTCTCTAAGTTAACTGAAAAATGCATAAAACATAGAATATACAACTTCCTAGAAGATAACAAGCTAATATCACCTAATCAATTTGGTTTTCGCTCGGGGATGGGAACAGAGGATGCTATTGCCAAACTTACAACTCAAATAAGCACACGTATTGATAATAATGAAAAATGTTTAGCTATTTTCCTAGATCTAGCGAAAGCTTTCGATACTGTCTCCCACCAACTTCTGTTTAAAAAACTTCATAATATGGGTATAAGAGGACTTGTACTGCAACTAATTGAAAGCTATCTGCATAATCGAGAGCAGTTCGTTGGTATAAACGAAACTGTAAGTAAACCAAGAATAATCAAATACGGAGTGCCTCAAGGTACTGTTCTAGGACCCCTTCTCTTCCTTATATTTATTAATGACCTGTGCTCCTTGTTGCAAAACAACGACACTACAGTATTCGCTGACGATACAGTTTTGCTCTTCTCCTCACGGAGTTGGGACGCAGTACACGATTTAGCTGATGTAGGTCTAAATAAAGTAAAAAATTGGCTTAACCAAAATATGCTTACATTAAACAATGAAAAAACCATGTACATCACCTTCTCTCCACGTGTTAACTGCCAGCCAAAGAATTCTATATTGAAAATCCATAATAGTAGATGTAAGGACCACTACCGTGACTGTCTATGCCACACACTAACCAAAACCAAATCTCTACGATATCTTGGCATCACTATCGACCAACATCTTAAGTGGGACGAACATATACTATCAATAATAAAAAAGTTACGTTTTCTTATGGTGAACTTTTATCATTTAAGAGATATTCTTTCTTTTGATAGTTTAAAACTTGTCTACTACGCTCTGGCTCAGTCAATTATACAGTATGGAATCGTAGGCTGGGGAGGGACATACGACACGCACATGTGCAAATTGAACTCTGCCCAAAATATTATCCTTAAAATCCTACTTAAAACTGATTTCCGCTATTCAACAAAAATGCTTTACGAAAGAACTGGAGTTCTCCAGGTGAGGAAACTTTATGCTGTATCTCTATTCAAACAAATACACTATAAACATTCTTTTCTACCAACTAACCCCGGAATATCTCATATACAAACTCGTTCAAAATCTTCAAATAAAATTTTCCAACCTAGGGTTAACAAAGGTATTACGCAAAGACATGCAGCTTTTCTTGGTCCCAAGCTTTACAATCTTTTACCGGATAATATTCGTAAAACTAAATCACAAAATATATTTAACTATGATATAAAGAAGTGGCTAAAAACGTATCCGATCAAATCGCTAACGGACAATATAAACTGTAGAATAATGAAGTGAAGTGAAGCAGTGAAGCAGAGAGTCTAGAATGTTTACACAGATTTAAATTTCAGCCTGTTCTTATTACTTATTTCCTTTGCTCTTCACAAAGGTATCGTTTCAATTTAAGGTTTTTATCTAAAATGAATTATACCATTGTCATATCTAAATTAGGTAGGTACGCCTTCGAAATTCTCGAAGCTTCAAATTGTACTCCTCACCATACCAACTTCTCATTCTTGTATTTGTTATAGATTAAGTCAAATTAGATTGATTATTATAATTAGTTTTATAAGTTACTTATGGTGCCAAAATATCTTATTCTTATTTTCGCAATTCTAATCAGATCTAGGGAGGGACTTTCATTTTACTCTAAATTCAGATCCATATTTAGTTTAGCTTCTTAATTTAGTTTGTCTAGTGTATAATTAGCATATCACAAATTATTCAAGAAATGTAAACTACTTATAAGTATCTTTTTTAGCTACCTCTAAATTATCTGATGGTATTATATTATAAGTAGAATAGTTATGCCCTAACACAAGATATTGTTATCTTAAAAGGGTATAATAAACATAGACCAATGTAACCATTATTGTAATGCTTTGGAAAAATAAATATAAACTTGAAAAAAAAAACTTGAATTAATAAACATGGATAAAACAATATATAATTTTATAATATGACCTTTATGGGTATCCATCGAAAGCTCGTCATGTCTACAATATATATAAATCATAAAAAGTTAAATTTTTTCATTCACATAATAATTAACCGTATAATTAATTATTTTATAAAAATCGTCATTCAACAAAAAGCTTAAAATTACCCTCTCAGATTTTGATAAAACTTGGTAGGATTGGTCACAAGCCCAAAGTAACACATAGGTATTTTTTGGTTTGTTCATTTATTGGGTACTTTTGGATTTCCAGGCCCTCAAATAATCAAAATTTTGATTTCCATTCCTTCACTTGAATTGTTCTAACTTTTACACCGTTCAACTCAAAAGCTTCGTCTTTTTCTAATTGTGTGAAACTTATTGCTAGGGACTAAGAAGTAAGTACATTTAAGGGGGGAAAAGTCAAAATTTTGGCTTCCAAATTGCCTATTCACAAAAAAGTATTTTTTGCAATTTATTGAGTAATTAGTGCGTTTGTGAAAATTGGTGAAAATTGGAAAACGTGAAAATTGGTACTCTTACTAATTCGAGTATGAGAAATCCAAAAATCGATGGCACCAACCTGAGTAATTAATACTTTCTGCGTAATTAGCATAATTAGAATAATTAATAAAACCGACATAAAAATTACATTATTATATAACGTGGTCTTCATGGGTATCTAAAGAAAGCTTGTAATGTCATCAATGCATATTAGTCGCCAAAAGTTAATTATAGTCATTAACATATTAATTAATCCACTAATTAATTCATCTGTTTAAAATCGCCATATTCACACAAGGCTGAGATCAAAGATGTTTATGATGAGATTTAGTTCCTAATTAGCATAATTAATTATGCGTATTTAATTATGCTAATCTCACATTTTGATAGAAATGTCACTTGATATTCAACAAAATTGAGGTTTTGGTATCACAAATAGGTCACTTGTGTTGAATAACCACCTTTGGTTGCGTATCAATAATATAAAATTTTCTATTAATTAATTAATTTTAATTTAATTGCAATTAATTACATAAAATCAAAATTCAATTTTCAAAACCTCAATTTTGTTGAATATCAAGTGACATTTCTATCAAAATGTGAGATTAGCATAATTAATTACGCATAATTAATTATGCTAATTAGGAACGAAACACAAAATTTGGATTAATTGTTTATACTACTTATAAGCTTAAATTACAAACCTTGTTTTTGATCTCATCATAAACATCTTTGATCTCAGCCTTGTGTGAATATGGCGATTTTAATCAGATGAATTAATTAGTGGATTAATTATTATGTTAATGACTATAATTAACTTTTGGCGATAATATGCATTGTGGACATTACAAGCTTTCTTTAGATACCCATGAAGACCACGTTATATAATAATGTAATTTGTATGTCGGTTTTATTAATTATTCTAATTATGCTAATTACGCAGAAAGTATTAATTACTCAGGTTAGTGCCATCGATTTTTGGATTTCTCATACTCGAATTAGTAAGAGTACCAATTTTCACGTCTTCCAATTTTCACCAATTTTCACAAACGCACTAATTACTCAATAAATTGCAAAAAATACTTTTTTGTGAATAGGCAATTTGGAAGCCAAAATTTTGACTTTTTCCCCCTTAAATGTACTTACTTCTTAGTCCCTAGCAATAAGTTTCACACAATTAGAAAAAGACGAAGCTTTTGAGTTGAACGGTGTAAAAGTTAGAACAATTCAAGTGAAGGAATGGAAATCAAAATTTTGATTATTTGAGGGCCTGGAAATCCAAAAGTACCCAATAAATGAACAAACCAAAAAATACCTATGTGTTACTTTGGGCTTGTGACCAATCCTACCAAGTTTTATCAAAATCTGAGAGGGTAATTTTAAGCTTTTTGTTGAATGACGATTTTTATAAAATAATTAATTATACGGTTAATTATTATGTGAATGAAAAAATTTAACTTTTTATGATTTATATATATTGTAGACATGACGAGCTTTCGATGGATACCCATAAAGGTCATATTATAAAATTATATATTGTTTTATCCATGTTTATTAATTATGCTAATTATGCTAATTACGCAGAAAGTATTAATTACTCAGGTTGGTGCCATCGATTTTTGGATTCCCCATACTCAAATTAGTAAGGGTACCAATTTTCACGAATACTATCGCAAACGCACTAATTTTAGACATCTTTACTCCACTATTGCAATTACATCTTACAATTTGTAAGATGTTAATAAAATGAATGAAATGAATGAATGAACATAAGTGATAATTATAACTTGCTCTAAATGTGTATTTCTGTGGTATTATATGTTATTGGCTACGTCTTCCTCACTATGTGCAATTTTGTATGTAATTATGTGTTTTGATTATATTTGTACTTGTGGGCTTGCCCGTTACAAATGAAGGATAAATAATACATAATAATAATCTATGACAAAAGAGTTTCGGTCAACCACGATCCACGATTGACTATCTTGAACTATCAGAGACATATTGCGTCACATTATGCATATGCATATACATATGCAGCACATTACAAGAAAGCCGACAGAGCAGAATCAACAAATGCCGCGAGCATCCTGGACCACTTCCCACTTCAACCAAGTAAGCAGCGAAGAGGACCATATTCTTGAATCTAGTACCAACGAAATTCCATCATCGGGGGAATACAACGGTGGCAGGATACCGAGACATCTCCTGACACCTCAGAACAAACGATAGTCTCAAGAAGCAAGTGGAAGGCTCCAAAATATAGCAGAAATGCCAGAAGACTAAGAAAACTGGATCCAAGACATTTCTCTAAACCTGAAGAACAATCACTTTTAACAGACTATTTCCCAATTTTGAATTATTAAAGGAAGTGTCTCCAACCTTTCCAAGGATCGATTAATTGCAGAGTCTGCAATTTTGCAGCCCATTGAGAGATATTGCTCGCTAATAATTGATGAAATGGGCATCAAGGTAAAACTTACTTTGACAGAAACTTTTATAGGTATTTTGGAATTGTAAATACACTAGGAAAACGCTCCGTGTAACGCGTTGATGAGCGAGCACCGGCACGCGCGACGTCGCCAATCGAGCACGACCCATTCAGGCATAGATAACCATTATTACCAATTTTCCTTGCAACTTTTCATAAAAACTCTAGATACTTTTCCATCAATCTCTTTGTGACAGATATTCAAAACACTTAAAAAAGCAATAGGTTAGTCTGTAAATTCTTGACCGATTGGGCTGGAAATGTGTAAAATATGCTTTCTAGTCGAAACATTGTTTTTATAACTTTTAAACACGATCCATATGACCGATAAAATGTGTACTACATATCGACGTTACACATTGACTACATTAATGTATTGCAATATGATCCAATTAAGAATAGCAATCTATACACTTTGCTAGATAGAGCAACCCAGAATGCAGTGGAATTTCTGTTTTGAAAACAACAACATCGTTTTGAACACTTTGGGTGTGTTTGATAAGTATTTTCAGCTTGCGATCTGTGACGTCAGCAGATTGTTCGGCGCTCGCTCGAAAATGTGGACTTATCAAACAAACTTTGCTGGCGGCGCGTTTGAACCTTTGAACAGCCCGCGATATTTTAAATGGCGGCCATCAACCTAACCTCATATAATGCATAATTAATCATAAATACCTATTATAAGTATTTAGGTTATTTAACTTACTAGATTCAACTCTATGCTCATTCATGTGTGTTACTACAACATGAAGCTCTGTAGAAGTAAATTGACACGTTGAACACTGATACATGTCAGTGTCAGCCGCCATGTTTTCCAGAGTGCAATCTGTCCCTCGCTCGATTTTGACCGCGCGATTGGATTGCGCTCCGCCAGTACCGCGCGGAGTTATCAAACACTCCAGAGCGCAAGCCAGATGAGTTATCAAACAAAAAAGAGCAGCTCGAGCGCTGGCCGCGTGTGCGGAATGAGTTATCAAACACACCCTTTGCTACACTTTAATACATAGAGCAACCGAGAATACAGTGGAATTGCTGTTTTGAAAACATCAAATTATTCTGAGAGGTACAAAACTTAAAAAATTTTAATAATTGCATAAGTTCCTTACTGATTGGGCTGAAAATTTGTAAAATAATGAAAGATGATAATCTTTATGGCCATGCAAAATTTAAACTTGATCTGACCATTTTTATTTTCAAACCAATCAGAAGATATGTTTTTAAATGTAACGTTTTGAACCAATCATTAGGCAATGCTCAAAAACAACCCCAGGCTTAATTGGAATGATGTTAGCATGTGTACATAATTTCAGCTCGATCGAATAAAAAATGTGACCGGAGCTGAATTGAGACGCTCGCTACGCTCGCTCAAAAAGAAGGACAATTATCTAGTACTCCGAAGCTGGCCAACAAATTACTGTGTTTTGTTCTCCATGGACGTGGAGAACACGTTTTCAGCAAAAGGAGTGTATTAAACGAGGCATGCTTCTCAAATATCTTCATTGAGAGCACCACAAGGGCATTGTGTGTTTTGCTAAGCGCCCTTCGGTTTATACATCCATTCCAATATGGCTGACTGTCATCTTCGAGCGCGCCCCGGTTGTTCGAAATAACTGTTTAATGACGATTCAATCAGTCAAATTCTTGATGATTGATTATAAATGAATTAGCCATGAAGATAAGGTGAGTAAAAATCCGAAGGAAAGCTGGGAACAATGCCAGTTCTTAAGATTCGGAGACGTTTCCGAATACGTAAGAGACGTTTCACTGCATTTTCGGGGGCGGGAGGGTGCGGGTCGGTGAGACGTCCGTCTCGAGGGAGGAGGCCAGCCCGAGGGGACTGCAAATTCGAAGTAGGGCCTTAATGTATGGCATAAAGCCGATGAATGAAGATCCACCTGGCACAATGGCAATCCAAGTGATGATTAGATAAGATTAATAGGGTTTAACGGCGCGTCAACGACGAGGTTATATTGCGCACATTAATTATTTTACTTTAAACTTTGTTGAATTAAGTGGAGGACATTGGGAGGGGGTTGACCTAACGGGCCCGATCCGGGGGAGTCCAGCACTGGTGGGAAGGCCAGGCCGGAATGGGAACGGACCGGGGGGTGTAAGGATTTGGGCCGGCGGAACCCGATTTCAGGGGGATCACCATCTCGAGGGGGGAGGCCGGCCCGATGGGGACCGCAAATTCAAGGGAGGACATGGTTAGGCCAACCCTGGCTGCTCTTTGTCTGGACCTCACCACTGAATTGTCCGGCATGGGTAGCCCTTACACATAGCATATGCTCGCCGGCGTAGCTGCAATGGATCGTTGGCCAACACAAACCCCACCACCGCGATAAGGTGGCAGCCGTCGGGGGGCCCCAAGTGATGAAAGAAGGTAAGATGTCAACGGGGAAGGCTGGAAAAGTGTTAAGTATTTCTTATATCACTGAACGACAGAACCAGTGTTAAGAGATCGGCACTCCCAAAACGTGGTGTGTCAACAATTATGTCATTAGAAGAGGTGCATGTTTTTGTTGATTGGGTGATGAACATGGCTAGAATAGGGTTTGCTGTTGACCGCGACAATCTTAAAGTTGCAGTCGCACATTTTGTAAATATGGAAGGCCATTCAAGAAACAAAACCCCACTCACAAATACAGCCTCGGCAAGGCCTGTTTAATGGGTTTTCAAAACCGCAACCCCATGCTAAAGGAAAAGCGAGAGGAGGGAGTAAGCAAGGGTCGGGCAGCTGAAATGTGTTGCGCGCGCATCTGAGGATGATTCAAGATCCTGAAGGTGTATCTCAAAGTATTGTTTGGACATTTTACAAGATGGAGGACGAATTTCAACTCGGATTCAGCAGGGTTCTAATTCTTCAGGGAAAGTGGCCACTACACAGGAGAACGCAACGAACAATCAAAACGAGATGCTCCGTCGGCGAAATATCGCGGTCCATTTTATATGGCTTCTAATTACAATAACAGTGTTTTATCCTAGATTAGTGAACATTTGAACCCTTGCATGTTGTGGCAAGAAGCAACGATAAGGAGCAGTTCATAGTACGTGGCTGTCTGGCCAGGGGTTTGGCGGGCAGAAGATATTTAAGGTTCTTCCGGCATCTTTAAAGAACTCGATATTTGACACATTGACACGTTACATTTTTGTTGAAGCTTGAAGATGATCAAATTGCAAATATGCTTACAAATTGTCCATGATGCCTAATAAAATGCCAACCTTGTTGAAACAATCAAAATTGTATTAAGGGTATGTTCTCAACTTTTCTTAAAGATTAGAATAGATTATTATGGTTTAACGGCGCGTCAACGACGAGGTTATATTGCGCACATTAATTTTAACTTTCAAATTTGTTGAATAAAGTGGAGGACATGGGGAGGAGTCGACCTAGATAGATAGATATTATGGTTTATGGCGCTCAACAGCGAAGTTATTAGCGCCAGTCAAGTCGTACAACAAAATGTTGTAATAAAATGAATAAATATATCGTTAAGCGAAGTCATGGTGTATAAAATGGTCATATTGGTTAAAAGCAACTAGATATTACGCTAGTGCGAGTCAGTATGTAATATATAGTAGTCAAGTCTGGATAAGATATATGAAAGTAGTGTTGCAGTAAAAACTGAAGTCATATTTCGCCAGGTACCGTGTTTAACATTTTCTGCGTTCGCAGGGTGTCCTTGTCAGTGGTAGTTTATGTGAATAAACGTCCTACTTGCAGGGGTGTGGGATCGTGGAGGGGGCGTGGGATTTGATCCCCACGTCCCCTCCAATACTTTTGGAATCGACTTTTGGACCGTGTTTACTGGTCCTGGCTGATCTAAAAACTATAACTAACTACGTTTCTGTGATAAAAAACGTAACTAGATATCGTCTAAGATCGCAGTGTCCTTCAGGAAGTTGATAAGCTTATCAATAGATTTATCATCGTCTCCGAGCACCTCGCTGAGATCACTCGCGAGACGATGGCGACGGCGTGCTAGGCGGTGTTCTTCACAGTCCATCAGCATGTGAAGGACTGTTAGAGGAACGTCACAGGTGTCACACTGTAGCTGTTCCTCTCTGTTCATGAGATGGCCATGTGTTAAGCGAGTATGGCCGATACGGAGTCGAGCGACGACGATCTCCTCCCTCCGAGATCGACGTGCTGACGAGTGCCATGGGCCGACGTGGAACTTAATCGCCTTTAGTTTGTTATCCAAGAGAGTGTCCCATGAAGACTGCCACATCTTCGTAGACTCTCTCTTAAACAGTAAATAGTTTCGAGTGAAAATTGGTAGCAAAATATTGCATATTTATTTAACGATTACTATAATTTACTCCCTTTAGTATTAAGTTAAGCTTATATTTTGCATAATCCTTTGTGGAGTTAGATTAGGAATCGATTGTTTCACTCTTACAGACCCTAATATTGCATAACAACGATGATGATATTGCTGAGGAGTTGTGTACAATCAGCAGCAGGGAAAGGATTGGCTGTAAAATGTATCTCTATATTTCAATTCGATAAACTGCTAAGTCTTAATATTGTCATAGTTTCATGTTCACTTGGTATACAATTGCGTTCCATGATGATAGAGGAGTAAGATAGGGTGATCGAGGAGGAAGGGAGGACCCCGAGGCAACCCTGGAGACAGGGTCGAGGAGGGTTCCGTGGGAATCCGACGAGAGGAAGGGGGCGAGGGGGTGGCGGTCAAGGAGGTTGGGGCGGGGGTAAATAATATAAATCACAGGGTTCCCAGCGATGCATTCCACCGCATCATGCCTTACTTTTTAATCTGAATGGTAGTACTACAAGCAACTTTCGCTATGAAAGCGAGGTCTGCTGCCACCTGGCACACAGTAAGGGGTGAAAATATTTCACATATCTTATCCATCTTCCTTCTCTGTGCTCCCGATTGCAAATAAGAAACCACTGAAGGAATTGTCTGAAATACTTAACTACAACGGTGAGACTCAGCCGCCGCCAAGCTCGACTGAATTGCAGAAGGGCCAGCTATTGATGGTGGAGAATGTATGCGCAGGTGAACTACAAGGTGTGATCTAAGTCACATTGACTGCATTGGAACTTCTTCTTCTTTGAATGACATTGTGGAGAATGCTTGCGCAGGTGATATACAAAGTGTGATCAAAGTCACATTGACTGCATTGGAACTTCTTCTTCTTTGAATGACATTGTGGAGAATGCATGCGCAGGTGAACTACAAGGTGTGATCTAAGTCACATTGACTGCATTGGAACTTCTTCTTCTTTGAATGACATTGTGGAGAATGCATGCGCAGGTGAACTACAAGGTGTGATCTAAGTCACATTGACTGCATTGTAACTTCTTCTTCTTTGAACGACATTGTGGAGAATGCATGCGCAGGTGAACTACAAGGTGTGATCTAAGTCACATTGACTGCATTGGAACTTCTTCTTCTTTGAATGACATTGTGGAGAATGCATGCACAGGTGAACTACAAGGTGTGATCTAAGTCACATTGACTGCATTGGAACTTTTTCTTCTTTGAATGACATTGTGGAGAATGCATGCGCAGGTGAACTACAAGGTGTGATCTAAGTCACATTGACTGCATTGGAACTTTTTCTTCTTTGAATGACATTGTGGAGAATGCATGCGCAGGTGAACTACAAGGTGTGATCTAAGTCACATTGACTGCATTGGAACTTCTTCTTCTTTGATTGACATTGTGGAGAATGCATGCGCAGGTGAACTTCAAGGTGTGATCTAAGTCACATTGACTGCATTGGAACTTTTTTTTCTTTGAATGACATTGTGGAGAATGCATGCGCAGGTGAACTACAAGGTGTGATCTAAGTCACATTGACTGCATTGGAACTTCTTCTTTGAATGACATTGTGGAGAATGCATGCGCAGGTGAACTACAAGGTGTGATCTAAGTCACATTGACTGCATTGGAACTTCTTCTTCTTTGAATGACATTGTGGAGAATGCATGCGCAGGTGAACTACAAGGTGTGATCTAAGTCACATTGACTGCATTGGAACTACTTCTTCTTTGAATGACATTGTGGAGAATGCATGCGCAGGTGAACTACAAGGTGTGATCTAAGTCACATTGACTGCATTGGAACTTCTTCTTCTTTGAATGACATTGTGGAGAATGCATGCGCAGGTGAACTACAAGGTGTGATCTAAGTCACATTGACTGCATTGGAACTTCTTCTTCTTTGAATGACATTGTGGAGAATGCATGCGCAGGTGAACTACAAGGTGTGATCTAAGTCACATTGACTGCATTGGAACTTCTTCTTCTTTGAATGACATTGTGGAGAATGCATGCGCAGGTGAACTACAAGGTGTGATCTAAGTCACATTGACTGCATTGGAACTTCTTCTTTGAATGACATTGTGGAGAATGCATGCGCAGGTGAACTACAAGGTGTGATCTAAGTCACATTGACTGCATTGGAACTTCTTCTTTGAATGACATTGTGGAGAATGCATGCGCAGGTGAACTACAAGGTGTGATCTAAGTCACAGTGACTGCATTGGAACTTCTTCTTTGAACGACATTGTGGAGAATGCATGCGCAGGTGAACTACAAGGTGTGATCTAAGTCACATTGACTGCATTGGAACTTTTTCTTCTTTGGATGACATTGTGGAGAATGCATGCGCAGGTGAACTACAAGGTGTGATCTAAGTCACATTGACTGCATTGGAACTTCTTCTTCTTTGAATGACATTGTGGAGTATGCATGCACAGGTGAACTACAAGGTGTGATCTAAGTCACATTGACTGCATTGGAACTTTTTCTTCTTTGAATGACATTGTGGAGAATGCATGCGCAGGTGAACTACAAGGTGTGATCTAAGTCACATTGACTGCATTGTAACTTCTTCTTCTTTGAACGACATTGTGGAGAATGCATGCGCAGGTGAACTACAAGGTGTGATCTAAGTCACATTGATTGCATTGGAACTTCTTCTTCTTTGAATGACATTGTGGAGAATGCATGCGCAGGTGAACTACAAGGTGTGATCTAAGTCACATTGACTGCATTGGAACTTCTTCTTCTTTGAATGACATTGTGGAGAATGCATGCGCAGGTGAACTACAAGGTGTGATCTAAGTCACATTGACTGCATTGGAACTTCTTCTTCTTTGAATGACATTGTGGAGAATGCATGCGCAGGTGAACTACAAGGTGTGATCTAAGTCACATTGACTGCATTGGAACTTCTTCTACTTTTGAATGACATTGTGGAGAATGCATGCGCAGGTGAACTACAAGGTGTGATCTAAGTCACATTGACTGCATTGGAACTTCTTCTACTTTTGAATGACATTGTGGAGAATGCATGCGCAGGTGAACAACAAGGTGTGATCTAAGTCACATTGACTGCATTGGAACTTCTTCTTCTTTGAATGACATTGTGGAGAATGCATGCGCAGGTGAACTACAAGGTGTGATCTAAGTCACATTGACTGCATTGGAACTTCTTCTTCTTTGAATGACATTGTGGAGAATGCATGCGCAGGTGAACTACAAGGTGTGATCTAAGTCACATTGACTGCATTGGAACGTCTTCTTCTTTGAATGACATTGTGGAGAATGCATGCGCAGGTGAACTACAAGGTGTGATCTAAGTCACATTGACTGCATTGGAACTTCTTCTTCTTTGAATGACATTGTGGAGAATGCATGCGCAGGTGAACTACAAGGTGTGATCTAAGTCACATTGACTGCATTGAGGTAGGGCACTCACAACGTCCTTCTCGTCGGTGTCACTCAGCCGTAAGTCAGCATCATCATCAACCTCCATCTCTTCATATGTAGTGACGTCGTGGAAGACAACGGCATCTTGAGGATTGACGGGTGGTTGGTCTTTCTTCATAATCTCGTCATCGCTGTACGTCAGCCCACATTGATATGAATTTAATACCACTTTGAATTTCATTCTTCTTTAAAGTTATGCTTCAAAGAGTAAGTCCTGCTCATCGTCTTCCGACGAAGGGACCACATTGCGGTATTGTAAACTGACGCTTACCATTGCGTCTGGTTAGGGAGCCATAGTACATGAGGTGGATGTCTTGGGAAATCCTGCCTCGGCGACGGCGAGATGGTCTTCAAGATTTCTTTAAAACATCGCATGCAATTTTGTTTTCCAAATGGCAACTTTCATCCAAAACAAGAAACACTCGTCAGTTCGAGCCTGAAATGGCAGAAAGAATGCTGAATATCCTGAATATCTTAGAATTCTGAATATTATTCTTAAGGAAGTTGGGGATTTAAGGAAAGATAATGCAGAATTTCGCACCTTGATCACAGCACACTCCAAATCACTCGCATTTCTCCAAGAGTCAGCTGCAGCAAGAGTGGATCATGTTAATCAGGAAGTTAACCCCCACAACATGGGTCAAAATCTTTCCATTACCGAAACACAATCTTTATCAATCACTCAGTCACTATCTATCCAACTAGCTCTGAAGGCAGAAATCGCAGCAAGACTTCAAAGGAATCTGGATAGACGACAGCAAAGACGCTGACGTGCCCGTGAACTCGATTCCGTGAAAACACAGAGCATTGTCACTGCAGATGAATATTTTTCATTTAGCAAATCAATTGGTAGTAATACTTCTGAAACTACGACTGGATCTTCGTGTATAAGAGTTCCTGATAAACCATTGACAGGTCCAACTCTTGAGGTGGACGAAAACGTACTTGAATTACTTACTCCATGATACTTTTCTTTCTCGGAGCTTTCTGCTAGCTCCATCACACCTCCGATTTCAAGCAAAGATAATCGTCGAAAAAATGTCACAGCCAGAAAATTACAGAATCTCAATGACAGTACTGACAGAAGTGGCCCCTTAAAAGCAAGATATGAAGCAGTGCCCTCCCCGACCACTCCAAGAGCATCACAACCCAACTACCGGCGACCAACTCTAACAGCAGTCTCCGGGGACTTATTCTCGAGTCAAAACAGCTTAGCCCACTGTATAGCTGAAGATCAATGCATGTCGCCGGGATTGCCACTAATTTTGTCACCACCTTCGCGAGAACCGACTAACTGAAAGCCCAGAATAAGTCCGTAGGGAAAGTAGCTGCAGATGACACCGGCTATATATATATTACCTGGTCACGAAGAGGAAATCGTATCACAAGCCTTCTTACATTCCCCACGTTGCAGAACCTAGCCACACTCATGTAATTGAACTCCTTACATTCCCCACATTGCAGTACTTTACCGCACTCGTGTTTAACATGACGAGTTGGAACTCATGTAATTGAACTCCTTACATTCCCCACATTGCAGTACTTTACAGCACTCGTGTTTAACATGACGAGTTATAACTCATGTAATTGAACTCCTTACATTCCCCACATTGCAGTACTTTACCGCACTCGTGTCGTGTTTAACATGACGAGGTAGAACTCATGTAATTGAATTACAATTGTAATGGACGGGCCGAATCAGTCACAACCGCAGGCCCTCGATATCAAATGTGTGTGTATTTTATGGCTGCGATCTCTGAATTCAGTTGATCACTCGGCACCTTTGAAGACAACATGTGCAATATCTTTAACAGCAGCAGAAGTTGTGTCTGGCCATACAGCGAAATATTATACAAAATCTGACCTGTTACATTAGAGCTGGAACTGAGAGCTTCAAAGATTCCCTCACAAAATCAAACAACTCGCCAATCGAAACGATATTTAAACCCAACATCAAAAACAGAAATTAATGAAATCATAAAAAACGGAAATACTCATTCGATATTGACAGTGGATCTATCACCATAATTATGAAATGTATTGCAATTTTATCATAATAACTCTTATCATTCTCAAGAACAGTTTGGTAGAAGGAACATTTCAAAGGAACTAAAAATGGAAATTATACCTAAAAGGGAGTTTAAACCAATACTGAAAACGACAATTACTTATCACCACTACCCTGCTTTTCACACATTTTAGAATCAATCTTAAATAGGAGCTTTGTATTATACCCAGAAAAATAACACCTTTAGTATCAACGGAAGCCCGAAACAGATGGACAACCAATGGTCCCGTTGCAGAACAACCAAAGAATGTTTAATGGTCCTGTCAGATTTCTGTCCACCACGAGATTCATGAGAAATCAAGAAAGAAAGAAAGTGTTAAGGGATGCCATGGGAAAGGGTCGACCTAAGGGGGCCCGGCCCGGAGGAGTCCGGCACTGGTGGGAATGGGGACGGACCGGGGCTGAGATAGGCTTCGGGCCTGAGGGACATCTCGAGGTGGTCGAAGAGCCACAGGTGAGTACAGTGACGAAAGTGACGTAACTAGAGAGGAGAGATATGAGGTCGCTCATTTACAATGTAATGCAAGGCGCCCAATGCAAGGGCTGGATAGAGTGTTGGCCAAGTCCAATAAATCTGGGGAAAATAGAGAAAATAGCACTAAAAGATAAGGGCACAATGCTCTCAGCAAAGATATTTTAACTGCATAATTTACTATTGACACAATTGTGTTATGTTTCACTTAAACATAATCATTCTACTTCTTTATGGTAATTCTGAGCTCCAAAGGCTTGATAATATAAATAACCCTCAAATATATTAAACTTTTTAATTATCTCAATCACCCTTCATTACTATTTAGTCCGGTTCAAGGTAGAAATACGGTGATAATTTCAATAGCATTTTTAATTAAGCGACATTATCAGTTAAGTCAGTGGGTTTCAGTTAGTAATTTAGCGCAGGTTATTTAGTGTAAATACTTAATGAGGTGTTGAGTTAACTGTAATTGAGTACTGCATAATTCAATCAATATTTAACATCATTTCCAATATGTCTTCCGTCAACGCCTAGCTGCTTTTTATTTTAAATGCCACAAATGTTTTCTTGCAGAACAAAACGTTTCTTGCAATTTGAACAGAGAAGTCACTGGCAAAGATACTTGAACTCCTCACATTTCCCACATAGGAAAACTGAAGCGCTCTCTAACATGATAATACAAAACGTCCTTCCTGTTACAACGCCTCTTGCAATTAAAGCATTGTAATGTGTTGACCGAGTCAGTCACAACCGCAAGCTCTCGATAGCAAATGTTAATAATACGAGTTCGCTGCGATCTCTGAATTCAGCTGAGCACTCAGCACATTGGAAGACAGCATGTGGAATATCTTTTAACACCAGCAGAAGTTGTGGCAACGGGAGGAAACTGATAAGAGCACGAGAGTTGACGTCTCAATTTTTTGCTAAAAATGGCACAGCTTCTTCTATTTATGTACATTATCGTAACTTTCCCAACTTTCCCAACTTTCACTTGATCAAGAACTTGGTACATTCATTTCACTGGGGGTCATTTCATGTAATGAGGTCGCCATAATCCGATGGAATAAATTTGGTTCAGTGCTTGCTCAGGTCTGTTCTAAATGGTTGTAAATAATTTAAGTCATTAAAGTTTTGGATGTTTTTTATTTTATTTTAATTTGTATTTATTAAATTAAAAAATATAAGAATATGCACAAGATCTCTGCGGAGTATTCCAGTGGTAACATTCATCTCTGGACCACAGACCAGTGGAATTTCGCGGGACTCGGCTGCATTTTCCGACAATAATGCATAGATGGCGTTCAGGTCCCACTCTGTCAATTGTCTTCCCGCCCCCACACCTTGAACTTGAAGGCGCAACGCAAGCAAGTACCTAGGCAAGACGCAACAAGCGTATAGCAACATACTCCTGTTGAACGCACGTAATACAGATCGAAGTTTGTAATAGGATTTCAGAGCGTACTTACTGCATGCCAAGGTGAGTGACGTCACAGTGCTACGTGTAAAACTTAGCACATGATGTAGTGCGCAGTTTTACCTACTGTTGGTTACTTCATAAAACCGAAGCAAAACATGCGCAAACCCTCGACATCTTGCAACAATACCAACGACGCAACAATCTGCGCATCTTCGGAATAATGGAGAGCGAGGGTGAAAGCACCGACCGGCTGGTGCTGCACGTAGTGGCGGACGCCGGAGTCGTCCTTACCCTGTAGGACATCATCTCTAGATCCCGTGTAGTCCAGCGATGTGATTTTTGGCGCTCCATTCAAAATTAAATTTAATAGTTAAAAAATATAGAGTGCGACAATATAAAATAGTGAATAAAATAGTGTAAACTCAGTAAATAAGTGTGTGAATTTTCAAGTGTGTAAGTGCTTAGTGAACCCCAATAACAGTATAATATTATTAATTTGTGAACACTTTCAACATTCAAACATCCTACTAAAACAAAGCAGCGGACAGCGAGATGGCCAGCATCAGCCACATGTGTGCTCCCGTGCGACCCCCTCACGGTGTTGAGGGTGCAGCTATTCCGCCCCCCCCAGGCACCGAAGACGCCTGGGTAGTTGTCGGGAGTAGGAAGAAAACCACGTACACTCCGAGGACAATAAATGTTGCGCCTTCATCACCAATACACGCAAGTAACAGCAGCAGTAACAATGTCAATAACATCACAATTATCAAGGGGCTCCCAAAGTCAATTGCCACCCCAAAGCTACTATCAAAACTAATTTTACGCATTTTGACGACGCCTCTTCTAGGCATTCAATTTAACCACCTCGGCCACGCTGCCATTCAGACAGCTGACCCCAATGTCACAGCTCTTCTACGCAGCGAGCTCCCCAAGTTGGTGGGAGAGCCGCTGCAAATCACTGGAAAACCTCGCCCCGGTCAATCTACATCGGCTGCTACTCGACTGCCCTCCCTGAGCGTGGTCATCCGTGACGTCGCTCATGACGTCACTCAGGATGAGATTGAAACCCAGCTAACTGCAGAAGGTCTGCAGTTCACCAAGACCTGGCGCATCACGGCGCGAGCTACAGGACGCCCCACTCCTTTGGTTCGTGTATTGACCACGAGCGCGGCCACCGTTGACGCTCTTCTCGGTAGAGGTTTCACACTCTTTTACCAACGCCACCGAGTTGAGCGCTCAAACGTTCCTCCACCTCAGCCCGCTCTCTGCCAACGATGCCATTCCTATGAACATCCGACACACAACTGCCCGTCCGACTTACGCTGTGCGCGCTGCGGCGGTCGACATGCAGCTTCCCAATGCAACGTGAACACTCCCACACGTTGTTTTAATTGCTCAGGAGATCATCCAGCGACGTCCTGGAAATGTTCACGTCGGCCCGTCGCAGCCACAAGCCTGGCGAACACTGCTCCCATCCAATCAATAGACCATTCCATACAACAAACAACAACACCAAGCACCCAGACGCCCGTCGAAGATATCATCCGCTTCACGACGATGACGCTGCTGGCTCTGCTTCCTGATCGCCGGCAACTCATCGAGGCCACAGTAAACACCTTCGCCTCCAAGTTGTTAGGTTGTAAGGTGTCAACGGTATTCTCTGGTAACATGGTCCACGTCCACGTTAGTGCAGCATCTTGCTAGATCGTCCCATTCACAATCACTACACTGATGGCTGGACTAAATCTGGGCTTCATTAATATCGGGGGCTTTCCTAAGAAGCGCCCCCTTGTCAACCATCTGCTTCTGTCTAGCTCTCTCCATGTGTTAGGGATTGCGGAGACGTGGACGACGCCAGCAAATCAACTCCGCCTCCCAGGCTTCAACACCGTGAGACGCGACCGACCTGAACAACCTAGAAGAGGTCGACGAGCAGGTGGAGTTGCTCTTCTCCACAACTCCTCACTCACTATTGCTGCTCTTACTCTTCCGACCGAATTTCAACATATTGAATGCGTTTTAACAAAAATTCCATCACCTCTCGGCGATGTGGTGATAGTCGTCCTGTATGTTCCGCCGAGTCAACCTCTTCCTATTGTGTTTCTTCGCTACATTCTTACATTCCCTCGATTCATTATTCTCAGCGGCCTAAATGCCCGCGACACAGCATTCGGAGACACCGCCACCAATCCAAGAGGAACTGCGCTCTCCCAACTGCTATTAAGCGAGCCTATATGTCGACTACATGTTCCGGAGCCGTCCTTCATGGGTTCAATGGGAGTTTCATTTCCGAACCATGTGCTCGTCAGCGACTCTCTTATTGCGCATGTTGGTGCCGTCACAGTAGGCGACTCGATTGGCAGTGACCATCTCCCTCTTCTCTTCGAAGCTGCATTTATTCACTCGCCGCCTCCCAGGCCAACCATGCGTACCATCCCCGATTACATTCACGCTGATTGGGATGGTTATCGGTCAGCAATTACATCTGCGGTGCCTGACAAGCCCCCTCTTACATGTCCGTTGGAGGTGTCGACCGCTGTCAAGCATTTCTCCCTGGCAATCCGGGACGCTGCAGAGAGTTTCATTCCCCTGCGCACCATAAACACGTGCCGGCCTCCACTGCCACCTTCCGTTCTGGCGCTGATCAAGGATAAGCGACGCGCGCGCCGAGAGTACCTAAGAACACGGGATCCAGATACTAAATGCATGGTCAATCGTCTCGGAGCACTCATCCGCCGTGAAACTATTCGACACAGGGAGGCACAATGGCTGGCAGCGACTTCAAGTCTCAACTACAAAGAGGGTAGGAAGTTTTGGAGCAAATTCAACACTCTAACTGGACAGACTCGCAAAGATGACCCATGCCTGGTGGTAAACGGCGTATCGTTTGCTTCACCAGAAGAAAAGGCTTCCATCTTCGCTACTGATCTGGAACGCGTACATCAGGTGCCCTCCGACCCCCTGTTCGATCATGAATTTTTCACACTTGCCAACAACAAAATCTTACAAATGACACCTTCTCTGTTGCCACTGGACACACTCCCACTGGAACCAATGGAAAACCCTTGTGAAGCCATATCGGAAGCAGAAGTATACGAAGCTATTACAAAGGGACGCAGCACGTCGCCAGGAGAAGATCGGATCACCAAGCAGCTTCTCCGAAAAGCTCCTAGCTGCATTCTACCCTTCTTGGCTGCAGTGTACACCTCGTGCCTGGCATTGGGATTCCTTCCTCAATCATGGAAGTCTGCTCAAGTTATTATGATCCACAAAAAAGGAAAACCATCCAGCGACCCTTCATCATACCGCCCAATCAGCTTGACTAGTGTGTTGGGTAAGCTCTTGGAATATATCATATCCCAACGTTTCCTACGATATCTCGACGAGAGGGAAATCATTCCTCCCTCTCAATCTGGATTTCGTCCGGGACGAAACACAATCGATCCACTGTTTCGCCTATCATCAGACATCACCAGAGCATTCAACAGCAGCCACTGTGTTCTAGGAATATTCTTAGACATTGAGCGAGCCTTCGACTCCGTCTGGCACGACGGGCTTCTCTACAAGCTTTCCCTCATCAATATTCCTCTCTCCTTTATCAGACTCGTCCGCAACTTTCTCACTGATCGGACAGCTCAGGTGCGAGTAGATAAAACATTGTCACCGCCCTTTACTTTAAGAGCCGGCGTTCCACAAGGAGCAATGCTGTCCCCAATTCTCTACATATTCTACTGTCATGACATTCCTCAACCCATCACCAATAACATATCAATTGGACAATTTGCTGACGATTTATCGTACTGGTGTCAAGCCCCAACCTCCAGGAAGGCCCAGATCGACCTCCAGCTCCAGATCGACGTGCTCCAAGAATGGCTCAGACAGTGGCGAGTGAAGCCACATCCGGCCAAGTCCCAACTAACGAGATTCTGCCATCGCCATCTCACTCGCAGAGCCTCGCACCGGCTGGAGACGACGACCATCATCCTCTGGGGGGAGCTTGTGGAACACACAGCCACGTCCACCTATCTCGGAGTCACATTACACACGACTCTCAACTGGGGACCTCACTGCAGTCGCGTCCTTAGCGACGTTCGCAAGCGCTTCAACCTCCTGCTGCTGCTTCGGGGACGAATTGCAGGCTGCAGCACACGTACTCTGTTGCACACATACTGCATGTTCGTGCGACCATTGTTCGAGTACGCTTGCGAATCCCTCGTGTCAATGAGCAAGCAAGACCACCTTAGCTACTTTGCTCTTGAGAGAACGATGCTGCGTCGTCTAATGCGCCTTCCCCCCTGGACAGGCAATGAAGAGGTCTACGTCGCCGCCAACATCGAGCCACTCCAGGACCGTCTAGCGCGAGCTAGAGGCAAATACACCACCAAGCTCATTAACCACGATCGTCCATACATGCATGTTCATTTCACTCGGGAGCCAACCAGCCAGTTCGCACCAGCGTTCCACTACACTCATCCTCTAGGACTGCTATTTGCATTGGCGCTCCTGGATGCTCCCGACGACCTCGTCCTGCCCCCGGAGCTCGATGACGCAGCCGTGCCCATCGCCGACATTCCATACCACTTATTACCATACAACCCACAGCAAGTGCAGCGTCCGTAATACACGACCGTCATTATACATAATATATAATTTGTGTTAATTTTCACTAATTTTCGTATTTCTCAGTGTTTTTTCATATATCTATGTGTTCTTATCCTTTGTGTCCGTGTCTATCAACGTGTTTGTTCATTCTCACTAATAATAGTGTAATTCAGAGTTTACCAAAGTGTTTGCCAAAATATATCAATGTATACCAAAGTGTTCATACCCACCTGTACCTATAGTGTATATCAGAATGTTCGTCCCCGTACTTATCAATGCGTTCGTCTTCTCCAATCGTAAATCAGTGTTTATACCAAAGTGTTTGCCAAAGTATGTCAATGTACTTATACCAAAGTGATCATACCCGCCTGTACCTAGTGTATACATCAGAACAGACGGTTCGTCTCGGTACTTATTAATGCGTTCGTCTGCTCCAATAGTATTTTCCGTATGTTTGTCTTCGTGTTTATCAATGTATTAATCGTCATTAATAGTGTTTATACCTACCAGTATGTTTGTATGTTTAAAATTGGATTTATAATAGTGTCTCACAAAGTGGTCGTCTTTGCTACGTCTCTTTAATGCGCACTCTCTGCGTACACACCACTTGTCGTATTACTCTGTAACTTTCCCACCCACATTGTTTGCTAACACCACTACTTCTGTTCTTTAATAGGAATTGTAGCTAACAAAAATATTATTGATAATTGTGTTTATTCTTCATGGATATCTTGTTTATCCGATAATATTATTATGCAGTAACTATTGTGCCATTTCTCATAATGATTGTAATATAAAATGTATTGTCAATGACTGAAGAAGGCTCTTGTGCCTTGAGCGGTCGTTTCCGGATTACCGGAAACACTTAACATCTTAAATAAAAAATAAAAAATACATTGACAGCAGCCATCGCGTGGGGTGGTCCAAGGGGGAGAGAAGGTCTGCTCGTACCGGAAGAGGGCAGCTCTCTTCAAGAACAAGCGCTACCTGAAGGGAACAGGAACTACTATCCGGGAAGATCTCTCTACAGGGCGGCTGGCACATCTAAACAAAGCAATTGAAGCCTTTACCTTGAAAAAGGTGTGGACTTTTGACGTCAACATCGTAGTCAAAACGGGGAGAGGACTGGCAGTCGCAAAACCTACATGAATTGCGACAGCGAGCTGAAGAGCTACTTTTGTGTACATGCTTTCATTACTTATGTAAGATGATTGCCAAAACATGATTTTTTACATTAAAATTCCTAAATTGGGTAGGAAAGGGTCAATATATACTTGGATGTTTGTTTTGTCTGCACCTAGGAGAACTGATTGGGGCCAATAAAATTCGGTATACTCATTGAATTATCATTGTATATGCCAACAAGTTGTTAAATATACGAGCCGCTGTTAACCTATTGGCAGTGGAGGATTCGATATGCAGCAGTGAAACACAGAGTAACTGAACATAAGCGCGAGTGCATTGAAACCCCTCACTAACTTGTATGCATGTTAAACATACAGAGCGCGCAGCAACACACACACGTCCGACACGTTGAGCCTCCGACTGCCGACTAACAAACAAGTTCAGCATAGCGCGGCTGGCTGGTGATTTCAGGACAGCTTCAGGGAGTTTACACAATTTATCGCGAACAAAACCACAAGTGTCTGTGCAATTCGTGTAAAGTGTGATATTTTTTACGAATAATTCAATTTTCAATAGATCTGGCCACGTGTATGTTTTCAATTTATTTTTGTCAAACATGGATTCCTTCTTAATCGAGTTTCCCTCTTTCTTGGCGTCTCAGTAACAAGTGGTGCCCGCGCGATGCGATGTTTTCTTCGGTAGATTCTCAGAGTGATGTCCGAGTTTCTTATTTTATTGTTGAATTATTTGGAAGCTAAAATCTAGTATTAGGGAATTTCTAAGCTCAATAGATGTATCTAATAAATCAATTCAATTATTTATTCAAAATAATACCAGCCAATACAAACAAACGGAGCTAGAAGCACATGCTCGTGTGAGCTAGCTAACATGTTAACATCATGTTAACGAACATTTTGACATCTTATGATCGAGCAGTCAATTTTCAATTGTGTGGGCGACGTAGGCATTTATTTAATAGAACAATTAGTATGCATTTATATACAGAAAATTCTTTTGAAATCTACAATTTTAATGGATTTTTTTCTTCTTATTTTATTGTTGAATTAACTGGCTGTGAAACGCTAGTAATGGGGAGAAATGTCCAACCCCACCAGTAGTATATCTCATGCACAAGTTATTTGAATGTTTCTTTGGTTGGATGACTTGGTAGGAGCAGTCACGGCGGGCGTTGGTCGCTTGCTGAATGTGTGCGCTGGTGGGCGAAGAGGTAACTATTAGCATGAGTGCATCGGTGCGGCTTCTCAGAGGAACGCCTCTTCTTATACGTCATGCTGTGTCATGCATCTTATGTGCTCACATTCACATCAAATTATCCATATTATAACACGTGCCACACTTCTTCTGCAAAATTTTTAGGTAAAGACAGTGTAGTCCCTGACTTTTTAAATAAATAGTATTCATTCTAAATGATGATGATGATGATTGTGGTTATGATGATAATATGATGATGCATATTGGCAATGTTTTAGAAGATAATTGTATCGCCTTCATAGAATTCCTAATTTTCAGACAATGGTTCGAGTATAATATGCTAGGAAAACCGATCGGGGAGCTGGCGGCAAGTACAGTCAAGAAGATCTCGACAAAGCAATCGATGACGTGAAAAATAATGTTATGACAGTCTACGGAGCTTCCAAGAAGTACAGTGTACCGCGAAACACACTCAACTTAAAGATCACTGGGTGGAAAGGGAAAAGCCCAAGCGAGTGTTCCAAAAATGATCGCGGAGGAGCGGGTGAGTACAGACATTCCTCGGGGCCGTGTCTGGTGAAGGAAAGACGACCTTGAAGTGCGTGAAACCCCCGCGCAAGCTAGGAGATGATGCATGCTCGTAATATCCTCTCATATTAAAGAGATTCCTAACCAAGAACATGACGGAAAACCAGTCTGATCGCGATTACAATATGGTGTGATATCACTGGCAGGTGTAATCTAGGTCACATTGACTGCATTGGAACTTATACTTCTTTGAATTACGTAGTTTGTGTTTTGTCCGACTGCCGCATGAGGAGCTCTTGATCGAGCAGACGTTTCGGAGAATGCGTGCGCAGGTGAACTACAAGCGCGCTCTCTCTACTAAAAATAAAGAACTAAAACACTGTAACTGCATCAAGTGTCCTATACTGGGGAATAACGCAGCTTGTGGCTTACACGGAAGCTGCTGGAGGTACGCTTGTAAGTGCAGGCATCGCAGTGCATAACTGCCAGTTTAAGAAACATTGCAAGTATGTGGGAGAATATTCATTTTAATAGGGATTTTTTTTGTTAGGAAATTTATTGAACAGCACTGATTGCGTATCGATTAGTTTCTGTTTAACACCGGCGACTTGTCTCTAGACCGTTGGAAATTGTTAATGTCATTTATTAAGTTCTTCATTCTCGTCCGACCGAGATTTTGAAGTCTCGGCCACTTTGAAGGGTTGTCCAGAAGCAACGGAACCGTTTGTGATCCACTTCTCTCATACCCAATACCACAATAACCATCGCTAGGAACGGATATGTCTTCAAATTGTTCGAAAGATCTTTAAGTGACGGACTCTATGTGAAAATCAGGAGATTGGGAAGATGCAAGGTTTTGTCTAGCTGAAGATATTGGCTCGGATCGATCCTCATGGCTAGAAGAACCACTATCAAGAGAAATAGTCTCATTGGTTCGGAGATATGTTCTGAAGATCCGGTGGTGCTTCTTGTTTCTAGACCCCGTAACACAGTAGTAAGTCACAAATATTTTGAACAGAAACACTGGTATTGTCAAATATAAAATAAAAAGAGTCTGCAATATTTCGTCGATGCGTTCGATCGACTTTGTCAAGCAAGACTGACGAGTTCCGTTACCACTGCTGCCTTCTCTGCCGTCAGCCCCCCACCATGAGACCCGATGACTCACGCGAGAAGCCGACATACCATGACCATATATGGCCTGCCGTCTACCCAACCGATTTTCGCACCGAATTGAATTTAGACTTCACCACTGGACGAAGCATAGCCACCCATACGTCATCAAAATGACACGATGACTGACTAATAACTTCGTCCACACATGTAATGAATGCTGACTCAATAAATTTTCTTTTCTTAGCGTTACTTTCCTTATATATTTCTATAGCAGAATCCCAATCAAAAGTATGCATGTTAGTCCACGCATGTTCAGCTACTAAAGATGTAGAAATTTTATGATTTTTTACGTTATCTCGATGTTCTTTAATACGTATGTCGAGTGGCCTCCCTGTTTCACCTATATACACTTCCTGACACTGACATGGGAGCGCATAAACAATTTCCTTGGAATTCTGCTGAAGATCAACCGGTTTAGTTTGACAGAGAAGACTTCTAAGAGTGTTAGGAGATTTAAAAACTGTTCTAATATTAAATGATCCAAGAATTCTACGAACTTTTTCCGAAAAATTTGGAACGTAGTCCAAACAAATAGTTCTCAATGGTTTTTCCAAACGAATATTCGAACGCTCCGTCTCCTCCTTCCTATTCAAGATTTTATCTAACATACGCACAGGGTAACCGTTTGCCACAAAGGATTTAAAAAGATGATCTTTCTCCGCCGCTAATACCTCCGCATCGCCAGACAACGACTTAGCTCTGGACCACAAACACTCAACAATTCCCCTTTTGACATGAGCCGGGTGATTAGAATCAAAACTCAAATATTGATCCGTATGTGTAGGTTTTCTGTACACCGAAGTAATCACCCTCCCTCCCTTCTTCCTAATTAACACATCCAAAAAAGGCAAAGCATCATCCTCCTCCATCTCCACAGTAAATTTAATATTTTTATGAAAAGAATTTAAATCCAGCAGCAACTCATCAAGATGTTCAATGACAATACCAGTGTTTCTGTTCAAAATATTTGTGACTTACTAGTTGGTTCCTGGTATATTATCTTCTTCTTTCTTTTATTAACCGTAACACAGTACTTGTTTGATAATGATGGAAAATTTAGTGAATCTCTCACTTAGAGATTCCAAAACAGTACTTATGTTGTGAACAACGGCGTGAGGTGGATTGACATGAACAGGTGGTTCACTTGTTCTATTGCCCGAGCAAGAGAGCACGTGGAAAGATCGTTCCAGCACATCAAGATATTTAACATAAATATCTGTCAAACACTATTCCGACTGTTCTTGTCCCTGTAATGGATAAAACTGCTGTATTAATTTGCGATATCGTGCACCTTATTTCCCCTATTCTAAAAATATAGATTTTAGTAGGGTACTAGTGAAAAAGTAAAATTAGTGTCCAGATGTTTATTTAGAGAGAATGAGATAGTTGAGCGAGCAACTGTAGTCGTTAGATAGTCTTTAGGTAGATAGTGAATGGCATGATTATCAGGAGGGAATAGATGTTGGTCGGCGAAATGGGACTCGGACGATGAGATCCCACTAGCCCAGCTCGCCAGTCGGCCGCGTCTCCACGCCACTGCCAGACCTGACCAGGTATGTCATGCAATGTCAATTACTAGGAAAACGCTTGGTGTAACGCGTTGATGAGCGAGCACCGACACGCACGACATCGCCAATCATAGCACGATCCATTCAATCAAAGATTTATTACCAATTGTCCTTGCAACTTTTCATAACCACTCTGGATCAATTAAATAACAGATTATTGTACTGATATTTTTCCATCAATCTCTTTGGACAGATATTCAAACACTTAAAACAGCAATAAGTCTGTAAATTCTTGACCGATTGGGCTGGAAATGTGTAAAATATGATGCTATCTAGTCAAAACGTTGTTTTCATAACTGTGAAACACAATCCATATCGTAAAATAAATTATTTTAGATAAGGTATACCTATGTATAAGAAATACCTACATTACATTTTGACTACACTAGGAAAATGCTCTGAGTAACGCGTTGATGAGCGAGTACGGATACGCGCAACACCTCGAACCGAAATTATGTTTATCGAAAATGTCCTTAAAGCCAATAATTCTTGAATTTCGTCACAGACTTGTATGAAAATCTCCAACAATTCCTTAAATATTGGTCCCAATAACCACGCAAAGTTTTAAGTTGATCGATTAAACCTTTATGATTGAACGATTCCTTGTTAATTTCCAAAATCACAGGATATCGTTCAAAAAAATGTGAACCGTCATATCAGTTTCATAATACGTTTGAAAGTTTCTGCTCTAACAACCTTGAAGTGAAGATTCGAAGATTCCGTGAAATATGAAATTCGAGAAATATGATAGCCAACACGCAAAATATCCGTAAACTGTCGATAACTTTTGAATTTAAACACAGTTAAGTCTGAAAATTTTCAAAAATACAGATAAGTTGGACCCGATGACCATACAAAATTTTAAGTTGATCGGTCAAACGGTTCTGGAATAAATTTCAAAAAGCACATGAAATATTTTTTTAAATTTTAACCAATGGGGGGATTTGGCTTAAAATTTGTAAAATAAGAGACAATGTTGGTCCTAATGACCATGCAAAATATAAGGTCGATCACATTTGTCGAAGTCCATTTTCATTTTTCAGCCTATCAGGAGATGTTTATTTAAATTTCAACCAATGAATGGATTTAAAAAAAATTAGGGTCTGCAAACAGAGAAGGTTGGTTTTACATGTGTGCAAAATTTCAGATCGATCGGTGAAACGGTGCGACCTGTGTATCGGCTATTAGCAGCAAAAAAAAAAAAAAGAAGAGCCAAAAGGAGACGCTCGCTTTGCTCGCTCAATAATGGGAGTTATAGAAGCCATTGTAATTGTAGTCTTTAAAATGTATGGGTTTGTATGGGAACGTCACAATGTCATTCTTATACAGATTAGAGATTAGTTGGGTTTAATGGCGCGTCAACGACGAGGTTATATTGCGAACATTAATTGGTTTATTTAGTTTTGTTGATCATAATTGGAGGGCAAGGACCTAACGGGCCCGATCCGGGGGAGTCCAGCACTGGTGGGAAGGCCAGGCCGGAATGGGGACGGACCGGGGGGTGTGAGGATTCGGGCCGGCTGAACCCGATTTCAGGGGGATCACCATCTCGAGGGGGGAGGCCGGCCCGAGGGGACCGCAAATTTAAAGGAGGACATGGTTAGGCCGACCCTGGCTGCTCTTGGTCTGGGCCTCACCACTGATCTGTCCGGCATGGGTAACCCTTACACATGAGCATATGCTCGCCGGCGTAGCTGCAATGGATCATTGGCCAACACAAACCCCACCACCGCGATAAGGTGACAGCCGTCGGGGGGTGTCTTATACAGAATAAGAGATAAGAAACAAAACAAAATTGAAATGGGCTAAGCCAATTGGAAGCAGCATCTTGGTTGTATGCCACCTGGGAGAATTCCCTGAAGCATTCTCGGTTACCGACCAGGAGGTAGAAGAGATGTAGGGCGGCCCAGAAAACAATTGTGACACAATATTAGGACCGGAACAGGTAATTATGCCTAATCCAGGAAATAGAGACCTTTCCACAGTCTTCCTTCTTCACCTGGACCTTCTTCGAACACTTCTTGATCTTAGCTGCGACAGCCCCCGCAGCCCTGGGTTTAGCTTTAGGCTTTGAAGTTGCATTCAATGCTTCTTTCGGAACTGGCCAGCGCGCCATGTTACTTTAATTCCCTAGAAGAATACAAGCGTATGAAAATGGAGTAATAGGAACTACCTCTGTCTGGCAACCTGTGACACTATAGTGGCCAATGTTAAAGTTATCGCACCTCTTCAAGAAAATGTCTACCCCTTACACACAATTACGATATAATATAATACTCAGTATTCTGCTTGTATCTGTATGATAATTTCACTCCTCCACTGTGGGGATGACACGGATATTGAATAGACACAAGCGCCAAGCAGTCTGGAAAATGCTGGGTGAGCAGAATTGTCTGACGCGGAAGGACGAAATGAGCGAAGCGTCAAGCTTGTACACGGAAATCAACTGCGGTTCCGATTTCGAGAATGCGGCAATATGATTGGTCAATTGAGAATCTGTTGGTGATATTTGAATTTGATTGGTTGAAAATATCGCGAGGTCTTGACAACTGTAGTCAAAATAAGTCTTGAAGACGGGTGGTTGAAGTTACTTGGAATCGGATAAGGTGCTTGGTTTGGTTTGATGTGTCTGGTTTCGCGCCTTAGATTTGTAAGAAGATTTACACACATTCTAGTGGCTACTTATAGAAATAATGTAATGTTGGATTTGAAATCTGAAAACAAGCTCATTTGATTTTAATTAAAACTGCAGGAAATTATTGATCAGTGCCCGCTGAGGAATATAATAAAAGGGTCTTGAAAGAGGTAGCTTCTTACCACTATAAAGAATATCTTGTAGACAGTTCCTAAAATTGAAGTAATTAATTAACACATACATTTTTCAACAGTAATTTTCAAAATTAGTTTTCAAATAATTTTACGTCCAACCTGTTGATACTCATAATCTTTATCATTTGACTTTAGTGAAAATTCGGCAGTTGTTATATCAGCTTTCTTGGAATTTCTCAGCACGAGGACATTCTGAAGAAAATGCTTGTTTCAAGCACCATATTTTTAGTTATCAGTTGAGGTATAAAATCCATGAAATTCAACTGCAAGTCGGAGAGGCTGAAGCAGTTTGAGTTTGAGCGGCGAGACAGACTTGGGAAGAACTCTTTCTTTTGGAAGCGTGAACTTGAAATAATTTACGCGGAATGTGATTTTCACACCAAGTTAGTGAACATGTACATATGCGAGTTGGAACAAACGATTGACTTCTTCCAACGGTCCAACAGGTGAATTTGGAATACGTACCTATCTTCTTGTACTTTTAGAACTAATCGTACCCAATTTGATACCACCGGTCCCCGGGGCCGAAATGTGCCTCCGGGCGGGGCCAAGGTCATTTAAATCATTTCCAAGAAATACAATTTACATGTTTAATGGAGCATGGCTCAACCCCATACCACAGCAACCATTCAAATACGTAATGGAATGTAATTCTATTACAATATGTAATGGGGGGTAATGTGTATACACACACAACTAACACGAACAACTAACACGTAATACCATGTAACATACAATGTTTGTTAAGTGTATGTTCCGGAAACAATTCAATCAAATGGCAATTACGACGTTTAGTTTAGTATTTTAATTTCGCCACGACCCGGCGAAGTTCGGCACCATAACTTGCTGTTTTAACTCTTTATAGCAATCGGCGTCGCACAGCAACCAGCCCGGGCAGGCGGCAAAGTCATGGCCGCCATGCTACTGGCACGCGCTGGTAAGTACACGGACGATTAGATGTAAAATACGTCGACGGGCACTCTTCTAACCACTGTGCATTATTTCCTCACGCGCAGACGACGAAGCTGCCGCCAAGGCGCAGGAAGCCATCACTTCAATTCCCCCCTGCTTCATCTGTGGGGAGCTCGTTGAGGCCACTATGTTTGACCACATGTGGGTCAACCACAAGTTGGTCTTCGGAGACAGGCTCGTCGGCAAGATTCATTCGGCGAAGAGTGAGGAGCGAGTCAGAACAGCACATCGCCCAATGCAGATTTTGCAGCTAACAGTGGCCACGCGCTACCACGACCGGGCCACGTATCACAACTATGGGTACTCCGGTGGCGACGGGGTTCTGAATTGTCACGGGATCTTTCCCTTCGGCCCCGTTGATCGTCCGTACTCTTACCGCAGTAACATAAGTTTGGACCTGTGGCCACACTACTAGGTTGTAGTGTGGCCACATTGTGGAATCGATCACCAAAGAGTAAGTATTTTAGATGTTTTACCATAAGTGTCTGATTTGTTGCTTTATTGCTGCTCGGAATGGATTTTATGGGCGAGTCAATACCATGGCTAGATATTATCACATTGCTCGTCGTATGGCTCTATCTTCCTTCTGCTGTATGCGCTATCGCCCGTCTCATTATTTCATGTTTACTTTGATTAACAGGACAATGGAACACAACACTCGGATAGCTCGCGGGCCTTCTGCAGGCGACTTAGGAAGATGGCGGTGAGTATTCCACCCATGGGAGTAAAGTACCTCACACTCCTGTTGGACATATTGTGTGTTATTTCCTTTTCTGCAGACGAATGTAATCACGTGAAGAATGTTGAGTTGTAACTCAATCCTTGTACACTTATCTCCGCCATCAACCAGAAAAATATCTTGACATTCCGGCACTTGCCGCAAGTGACAGTCTTTTATTCCTACCACGAAACATACATTAAATCCTAGATTTAGTTGTAACTAAATCCTTGTAACTGTTGAGTTGAGTTGTAACCTAGTTGTAACAATGTAACTAAATATGCTGATTCTATGAAGTCTGCGATGATTGAAGAGATTAAGAATGTTGAGTTTATCGCAGTTAAAACTCACACATTGACATCTCTCACTAATGACAGCTATCTGGCAGTGACAGCATCTTATCTCACATCGTAATGTCAAATCAAAACTGCTGTCATTGACACAGTTTATCTGACTGAACGCCACACCTAGGATAATTTGCAGAGTGTAATCGCAGCAGTTGGAGAAGAGTGGCAAATAAGTGACAATATCATTGCCATTGTGCACGACAACACCAATCCTCAATGTCATTTGCTTGTGTGCATTTTAATGATAACCGCTTACAATTGTTGACTGCAAATTCATTCCTTCGCCCTAAGTGTAATTGTCCTGAAATATCTGTCAATTATATAATATATTTATAATATGTATGCATTGTTTATATTCTCTTCTACATAATATTCGTATCTACTATCTACACCATCGAAAATGGTAATATTTTGAGCCAATGGTGCCAATCTAACATTTGGTGTACTTATTTCTATTGTGTTAGATAAACAGATTTAAGACTTGTCTTTAACTAAATACACACAATGTCAATTCAATTTGCAATTACGATTGATATAAATGTTTGAAATTTGGCGGAAATTAGTAGAAATAAATGTCTATACTTAAAGATAACAATGGCATGATTACAATAAATTATTTGAATATGTTTCCACAGGCATGTGGCACCAAGCGCCCTCTGGAAGTCCCTGAATCTCCAGCCATGAAGCGGCTGAGGAGGCTTCTAGACATCCCTCTCAACCCTGCCGGTCCAGCACAGGTATGTCTTGCAATGTAAAGTAATAGGAAATATAGAAGCGCCAGTAGTCAAGGATATTAGATTTCCATTAAAGAGACCTTGGATACTTTATGTTAACAATGGCATGATTACAATAAATTATTTGATTATGTTTCCACAGGCATGTGGCACCAAGCGCCCTCTGGAAGTCCCTGAATCTCCAGCCATGAAGCGGCTGAGGAGGCTTCTAGACATCCCTCTCAACCCTGCCGGTCCAGCACAGGTATGTCTTGCACTGTAAAGTAATAGGAAATATAGAAGCGCCTGTAGTCAAGGATATTAGATTTCCATTAAAGAGACCTTGGATACTTTATGATAACAATGGCATGATTACAATAAATTATTTGAATATGTTTCCACAGGCATGTGGCACCAAGCGCCCTCTGGAAGTCCCTGAATCTCCAGCCATGAAGCGGCTGAGGGGGCTTCTAGACATCCCTCTCAACCCTGCCGGTCCAGCACAGGTATGTCTTGCAATGTAAAGTTATAGGAAATATAGAAGCGCCTGTAGTCAAGGATATTAGATTTCCATTAAAGAGACCTTGGATACTTTATGATAACGTAAGGGAGGAATATATGGCGATGATTAATGAACTTGTCATATTGATACTTCTGTTTGATCAAGGGACAACGACGACCAGCATAAGATATTAACTCTGACCTCTGTCCCGATGCACTACAACTAAAAACTCTGGCTACCAGAAGGGCGCTCCTCGACATGACATTCATTGTTAAATTGGTGCAGGTTTATTTATTCTACTGTTTTTAGAATTTTAAAATGTTAATGTGCTGCTAGGGACAAGTGAAGTCAGCCAGTTTTTAGAGTAAATAAATGTAGGGTTGACTTGTGTTTTTTTAGTATCATGTCTAAATTGAAATCCAACCTTCACAGTGGCATGGAAAAGTAAATGAATTTTATGTTCTTTTATATGTTGAGATTCTAGTATGTTCAATATGAACCTTTAAATTATATTCACACTAGAAGACAATATCTGTATGTAAATTAAGAACTTAATAATAATAAAATAGTTTAATTTAGCGTTCTTACATCTACAGAAGCTCATTCGTCTTTTGTTCGTTTATTAATTTGTGAATTCTACTATTTTTGGTTTGGTTTATCATTAACTTCCTAATAAATTAAGACGCGACGATTGATTTTTTCATGTGTTGGGATTTGTTTGACTATTTTAATTAATTTAATTGGTCTTGAGAAATGTGCAGTATTGCACGTGCGCAGAGGAAAAGTTAATGCGATGGCAGAAGACGCAGTTCTCGCTGATGGAAGTATCATCCACCACTTGCAGCCGAAGGAAAAGTACAACTACTTGGGAGTATCAGAGTCCTCAAAAGTCCCAGCTTCAATCGATTACCAAGATCCTCCAATGTCGCGCCGACCTTGTTCATCCAGACCGGAATTATTTCGATTTCGCTTGGACGACGGAAAATATCGTCTAATTATCTACGGATCGGCAGACATTTCCCTGTTTTAACATCTCGGCGTCGTTATACGCTACTTCAACAACGCATCTTCAAATGTAGTTTCAACATAATATTTGGAACCGGAACAGGCATTTATGCCTAATACAGGATACAAGAAGAAGAAGAAGAAGAAGAAGAAGAAGAAGAATAGATTTGGGTCTCGGTAAACTCGATGGAGGAAATGCCGATGATTTATCGTTGCCTTGTTGACGACATCAATATCAAGGATTTACCGGAGTTGGCACCGAAATCGTCTCCGTCATAACAGGGGTAAACAATGGTGTCTTATGAGAAACTGAAGATGATCACGAATGCCGCGCTGCACAAGAGCGAGTGAGAAGAGGAGGGCGGCGACCGCGAGAAAGTTGAAGTGACGCTGGTCCTGTCCGCTGGTCGTGGGGCTTTTATCTATGTTTCACTGATGTCCTATAAATCATTTCCAAGACAGACAGATTGACATGTTACTAGTATATATGTATGTTTAGTCCCATGAAGAAAAACTGTAATTGTGAGATCCTTGATTTCAGACATTTGTTTTATATTTTAATCCTATTTTTTTTGGATTGGCTGGTTCACCCCCACATAATGTGATTTAAAAGTAACACTTTTTCTAAATTGATCTAGAGGACAGTAGACATATTTCAAAGAATTTATCACAATTTACTTCTTACTAGCAATGCAATCGAGCATGGGCTCAATCCCAAAGCAGACAATGCCGAGTATATCGTAAGCGAATTAACATGAATGAAAAACAGCAATGATTATCACACTGCAATAGACACAATGGTGATTGCGCATTTATTAATAATTTTCAGCAATCTGAAGACCAACAACAGAAAGCGCCACATCGCTTCATCGCCGCGAGCGACGCCGCCGCCGCCGGGCCGTAGTGGGGGTAGGGGGGAGGAGGACGAGGAGGACGGGCAGGACACGGGAGAGATGGAGGACGAGGCGAGTATGGAAACACAGTTGTTACGTTATTCAATCGCAAATCATTTTATATAACAAGACCAAACTATTTCCGCGATTATGTTTTAGACATTTATCGAGAGTCGAGACTGAAACTGAAAATGAATGTTACATAATGCGATGCTGCTTTCAACGATAATGTAATCAACATAATATTATCTTTTTCTTGCATCCATCTACACGACGATCAACAGTTTCAACAACTAGGTAATATTAAAAGAAAATTTATCTTCCTCTTTTAATAGTAGTTGTTGAAATATTGAATTTGAAATTTTAATTTGATTTTGATTTTGACAATAAAATTTATTATTTCTGAAAATTAATTGTATTTAAATAAAACCCCACCTAGCAACTACATCCCCCTTCTCTTACAACGTCATTGACAAATACCTAGGTTTAAATAGTATAACATGATTCCAGTCACTCTTGAAAACATCACGTGGGTGACAATTCGATAAAATAACAATTACGACGTTTATTTCAGTTTTTAATTTCGCCACGACCTGGCGAAGTTCGGCACTGTAGATCGCAAGACTGTCACTAGCGAGATCGAGGGAGATGAGTGACTCCCTGTGACTCCCGAAGACGGTGTCACGACTCTGGAGGCTGCGGTCCAGGCGGCAGCAGTGCGTCCAGGCCAGCAGGCGTGCATCCCGCCAACTGCAGCGGCTACCCCAGGACACAAGGCGTCTGACCAGCCCCACACAGAGACACAGGCCCTCAAAGACCGTGCCCAGGCCTGCACCATTCAGCATCCAGACGAGAATCCAGTCCCCCAGACACTCCTACATATACAATTCGATGGACATTTGGATTTTATTTTCCTTCATTTTCCTACTCTTCCAGCCTACCTCGACGTGTTAGGCACAACTATTGAGACAATGTTGAGACTGTTGAGCTGAATTTCCAATCTAGCGAATTCTGAATTACAAATCCGTTCATAACTTATATATATATATATATTTTTTAAGCGAACAACGAACGATCTTCGAAAAGATCAACTTTGTCTCTTTAACATAGTGTCGAACTTCAACGACACTGAAAGTCGGTCACAATCTGAAAAATTGCAGTTTAGAGGATAATCCTTCCCCTTAACGGTGTTCTTTTAAGCATCTTTACCTTTTTTATAATAGGTAACTGTTACATAATTAACATCCACAACCATTTTAAGGTGAGAACTATGTAAAATAGTACCTACCTAACGTGGGTATTATGGTATAACTACTGTATAACTAGCGGCTTGTTTTCGATTACAGAGACATATAATTTCATTAAAATAAAAATAGTCACCTGGTAATTATCAGCAATGTTGATCGAACATGGATGAAGAAGGATCACTAACTAAAAACCCCGTTTTGGGAATAAAATCAATTAGATTGGATGAAAAGGAAGCGAATAGGCATCTAATTATAACAGTAAAAAGCGGCCCTCTTGCCAGCACTCTGCTAGCTCTAAAGCAGCACTGAAATGTTCCAACGAGGTATATAATGCGCGCAGGGGGGCTCATCCCGCAGTCGGCAGTCGCCCGGTGGTCAAGCAGTGCACATCTACCCTCTGCGTTTCCAGCTACATAATTGTATGCGTGTTTGGGGTTGTTTTGGACGGGGTATGTTTGCGTTAATTGAGTTGTGATAATCCTTGTGTGTAAGTTCCGGCGAGTGTTGACGGTACCGAGCATTGGATAAAACTCTCTTTTAAGGAAAGTAAGCACGCTTTGTTTCCAAAAGGAACCACAACCTCGGATGGAGGTGGTGTTCGCCATCTTAATAGAGTTGTATGTAGGGCTGTAGCGCACATCGTGACTTGGAGCGGCGCAATGTCACACATAGCACATGTTCATCATTGTCACGATTTGTACACCGCTAACGGTAACAGGGTGCTTCCTCGATTGCTTAGTGTAATATCATCCCAATAGGGTTGCTAGTAGGGCATCAGGACACCTGACGGGTCTTTGCGGTCTCTCTATCACTTACCTCGCAGTCACACACTTGGATCTCTGTGATTTATGTGACCTTTATATGTGTGCCATTATGTACCTCTATGGAGATGAGTTTATGTCTACTAATGCTACGTGTCTGATTTGTTATTTTATGAATGGATTTAATGGACGAGTCCATACCATGGCTAGATATTATCACATTGCTCGTCGTTTGGCTCTATCTTCCTTCTGCTGTATGCGCTATCGCCCGTCTCATTATTTCATGTTTCCTTTGATTAACAGGACAATGGAACACAACACTCGGATAGCTCGCGGGCCTTCTGCAGGCGACGGAGGAAGATGGCGGTGAGTATTCCACCCATGGAAGTTAAGTGACATATTGTGTGTTATTTCCTTTTCTGCAGACGAATGTAATCACGTGAAGAATGTTGAGTTGTAACTCAATCCTTGTACACTTATCTCCGCCATCAACTAGACAAATATCTTGACATTCCGGCTCTTGCCGCAAGTGACAGTCTTATATTCCTTCCACGAAACATACATTAAATCCTAGATTTAGTTGTAACTAAATCCTTGTAACTGTTGAGTTGAGTTGTAACCTAGTTATAACAATGTAACTAAATATGCTGATTCTATGAAGTCTGCGATGATTGAAGAGATTAAGAATGTTGAGTTTATCGCAGTTAAAACTCACACATTGACATCTCTCACTAATGACAGCTATCTGGCAGTGACAGCATCTTATCTCACATCGTATTGTCAAATCAAAACTGCTGTCATTGACACAGTTTATCTGACTGAACGCCACACCTAGGATAATTTGCAGAGTGTAATCGCAGCAGTTGGAGAAGAGTGGCAAATAAGTGACAATATCATTGCCATTGTGCACGACAACACCAATCCTCAAAGTCATTTGCTTTTGTGCATTTTAATGATAACCGCTTACAATTGTTGTCTGCAAATTCATTCCTTCGCCCTTAGTGTAATTGTCCTGAGATATCTGTAAATTATATAATATATTTATAATATGTATGCATTGTTTAAATTCTCTTCTACATAATATTCGTATCTACTATCTACACCATCGAAAATGGTAATATTTTGAGCCAATGGTGCCAATCTAACATTTGGTGTACTTATTTCTATTGTGTTAGATAAACAGATTTAAGACTTGTCTTTAACTAAATACACACAATGTCAATTCAATTTGCAATTACGATTGATATAAATGTTTGAAATTTGGCGGAAATTAGTAGAAATAAATATCTATACTTGAAGATAACAATGGCATGATTACACTAAATTATTTGAATATGTTTCCACAGGCATGTGGCACCAAGCGCACTCTGGAAGTCCCTGAATCTCCAGCCATGAAGCGGCTGAGGAGGCTTCTAGACATCCCTCTCAACCCTGCCGGTCCAGCACAGGTATGTTTTGCAATGTAAAGTAAGAGGAAATATAGAAGCGCTTGTAGTCAAGGATATTAGATTTCCATTAAAGAGACCTTGGATACTTTATGATAACAATGGCATGATTACAATAAATTATTTGAATATGTTTCCACAGGCATGTGGCACCAAGCGCCCTCTGGAAGTCCCTGAATCTCCAGCCATGAAGCGGCTGAGGAGGCTTCTAGACATCCCTCTCAACCCTGCCGGTCCAGCACAGTTATGTCTTGCGATGTAATGTAATAGGAAATATAGAAGCGCCTGTAGTCAAGGATATTAGATTTCCATTAAAGAGACCTTGGATACTTTATGATAACAATGGCATGATAACAATAAATTATTTGAATATGTTTCCACAGGCATGTGGCACCAAGCGCCCTCTGGAAGTCCCTGAATCTCCAGCCATGAAGCGGCTGAGGAGGCTTCTAGACATCCCTCTCAACCCTGCCGGTCCAGCACAGGTATGTCTTGCAATGTAAAGTAATAGGAAATATAGAAGCGCCTGTAGTCAAGGATATTAGATTTCCATTAAAGAGACCTTGGATACTTTATGATAACTAGAGCATGATTTCAATAAATTAATTGAATACGCTTACACAGGAATGTGGACTTATACAGGAACAATAGACATTCGTGGTGAACGGATGTGTTTTTCTCGTTCCGTATAGACGCTGTTTGTGTTTGTTACTTTGGAACATGTCGCGAGGAAATTCGAAGTGCTACACTAGCTTTGAAAAATGACGGGGATTTTTCTTATATAAAGATCTAAAATTGAAGTATGATAATAATGAAGTAATTATTGACCAGTTGATTCGTCAAGTAAACCACATAGATCAGTACGGGAAACACACAAATTATTATATTGACGGGATGAAATAGCTAGCCGACTAAAGACGTATGAGTCATTGTTATGGCATTTTTTGTTTGTGTTGAAAACTGTTCACATGTGTTGTTCAATTATTGTTTATTTATATTCAGTGTGTTATTTTCATGTACTATGTATCATTCAGGTAACATATTTATTGTTTCATATTCTGGATGTAGACAACAATGTTGCTGAGCTGTACAATTCACGTTGCCATGACAATGGGGGGAAGAGAGTCAATTACACCAAGAGGGACTCAATGCAGGTTAGATGTAGAATACAAATGGGAACAGTCATGCTAAATGAAAATGCACTATCATCCAGCATTCGCAAGTTCTTGTAACTGGCATACACTTGCTCGACGGCTTCTGGAAGTAACATCATGATGTAGTCGTCGGGCTTGACGTTGGTATTCACGCAGACGCCACTTCTCGTCAGATTCCAGGAGCACGGCGCATCGATCTCTCAACTCCCACTCATCTCGAGCAGCGGCTTTGTTTCGTTGTAGTACGTTTGCATCTCTTAGGTCATGGTTTTAATTTGTGGGATGATGGAGGTGAAGGAGATGAAGAATTCGTTGGGGGCGAAGAATCTCACCAATTTAACTTTCGAGCTTGGCAAGATTAAGATTAAGATTGTTATTGTTTAACGGAACATCTCCTGACATGATTTGTAATTGTAAACAGGATTCGATTAAATAAAATTGTTTAACGGCGCGTCAACGACGAGGTTATATTGCGCACATTAGTTTTTACATTCCATTATTCATACATTTTAATCAAATTAATTTAATCAATAAGGTTGTTAATTTTATTGGACACGAAATTAAAGTTATTTGACGAAACTGAATGGAATAATTGCAAAATGGCATATATTAGAGAAATGCAGAGGGGGGATTTCCTGGAAAGTAATATTGTGATTATTACAATAACGTGACTAAAAGGCTGGTAACAATTCAGTGTTTCCTGCAATACCTTCTGGTTTATCGAAGCAGAATGTGGATTTGCACTGTGACTTTGTTCCAAGACAACCGCCCCATTTATCACGCCCGGGTTGTGCGGGATTGGTTTGGTGCCAAGCATCATAGCTGATGGACTGGGTCACGAAGGGCTCAGTTATGAACCCCATTGGAAACGTCTGGGCCGAAGTCGTGAGAACCATGGAATACATGTCGTTGCGACCGGCCAACCCAGACCCTCTCTCTCTGGGACGCCGTTGAGACTGCCTGGCGGGAGGTGACTCAGAATCCTCTGATCTGCTCCATGCCAAGGTGTCCTGGAGAACAACGGAGGCTGGACACTGTCACATCCGTCCCACCAATGTGGACTGGTCCGGCTAGTTCCTCAGTCGGGACACGGGTCGTAGGTACGTGAGGCAGAAAGTCGTACAAGTTATTACAATGGAGTGAGGACTGGTAAATGATATATGTAAATGCACAGCTGGATAGGTAACAAAACCCACGTCTCGTGGTTTATTAACCCAACCTCCACCGTACACTGAAATGGCGAACAGTATGATAATAAACTAAATGTGAAATTGATTGTACATTAAAAATAAACACTGAGACATAGCTCTGAAGTGAGTGAAGTTACTAATAAATTGAACAAAGCAAGAAACAAGGAAAGATAATGAAATAATAAAGTGAGGCAAACGCCTGACTTACCAGATCTCTTTCTTCTCGAGAAACTACACACAATGTCAAAATGGGCTTGTGGTGACCTTGTCAGGGCCATCACGCATTTAGTATGATATTCCTCATACTCTTACAACAACATCAAATAGTACAAATAAAATGCATTCCCAGCGCGACAGAAAATAATACATAAGGCTAGAATTTGTTTTGACAGGCCAAAAGAGAAAATGTGCTACAATCGGAGTCGTCCAGACAGTTTGGACGGACTAACTAGGGCCGGATCAGGACGCCTAGCACAAAGAACCACCAGGGCACGTACTCACGTATATTTCACTAACATCATGCAAAGGCTGCCTCATAAGAGACACACCTAGCTCCGCACCAGCAAGGATTAAGAAAGGAAACGCTGTAAAAATAAAACTATGCAAACTTCTACGACAGTAGAAGAGTAGCCAGAGGGGCACAAGGCCGAACGTTAAATTTTACAAATACCCTGAATACAATGTGCCGTGGTAAATCCTCTGTGTCCGTCCTCACCGCTGGTCAACTCCGAAAGAGGTCGAGATAGGGACCTCGATTTACCAGCAAGACAATCTGAACTACGTCACATAGAACATTCTACGCCTGCGGCGATTCCGCCCCCTGTACTGAACAGTAGTCACAAGAGTCTAAGCGGCCGTGAGCGACCTTGACCTAACGATGCGCTATCTCTCGGCGTGCCGAGTAACAATTACAAATGTTTGAATAATGACAGGCGCGAAAATCAAGCTGTTACAACACTATTTATTAGATTAATATTATTTAATAGCGCGGCAACAACCAGTCATTTATTAATTTTGTTGATAATAAATCAAGGTCAAAAGGAGTGGTCGACCCAAGGGGCTGCCCTCTCCGACACTTGTGCATGATATATTGAGTTACTCCATTTGCTTTATGTCAAGTTTTCCGCTAGAAGTCGGCGCTAATTAATACTATTTCCGACATTACAATTATGACATTAATGGAGCTGTATTATTTTGTGAAATGCTTGTATTATCTTGTCTTGTCTGTTTTGTCGAAGACGACGAGGTAAGATGAAAACGGAAGGAAAGGGAAGAGAAAACAAGAATGTGCTGGCAAAAGCCCCCTCCAACCACTTATCTCCTAGAGGACGACCAAGTTGATCCAGATTGATTTAGATTATTAAAAAATAAAAAAATATTGATAGACACTCTCTCGTGGACATTCCCATATGTAGTAGAAAATAATTCGAATTATATTTAATATTTTAATTTTCAAATAGATAGTATTATAACTGCTTACGTTTCACAAATCATTAGATTTCATGGGGGGTATAGCATTAATTGAATCATTGTAGCTAGATATCAATGGGGATGGAGATATCGCCTGCTTAGCTTAGTGGTTAGAGCACTGGACCGGCAATTCAGGGACGTGGGTTCGATCCCCACAGTAGGCAAATATTTTCAATTTGCAGTTGGTATTTATTATCATCACCCCATCTGAGGTCATCAGAAAAAACCATGTTAGTCACCTGTCACCTATAAGTACTCATCGTATATGAGAAAAATCCATACGGGAAGTTGAATGTCAGTTGTCAAGCGTGGAAAGGATTCCACGGTCTTCTGACCTCTTCATCACGGGTCTCGGACTGTAGAAATACAGTTTATATGGAACAAAACCACTGCAGATTGGATCGCCTGCTTAGCTTAGTGGTTAGAGCACTGGACCGGCAATTCAGGGACGTGGGTTCGATCCCCACAGTAGGCAAATATTTTCAATTTGCAGTTGGCAGGATCTATCACCATAATTATGAAATGTATTGCAATTTTATCTTAATAACTCTTATCATTCTCAAGAACAGTTTGGTAGAAGGAACATTTCAAAGGAACTAAAAAGGGAAATTATACCTAAAAGGGAGTTTAAACCAATACTGAAAACGACAATTACTTATCACCACTACCCTGCTTTTCACACATTTTAGAATCAATCTTAAATAGGAGCTTTGTATTGTAAGAGAATTGCATATTATATCATGAGTCTTTGACTCGTGATGTTTTGTTTTGATTGGACTTGAGTAAGCAGTGAGTTGATTTGTTGAATTGTGTTTTGACGATGTATTTGACATGTGGTTTTGTGAATGCAAAATATATTATTTGATAACATTACATTTGCAAGAAAAGATTTGTTTAGTTTCATTTTACATATCAGAAGTGGGATTTGAAAAGAAAATCGACAGAACTTGAAAAGTAAATATCTATTTTACTCTTTAACATTTCACCCATGGATCCACCACCACCCGGAACTGATTCTCAATCCGTAGCAATGGCAATGATGTTTCGCCACATGCTAGAAGAATCGAAGAGAGAACGAGATGAAGCACGAGAAGAATCGAAGAGAGAACGAGAAGAAACGAAGAAAGAACTAGAAGAGGAACGCAAGCGAGCTGCAGACAGAGAATCATTGAAAGATGAACAGATGATGGAGATGTTTCGTTTAATTACGGAGGTAAGAAGTTCGCCTGAGCGTCCGGATGATTCGCGGCCAATTGATCGCAACGTCGTGACGTCCTACCAGGTGATACCCGATTTAACTAAATCTATAGAGAAATTTAATGGGGAAGCTGATGACTCGATTGCTAAAGAATGGATTAGTACGATTAAGTATGAAAGTAAGAAGTATTAAGTAAGAATGTAGTATTGCATGGCAATACTACATTGCTGGCAAGATGCTTTTACATTAGAAACAGCATGTTCAAATTTAACGAGAGCCGCTAAAGCATGGTATTCGATCCGCCACAAGGCGGTGGATGATTTGGCTGGTTGAATTCTGTGAAGCTGCATCAATTAATTTACCTTTTATGGTGTGTTTGCATGGCTGTTGATTGAATTGGACACCAAAAGGAAGATACTGATCTCAGGTTTGATCTAAGATATACATTTTGATATTCCATACACGATATCGTGAATTATGGCACTGTGAACATCTCCATTTCGATCTCTCAAACTTCCATGAAAACATAATTTGTAGAAATCACGCCTACTGGATCATAAAAACAGAACCAAGGTATAAAGAAAATTGATGCAGATCATCGACTGAGTTTATAGAAATTGCGGTTGCGAAGTAGTCCGCCTCTAAGCGGTGCAACCTGGTTAACATTAAACAGACTACAAAAACGGATGCCAAACTGTTAACAATTGTTGATCTCCTGGCAGAGAATTGGAATACAATGGAATAGTCATTAAGGTTTATATAATTAAGATAATTATTAAGAAGAAAATTAGTAAATTATGAATAGAATGTTGTCATCACAAACGGCTACAAAGAATATTGGAGCGTCACTACGGATCTGCCAATTGAACATAGAAGGCATTAGTAGATCTAAGTCCGACTATTTGTCAAGGATGTTGGAAGAAGAGAATATCGATGTAGCACTGATTCAAGAGACTCATACGGACAGTAATGCAGACTTGGAAGCAAGAGGAACAGTTATGGGATACCGATTGGTAACTTCTATTAACCACGCCACCTATGGTATTGAAACTTATGTTAAGGAGGACATCGCAAACGTTGATGTGATCGATTGTACTTCATGTAACAATGTATTCTCTAATGCGATCAAAGTGAATAATATTACAGTTATAAATATTTACAAACCACCTGGGACTCAATGGCCGACAACACCATTGCAAACTTACGACCATCCATCAATTTATGCCGGTGATTTTAACAGCCACCATATTGATTGGAGATATGACCAAAGTGATGAAAACGGCGAAGCTATTGCTTCATGGGCTGATCATAAGAATATGAACTTGATTTTTGACTCCAAAGATAGAGGCACGTTCCACTCAGCCCGCTGGAATAAGGATTATAACCCCGATCTATGCTTCGTAAGTACTGATAATGACGGTCGGCCCGTTCACGTAACAAGAAATGTCCTACCTGGTTTTCCTCGCAGCCAGCATCGTCCTGTCATATTAGATGTTGGTATTAAAGTCCCATTGGTTAATTCCATACGTAAACCCAGATGGAACTTTCAAAAGGCCAATTGGGAAAAATATAGCAAGAGATTGGACGATGCAGTTCGTTTTATACCACCGACTGTAGAATGCTACGATCGTTTCTCTAGACTCGTCATACAGACTGCTAAAAACTGCATCCCTCGGGGTTTTCGCAAGGAGTACATTCCTTGTTGGAATGAAGAAAGCAACCGCCTGTATGAAGAATATTGTGACACCGGTAGTCAAGAATCTGCTGAAGAGTTGCTGAAGTCTTTAGACCAGATGCGAAGAGAAAAATGGACCTCCACAGTTGAAAGCATGTCCTTCACGCATTCTAGTCGAAAAGCGTGGGAAGTTTTGCGCAAATTAGGAGGAGCCTCGGTACCACTTCCCAACAAACCAAAGATTCACCCTAATCAAGTTGCCTCACGCATTGTACAGTTGTCTAAATCAAAGGTGGACAAAGTCTTTACAAGAACAGTGAATAAGGAGTTGCAGGATCTTAGAAAACAAGCCGAAACTGAGAGTTTCTTCTCGAGACCATTCTCAGAAGAAGAAATTGACAAAGCACTTTATGTCACGAAGACAGGCAAAGCGGCAGGATTCGACAGCGTTTATCCAGAGTTCCTTACTCATAGTGGTCGTAAAACAAGACTTTGGCTTGCACAGTTCTATACCCACATTTTGGAAACTGGAAAACTTCCAGCTATATTCAAAAAGACCAAGATCATCGCTCTCCTGAAGCCAGGGAAACCTTGTGACCAACCTGAAAGCTATCGACCCATAGCTCTGTTGTCAGTATCACTTAAACTGTTGGAGAGATTGCTTTATAATCGTATTGGCCCTGAAATAGAAAATATGCTCCAACCAGAGCAGGCAGGGTTTAGGAGAGGTAGAAATTGCACCGATCAGGTCCTGGGACTTACCAATCATATTGAGAATGGCTTTCAGAGAAAACTGAAAACAGCGGTAGCCTTCATTGATCTTACAGCTGCTTATGATACAGTTTGGAAAAAGGGTCTGCTGACAAAACTGTTCAAAGTAGTTCCATGTCTTAAGGTTTGCGATCTCATTAGTAATATGTTGAGTGATCGTTACTTTCAAGTATTCATGAATGATGATTGCAGCAGAATCAGGAAGTTAAACAACGGACTCCCCCAAGGTTCAGTATTAGCTCCTTCTCTCTTTAACCTGTACATCGCCGATCTGCCTACATCAATTGCGAGGAAATTCATCTATGCTGATGACATGGCATATGCAGTTCAGCATAAGGACTTCAGCCATATGGAGAATACGCTAACTGATGATTTAGAGGGGCTGAGCGAATATTGCGCAAAGTGGCGATTACAGCCAAGTGCCACGAAGACTGAAGTCACCTGCTTTCATCTCAACAACAGCGAGGCAAATAGGCAATTGGAAGTGGTCATGAATGGTGCGGTGTTGAAACACAATTCTAAACCTAAATACCTAGGCGTAACACTTGATAGAACTCTCACATACGATGCTCATCTAACAAACACGGCCGCCAAACTTCGTACTCGAAACAATATCATTCAAAAGCTGGCATATACATCATGGGGAGCGTCCGCAAGCTGTATTCGCATATCTGCACTTGCTCTGGTGTACTCGGCTGCTGAGTATTGCGCTCCTGTTTGGCTTACTAGCTGCCACACCAGCAAAGTTGATGTGCAGTTGAACGCAACCATGAGACGGATAACAGGCACATTACGCTCAACTCCACTTGCTTGGTTACCGGCACTCAGCAATATTGCACCACCTGACTTGCGGAGGAAACAAGCTTTACTGAAGGAGCACGAGAAGATTGTGAACAACCCTGATATACCTATTAGGGCTGACCTATATAATCCTCCGCTTTTTAGACTAAAATCAAGAAAGCCTCCATTAGCTCTGGCTCGGAGATAGCTGGACGAGAACTTTGAGGTCAGTGGCACATGGGATTCTCAGTGGATTCAAGGAAACAGGAGCAGTCCCATCTTCAGCTTCTCAAGTACAGGTCGACCATCGGACCACCTGCAGTTTCAGTTACCAAGGAAGGCTTGGTGCAACCTAAATCGCTTGCGAACAGAACAAGGCCGATGCAACTACCTTATGCACAAATGGGGGTTCGTTGACAGCGCAAGTTGCATCTGCGGGCAGCAGGAACAAACTACCAATCATATCATGATGGAATGCGCTGTCCTGAAATATACTGGTGACATCCAGGATATTGCCGACCTCAAAGGCGAAGCTATTGATTGGCTGACCTCTTTAAATTTGTAATTTATTGTTAAAATTTAGATTTTTTAGAACAATTTATTTTATTTTAAGTATATGTGATTAATATTTAATAAGACTTTGTATTCCAATAAAATCCATACGATAAATAAATAATAAGAGCAGAAATTAAAACTTTTGCTGAATTCGAGAAGCAATTTAGAAACTCTTTTACGGGAGGACTAAGTATGACCGAGAAATGGAACCGTATGCAGAGTCGTGTCCAAAAGAAGGACGAAAACACTATTAAATATGTTTTAGAAAAACTGAAACTTTGCCATGACCTTGAACTCGATATGAGTGATACAGTAAAACAAGTAATAGTTGGAATTTGGTCAAGACAGTTAGTTACAATATTGCTATCTATCACATTTGACAACACTGATATACTTTTGCGTGAAATCAGAGATTTCGAAGAGGTAGAGAAACAGAGACAAGAAAGATTCCCGAAGATTGAAGTAAAAAGACCAATAGCAAGCCAGAAAAGGGAAACGAACACGTAGGTTCTAATAAACAAGTGACCATTGAACGAAAAGACGTTTATCAGAATGATGGTAAATGTTTTAATTGCAACGACCTTGGGCATATCTCGAAAGACTGTTCGAAACCAAAACGTCAATACACCTGTCATACATGCGGTAAAATCGGTCACACTAGTAAATTTTGTCGAGAGAATATATCATCAGAGAGAGAAACTATTGAAAATCTTGAAGAATATGATAATTCGTATCTGAATAAGTATGTTAAATTGGCATCAGTCAATGATAATGACGTCCAAGCAATGATTGATACAGGTAGTAGTACATGCACCATGCAAGCATCAACTGCGTGTCGTTGTAGGATCAATGTTACAGAAACGAGAAAAGAGTTGTTTGGATTTGGTGATATGGAAAAAGGAAGCACTCCGTTGGGGCAAGCAACTGTAGATATCGTTATCGATGGAGTAAAAGGAGAGAATGTGAATATATTCATTGTTCCTGACAAAGCGCAATCAGTGGAATTACTAGTTGGCAGAAATTGGACTGAACTACCACATATCGCATTTGTAAAGATTGATGATACATTTAGTGTTGGGTATCGCGACGACAATCCATTCCGGCATCTGCATTGCAAGGACACAACGAGAGTCAAACTATTAGTCAACGAGACTACACCTTTGGAGAAAAATACTGTTAACTTTGCTCGCGTACAAACAAAAGGCACAAATAGTAATGATTTGATTATGTTCAAACAGCACGGAGAAAACACAAATATTATGTTTCAACTAAATAAAGGAGAAACAGAAATTCCTTTAATTAACTCAGGGAGTGATATCAAAGTTATCAAGAGAAATCAGAGTATTGGTCGCGCGGAGATAGTCGAAAATCCTCCTATGACAATTGAGGAATGTAGCAAGAAACCTGTGATTTTAAAAGAAGACTTAAAATTTGGTGAGAAATTATCAGAAACCGATGTAAATGAGTTTTTGGCATTATTGAACACTTATCGGGACACATTTGCAATGCCATTGAGGAAATTAGGTTGTACTAAGTTAATGAAGACGGATCCAAGAAAGAAGTCGAAGTATCGAAGAAGGAGTATCGAAGGAAGTAAGACATATTGTTGCAAAGCATACAAAACTAATGCGGACGAGAGGAAAGAATTCGCAAATATTGTTAAAGAATGGAAATCACATGGGATTGTTACTACTATAGTAACACTATTAGTTATTAGTATTATGTTACTATTAGTTCTTCCTATTATATCAATGCCAATTGAAAAACCATCACATCGTGATTGGGATCTACGAATCGAAGAAGTCAAACGAAATCTGAACAGCTCAACAAACTCATCATCATCACTTCCGGTTTTAATGGCACCGACATTGAGTCATACTGGCCAGCGTTAATTTATATACCTATTCGATAATGTAGTTTTATAATAATATGTAATTATTATTATGCTTTATATTTTACACTCGTTGTATTTTAGCACATAGGCTAGCTTTAGTTATTGATAGATACTTAGTAGTTATTTAAAATTCAGAATTACGGAGGATATCAGTTATCACCACGTGTCGATCGAAGTTGAATGGCCAAGACTTGAGTCCTATAAGCCAGCTTATATTTATTTTAAATTCACTTTTTCACTCGGCGTATTTATTGGCACTTGACCATTTGGTCTTATTGGCCAGCTTTAGTTATGATATCTATTTAATTGTGGTGGTGATAACTATTAGCACACGAATTCTGTTCTTGTAATGGCGCCTGACATTTATCAGATAGGCCAGCGGTATTTTGTGGACTCTCCCCAACGGAGGTTGAAGAGGAACAGCTCAACAAACAAATCAACAGGTGAAACGCAGTGGACATCACCTGAGGAGCTACGAGAACAAGCTAGAGAAAATATTGAAGCCGAACAACTAGCATACAAGTTACAATATGATAAAAGACATTTTGTCCGCGCCGAGTAGGCGCTTGTGTTTAGTTATTAGTTTCCTGCCCATTCCCTGTCCTTGACTCACCTCTCAGTTGTTCTTGGAACTATTTTTCCTCCCTCCTTCCACCCCTGTTATTGCGCTACCTGTTTACCTATCCCCGCGCAATAATACTTTGCCTATACCACAGTGTATTTGATTTACCGGTGGCAGGTGCACAGTTTACTACCCAACGTCTGACCGTTCACATCGTCCGAGCGGTCATTCGAGTTACTCACGTACAGTGCTATCAGCAACATCGCCTTGCCGATCAGCATTACTTAGCTCAGCACAGTGAACCTACAATTCAACTGCGCCCACGCTTTTACAGTATACAGTGCGTTTAATATTACCTCCAGCAATACCGTTTTAGACAATACTCTACGATCTGCGTGAAGTGCGACTCCCACAAGTATTTCCATTCTCTTCCCTGTGGACTCTGAATGCAATTCTTTCCTCGCCACGCCTACCCGCGCCACGCTGTGTCTGAGAGGTCGTCTGGCCCATTTCTACTTCTACACTGGTAAGTACCTGCCATTAGGTAACATTGAATGAACTGTGGTGTATGGCCTCTAGCCATTGGTCCCTTGATTGCCGTCACTATCCCGTGCTCATTTACGGTTGCATCAGCTCTCTTAACGCTGCTGCACCCGATCTTAGATTAGATTAATAGTTTTTAACGGCGCGTCAACGACGAGGTTATATTGCGCACATTAATTTTTTTACTTTAAACTTTGTTGAATTAAGTGGAGGACATTGGGAGGGGGTTGACCTAACGGGCCCGATCCGGGGGAGTCCAGCACTGGTGGGAAGGCCAGGCCGGAATGGGGACGGACCGGGGGGTGTAAGGATTCGGGCCGGCGGAACCCGATTTTAGGGGGATCACCATCTCAAGGGGGAAGGCCGGCCCGATGGGGACCGCAAATTTAAGGGAGGACATGGTTAGGCCGACCCTGGCTGCTCTTTGTCTAGACCTCACCACTGACCTGTCCGGCATGGGTAGCCCTTACACATGAGCATATGCTCGCCGGCGTAGCTGCAATGGATCGTTGGCCACACAAACCCCACCACCGCGATAAGGTGGCAGCCGTCGGTGGGGTCACCCGATCTTACTCTCCAGGACCAGACTCCACTATCTGGCCTTAACACATTTCATTGCACCAATGTTCACTGTCGGGGAAATTGCTGTCATGCGAAGAGCCCCAATTCATACTCGTGACACAAATGAAATACCGAGGACCATTAGTTGTGATCAGTGTCTTACCTGGTGACACTTACGATACCACTTGGCGATACGAGAAACTTACGAGAACAAATATTTCTATACGACAACAGCTCATGCTTCACAACTGAAGTCATGGGCCACTACCAGACATACCACCGGACCAAGACGATACAAGTGATGAAGACGATGATAACTCAATTGAGGACAATTGACAGATAGGATGGCCGAATGTAAGAGAATTGCATATTATATCATGAGTCTTTGACTCATGATGTTTTGTTTTGATTGGACTTGAGTAAGCAGTGAGTTGATTTGTTGAATTGTGTTTTGACGATGTATTTGACATGTGGTTTTGTGAATGCAAAATATATTATTTGATGACATTACATTTGCAAGAAAAGATTTGTTTAGTTTCATTTTACAGTTTTTTTTTTTTTTTTGTTATTGTTAAGGTGCGTCGACATCTAAGGTCATTTAGCACTTATCCCTATATGATTAAAACTTTAAATTTTGTCCATAAAATTAGAAACTTTTAAAAACTTGAAGAGCTTGTCTATTTCTTCAGGCGAGTCTGACAGTACTTTACTATGACAATCTCCCATTGACAGTTGGTTCCTTAATTGGTTAAGATGTTGGCAGTCGATAAGTATGTGGCGAACCGTTAAAACTATATCACAATGTTCACACTTAGGAGGGACTTTTTCAGGGGAGAACAGATATGCATGTGTAACACGTGTGTGGCCTATTCTCAGACGAGTGAGTACTACTTCTTCTCGTCTGCAGCGACGAGCTGAAGAATCCCATGATTCCACTGTAGGCTTAATTTCCTTCAGCTTGTTGCTTGTTTCTGAGTCCCATATATTTTGGAATTTTTCCCTGAATAAGGATTTGAAATGGTGTTTCAAATCACCGGTTGTTATTCGTGTGTCATCGATGTCGGTCTTATCCGTGGCTTCTTTTGCTGCTCGATCAGCAAGCTCATTTCCTTTAATGCCACAATGTCCAGGAATCCAACATAAAACAATTCTGGCTTCCTGCGATTCCAGGGTGGTTAGAAGGATTTATATTTCCTGGACAAGGAAATCAGTGGGGAACAGGTATTTAATAGCCTGGATCGAGCTAAGGGAGTCACTAAAGATTAAAAACGACTTTTCCTGTCTCCCCTTAATATGTTGTAGCGCTTTTAAGATGGCGTACAATTCTGCATTGTACACACTACATAGTCGGTCCAGTTTAAAACTATATGCCACGTTTGGTCTTGAGATAAATGCACATCCAACAGCGTCATTTATTCTCGAACCATCCGTGTAGTAGGAGATAAAACCCTCGTAGTTACGGCATATTTGCCTGTAGTATTGTTGATATACTACTGGACTTGTGCATTGCTTGTCTAAAACAGTCAAGTCTGTAATGCATACAGGTTGTGACACGAGCCAAGGCGGTAACTTGCTAAACTGAATAGGGTACACTCTTGGTATCCTAAATTTAGTCTCAATTAAGAGATGCGATAACCGAAGGCCAGTGGGCAACGTAGACGACGGTCTTGCATTGTACAGTGGCTCAAATCTCGGTGAAAACATCGGTTGGAATGTAGGATGTTTCTTTATACCATATATTTTAGATGCCGCGCTGCCAAGAAGGTATTGTCTTCGTACTGCAAGAGGCGGTTCCCCTGACTCGCAATATATGCTCTCGATGCGGCTGGTACGAAGTGCTCCTGTGGCTAGTCTAATACCTGCATTATGGACGGTGTTAAGAGGTTTCAAGTAACTGTTCCTAGCAGAATCATAGACTACACTACCATAATCTAGCTTTGATCGTATCAGTGATCTGTAAATTCGTAGCATGGTGGTTCGATCTGCACCCCAGTTGGACCCGCTTAAGTATCGCATTAGATTCAGGTTCTTGCTACATTTACTTTTCAGTTCTGAAATATGAGCTTTCCAATTAAGTTTGGTATCGAATCGTAGGCCCAAGAACCTGGCAGATAAAGCAAAGGATAACTGTTCGCCTCCAAGGAATAAATCCGGCTGAGGAAAAAGCCCCCGTATGCGAGTGAAATGCATACAAGTAGTTTTTGTTGATGAGAACTTAAACCCCGTCCGAGAAGCCCATTTTTCTAACTTGTTAATTGTAACCTGAATTTGTCGGGATGCAATCGCTAATCTGGATGATTTAAAACAAATCGCTAGATCATCGACAAAAAGGGACGAGAATACAGAGGACGGTACACATTTCACAATATCATTGATTACAATAGCAAAGAGAGTTACACTGAGAACGGATCCTTGTGGAATTCCGTTTTCTTGCACGTAGCTTGCTGACATTGCGCTTCCTATGCGGACCCTAAAACTTCTAGATGACATAAAATTCTCAATAAATCTGGGGAGATGACCTTTTAGACCCCATGATCTTAACTTTTGCAAGATATTATGTCGCCAAGTGGTGTCATACGCCTTCTCCAAGTCAAAGTATACAGCCACTACATGTTGTTTGGTAAGAAAGGCATCTTGGAGGTAGCTTTCCATCCTTATTAAATGGTCAAGTGTACTGCGGTTCTTCCTAAATCCCGATTGTACTGTACATATTAGATTGTGACGTTCTAGAAACCAAATTAGGCGACTGTTTATCATTTTTTCCATTACCTTACACAAACAGCTTGTATTTTACAGTATTATACCCAGAAAAAAATAACACCTTTAGTATCAACGGAAGCCCGAAACAGATGGACAACCAATGGTCCCGTTGCAGAACAACCAAAGAATGTTTAATGGTCCAGTCAGATTTCTGTCCATCACGAGATTCATGAGAAATCAAGAAAGAAAGAAAGAAAGTGTTAAGGGAGGCCATGGGAAAGGGTCGACCTAAGGGGGCCCGGCCCGGAGGAGTCCAGCACTGGTGGGAATGGGGACGGACCGGGGCTGAGGGAGGCTTCGGGCCTGAGGGACATCTCGAGGTGGTCGAAGAGCCACAGGTGAGTACAGTGACGAAAGTGACGTAACTAGAGAGAAGAGATATGAGGTCGCTCATTTACAATGTAATGCAAGGCGCCCAATGCAAGGGCTGGATAGAGTGTTGGCCAAGTCCAATAGATCTGGGGAAAATAGAGAAAATAGCACTAAAAGATAAGGGCACAATGCTCTCAGCAAAGATATTTTAACTGCATAATTTACTATTGACACAATTGTGTTATGTTTCACTTAAACATAATCCTTCTACTTCTTAATGGTAATTCTGAGCTCCAAAGGCTTGATAATATAAATAACCCTCAAATATATTAAACTTTTTAATTATCTCAATCACCCTTCATTACTATATAGTCCGGTTCAAGGTAGAAATACGGTGATAATTTCAATAGCATTTTTAATTAAGCGACATTATTAGCTAAGTCAGTGGGTTTCAGTTAGTAATTTAGCGTAGGTTATTAAGTGTAAATACTTAATGAGGTGTTGAGTTAACTGTAATAGAGTACTGCATAATTCAATCAATATTTAACATTATTTCCAATATGTCTTCCGTCAACGCCTAGCTGCTTTTTATTTTAAATGCCACAAATGTTTTCTTGCAGCACAAAACGCTTCTTACCATTTGAACAGAGAAGTCACTGGCAAAGATACTTGAACTCCTCACATTTCCCACATAGGAAAACTTAAGCGCTCTCTAACATGATAATACAAAACGTCCTTCCTGTTACAACGCCTCTTGCAATTTGAACAGAGAAGTCACTGGCAAAGATACTTGAACTCCTCACATTTCCCACATAGGAAAACTGAAGCGCTCTCTAACATGATAATACAAAACGTCCTTCCTGTTACAACGCCTCTTGCAATTTGAACAGAGAAGTCACTGGCAAAGATACTTGAACTCCTCACATTTCCCACATAGGAAAACTTAAGCGCTCTCTAACATGATAATACAAAACGTCCTTCCTGTTACAACGCCTCTTGCAATTTGAACAGAGAAGTCACTGGCAAAGATACTTGAACTCCTCACATTTCCCACATAGGAAAACTGAAGCGCTCTCTAACATGATAATACAAAACGTCCTTCCTGTTACAACGCCTCTTGCAATTTGAACAGAGAAGTCACTGGCAAAGATACTTGAACTCCTCACATTTCCCACATAGGAAAACTGAAGCGCTCTCTAACATGATAATACAAAACGTCCTTCCTGTTACAAAACTTCTTGCAATTTGAACAGAGAAGTCACTGGCAAAGATACTTGAACTCCTCACATTTCCCACATAGGAAAACTGAAGCGCTCTCTAACATGATAATACAAAACGTCCTTCCTGTTACAAAACTTCTTGCAATTTGAACAGAGAAGTCACTGGCAAAGATACTTGAACTCCTCACATTTCCCACATAGGAAAACTTAAGCGCTCTCTAACATGATAATACAAAACGTCCTTCCTGTTACAACGCCTCTTGCAATTTGAACAGAGAAGTCACTGGCAAAGATACTTGAACTCCTCACATTTCCCACATAGGAAAACTGAAGCGCTCTCTAACATGATAATACAAAACGTCCTTCCTGTTACAAAACTTCTTGCAATTTGAACAGAGAAGTCACTGGCAAAGATACTTGAACTCCTCACATTTCCCACATAGGAAAACTGAAGCGCTCTCTAACATGATAATACAAAACGTCCTTCCTGTTACAAAACTTCTTGCAATTTGAACAGAGAAGTCACTGGCAAAGATACTTGAACTCCTCACATTTCCCACATAGGAAAACTTAAGCGCTCTCTAACATGATAATACAAAACGTCCTTCCTGTTACAACGCCTCTTGCAATTTGAACAGAGAAGTCACTGGCAAAGATACTTGAACTCCTCACATTTCCCACATAGGAAAACTGAAGCGCTCTCTAACATGATAATACAAAACGTCCTTCCTGTTACAAAACTTCTTGCAATTTGAACAGAGAAGTCACTGGCAAAGATACTTGAACTCCTCACATTTCCCACATAGGAAAACTGAAGCGCTCTCTAACATGATAATACAAAACGTCCTTCCTGTTACAAAACTTCTTGCAATTAAAGCATTGTAATGTGTTGACCGAGTCAGTCACAACCGCAAGCTCTCGATAGCAAATGTTAATAATACGAGTTCGCTGCGATCTCTGAATTCAGCTGAGCACTCAGCACATTGGAAGACAGCATGTGGAATATCTCTTAACACCAGCAGAAGTTGTGGCGACGGGAGGAAACTTATAAGGACACGAGAGTTGACGTCTCAATTTTTTGCTAAAAATGGCACAGCTTCTTCTAGTTATGTACATTATCGGAGTACAGATAACGGAGTACAGCCAACTTTCACTTGATCAAGAACTTGGTACATTCATTTCACTGGGGGTCATTTCATGTAATGAGGTCGCCATAATCCGATGGAATAAGTTTGGTTCAGTGCTTGCTCAGGTCTGTTCTAAATGGTTGTAAATAATTTAAGTCATTAAAGTTTTGGATGTTTTTTATTTAATTTTAATTTTAATTTATTAAATTAAAAAATATAAGAATATGCACAAGATCTCTGCGGAGTATTCCAGTGGTAACATTCATCTCTGGACCACAGACCAGTGGAATTTCGCGGGACTCGGCTGCATTTTCCGACAATAATGCATAGATGGCGTTCAGGTCCCACACTGTCAATTGTCTTCCCGCCCCCACACCTTGAACTTGAAAGTCGCAACGCAAGCAAGTACCTAGGCAAGAAGCAACAAGCGTATAGCAACATACTCCTGTTGAAAGCACGTAATTCCTACAGATCGAAGTTTGTAATAGGATTTCAGAGCGTACTTACTGCATGCCAAGGTGAGTGACGTCACAGTGCTACGTGTAAAACTTAGCACATGATGTAGTGCGCAGTTTTACCTACTGTTGGTTACTTCATAAAACCGAAGCAAAACATGCGCAAACCCTCGACATCTTGCAACAATACCAACGAAGCAACAATCTGCGCATCTTCGGAATAATGGAGAGCGAGGGTGAAAGCACCGACCGGCTGGTGCTGCACGTAGTGGCGGATGTCGGAGTCGTCCTTACCCTGTAGGACATTGACAGCAGCCATCGCGTGGGGTGGTCCAAGGGGGAGAGAAGGTCTGCTCGTACCGGAAGAGGGCAGCTCTCTTCAAGAACAAGCGCTACCTGAAGGGAACAGGAACTACTATCCGGGAAGATCTCTCTACAGGGCGGCTGGCACATCTAAACAAAGCAATTGAAGCCTTTACCGTGAAAAAGGTGTGGACTGTTGACGGCAACATCGTAGTCAAAACGGGGAGAGGGACTGGCAGTCGCAAAACCTATATGAATTGCGACAGCGAGCTGAAGAGCTACTTTTGTGTACCTGCTTTCATTACTTATGTAAGATGTTTGCCAAAACATGATTTTTTACATTAAAATTCCTAATTTGGGTAGGAAAGGGTTAATATATACTTGGATGTTCGTTTTGTCTGCACCTAGGAGAACTGATTGGGGCCAATAAAATTTGGTATACTCATTGAATTATCATTGTATATGCCAACAAGTTGTTAAATATACGAGCCGCTGTAAACCTATTGGCAGTGGAGGATTCGATATGCAGCAGTGAAACACAGAGTAACTGAACATAAGCGCGAGTGCATTGAAACCCCTCACTGACTTGTATGCGTGTTAAACATACAGAGCGCGCAGCAACACACACACGTCCGACACGTTGAGCCTCCGACTGCCGACTAACAATCTCAACATATCGCGGCTGGCTGGTGATTTCAGGACAGCTTCAGGGAGTTTACACAATTTTTCGAGAACAAAACCACAAGTGTCTGTGCAATTCGTGTAAAATGTGATATTTTTTACGAATAATTCAATTTTCAATAGATCTGGCCACGTGTATGTTTTCATTTTACTTTTGTCAAAAATATGGATGTTTTCTTAATCGAGTTTCCCTATATCATGGCGTCTCAGTAACAAGTGGTGCCCGCGCGATGCGATGTTTTCTTCGGTAGATTCTCAGAGTGATGTCCGAGTTTCTTATTTTATTGTTGAATTATTAGGAAGCTAAAATCTAGTATTAGGGAATTTCTAAGCTCTATAGATGTATCTCATTCAATTCAATTATTTATTCAAAATAATACCAGCCAATACAAACAAACGGAGCTAGAAGCACATGCTCGTGTGAGCTAGCTAACATGTTAACATCATGTTAACGAACATTTTGACATCTTATGATCGAGCAGTTATATTTTCAATTGTGTGGGCGACGTAGGCATTTATTTTATAAAACAATTAGTAGGCATTTATATTCAGAAAAGTCTTTTGAAATCTACAATTTTAATGAATTTTTTTCTTCTTATTTTATTGTTGAATTAGCTGGCTGTGAAACGCTAGTAATGGGGAGAAATGTCCAACCCCACCAGTAGTATATCTCATGCACAAGTTATTTGAATGTTTCTTCTGTTGGATGACTTGGTAGGAGGAGACACGGCGGGCGTTGGTCGCTTGCTGAATGTGTGCGCTGGTGGGCGAAGAGGTAACTATTAGCATGAGTGCATCGGTGCGGCTTCTCAGAGGAACGCCTCTTCTTATACGCCATGCTGTGTCATGCATCTCATCATCTTCACATCAAATTATCCATATTATAACACGTGCCACACTTCTTCTGCAAAATTTTTAGGTAAAGACAGTGTAGTCCGTGACTTTTTAAATAAATAGTATTCATTCTAAATTTGAGCCATGCATATTGGCAATGTTTTAGAAGATAATTGTATCGCCTTCATAGAATTCCTAATTTTCAGACAATGGTTCGAGTATAATATGCTAGGAAAACCGATCGGGGAGCTGGCGGCAAGTACAGTCAAGAAGATCTCGACAAAGCAATCGATGACGTGAAAAAGAATGTTATGACAGTCTACGGAGCTTCCAAGAAGTACAGTATCTAAAAAATTCTGCACTGAAAAGTAGTGATATCAAAAAATGGGCCAAGTCAAAACTTTATTTGAAAATCAAAAAATACTTGGCGCATCGTGTATACATAGTTTAGAAGTATAGACCAGATAGAAAATATACATCAAATACATAATACATAATATAGTATACCTATTATGCCCTAAAAAAACGATGCGCCAAGTATTTTTTGATTTTCAAATAAAGTTTTGACTTGGCCCATTTTTTGATATCACTACTTTTCAGTGCAGAATTTTTTAGATTTCATAATTTTTTTTAGTTGAAGAGACTTGGCTGGTATTTTTTACACGGAGTGTTTTTTATGGGGATATCACTCCTTTTTTTAGTTTATTCTTAGAACTTGTGACGTCATATCGATTGAACAATTACTAAATCCATTAAAAAAAGTCGCCATTGACAATTTGGTTTACTAATGAAAATCTGCGTATGGTACTATATATTTGCTTTAAATGATTTTTCATGAAGAATAGCAAAGGTTTCATTCCTATCATTCAACCGAGTTCCGAGATATCGCAACACTTCGGTTTTCAAAATGGCTGCTGAACTTACTGCACTGCCACAAAGAATGTATATCTATAAATGATGTGTATCATTTTAAGTTTTCTGAATATGTATTCATTATATAGGAGGGGATTATAATAATTTGTAAATTTGAATGACGTCATTTCCGGTCTCATAAATAGGAAATTTCTAGTGTGACTGTTCCTATTTCATAGAGATGACCTTCCGAATCGTTTAGCGGTAGTTTCATACCGATCAGTCAACCAATTTTCAAGATATGACGTTACTTCCTGTTTCAAAATGGCTGCTGAAATCACTGACCCCTTGAATTATAATTAAAACATGATTACATTTTATTATAAGCTGTCCCAAATAGTATTTTTATTGTATCAAAATGTAAATTTGTGAGATTTTTAAAATGTGTGACGTCATTTCCGGTTTCGGTATGGGAAACTGCAAATATTATTGATGATTATACATAAAGTTGACCGTCTTAATTGTTTAGCGCTGGTTTCGTTCAAATCTATTTAGCCGTTATTGACATATGATGTCACTTCCGGTTTCAAAATGGCGGCTTCCGGTTGGTTTTATAATAAGTCAAATGAGATATCAAAAGTACATACGTTACATAAATAACAAAATAATCGGATCAAATTTGTTGCCGAAATGCCAATCGATGTATTTTAAATTTCATGACGTCATTTCCGGTTTCGTGAACATAAATTTTAGTCTGTTGCTATTGATAATCCATATAGTTGACCGTCTGAATCGTTTGGCGCAAATTTCGTTCCGATCAATTTAGCGGTTGACGAGATATGACGTCACTTCCGGTTTCAAAATGGCGGCACAAAAAATTTATGGGGTGAAGGTTAAATCAGACGCCAAAAGTGCACACGTGGTAAAAATGTGAGATCAATCGGTTCAACCGTTAAGGCTGTGGCCTGTTTACCGGATTTGAATTCCAGGAGACTACTACTACTACTACTACTACTACTACTGAGATTATTATTATTATTATTATGAAAACCGCCCTAAAACACTGTTTTCACGGCCCTCTAGCGCGCAAAGGGCGTAACCTATTGTTCCCAAATTTGGTATATGTTGTAGGGTGGGCCATAGCTCGAAATTAAGATATATCGCAACAATGTGAGATTTTCCAATTTTAAGATCCAGTAGGCCGAAAATGCCACTTTGATGCTTACAGTAAAAGTGGGTTTGCTCCAGCCTTTATATGAGAGTGTGCGCGCGCCGTACGACTTGGCTGGCGTGGAGCGACCGCTCCACTAGATACCGCGAAACACACTCCACTTAAAGATCACTGGGTGGAAAGGGAAAAGCCCAAGCGAGTGTTCCAAAAATGATCGCGGAGGAGCGGGTGAGTACAGACATTCCTCGGGACCGTGTCTGGTGAAGGAAAGACGACCTTGAAGTGCGTGAAACCCCCGCGCAAGCTAGGAGATGATGCATGCTCGTAATATCCTCTCATATTAAAGAGATTCCTAACCAAGAACATGACGGAAAACCAGTCTGATCGCGATTACAATATGGTGTGATATCACTGGCAGGTGTAATCTAGGTCACATTGACTGCATTGGAACTTATACTTCTTTGAATGACGTAGTTTGTGTTTTGTCCGACTGCCGCATGAGGAGCTCTTGATCGAGCAGACGTTTCGGAGAATGCGTGCGCAGGTGAACTACAAGCGCGCTCTCTCTACTAAAAATAAAGAACTAAAACACTTCAACTGCATCAAGTGTCCTATACTGGGGAATAACGCAGCTTGTGGCTTACACGGAAGCTGCTGGAGGTACGCTTGTAAGTGCAGGCATCGCAGTGCATAACTGCCAGTTTAAGAAACATTGCAAGATGTAAAAGTACATTCATTTTATCAAGGATTTAGTGTCTGTTAGGTAAATTAATATAATTTGTACATGTCTAAATAGTAGTGTAATGAGTTGGAATAAAAAGCATCAAGTCTACGAAGTCGTCAATACATTTACTCTTTAAGATGGACAAAGAGAGTCTGTTATACGATTAGTTAATATCGGACAGCACTGATTGCGTATCGATTAGTTTCTGTTTAACACCGGCCGACTTGTCTCAAGTCCTTTGGAAATTGTTAATGTCATTTATTTAGTTCTTCATTCTCGTCCGACCGAGATTTTGAAGTCTCGGCCACTTTGAAGGGTTGTCCAGAAGCAACGGAACCGTTTGTGATACACTTCTCTCATACCCAATACCACAATAACCATCGCTAGGAGCGGATATGTCTTCAAATTGTTCGAAAGATCTTTAAGTGACGGACTCTATGTGAAAATCAGGAGATTGGGAAGATGCAAGGTTTTGTCTAGCTGAAGATATTGGCTCGGATCGATCCTCATGGCTAGAAGAATCACTATCAAGAGAAATAGTATCATTGGTTCGGAGATATGTTCTGAAGATCCGGTGGTGCTTCTTGTTTCTAGACCCCGTAACACAGTACTTGTGTTGTGAACAACGGCGTGAGGTGGATTGACATGAACAGGTGGTTCACTTGTTCTATTGCCCGAGCAAGAGAGCACGTGGAAAGATCGTTCCAGCACATCAAGATATTTAACATAAATATCTGTCAAACACTATTCCGACTGTTCTTGTCCCTGTAATGGATAAAACTGCTGTATTAATTTGCGATATCGTGCACCTTATTTCCCCTATTCTAAAAATTACAGACTTTAGTAGGGTACTAGTGAAAAAGTAAAATTAGTGTCCAGATGTTTATTTAGAGAGAATGAGATAGTTGAGCGAGCAACTGCAGTCGTTAGATAGTCTTTAGGTAGATAATGAATGGCATGATTATCAGGAGGGAATAGACGCCGTTCAGCGGAATGGGACTCGGGCGATGAGATCCCACTAGCCCAGCTCGCCAGTCGGCCGCGTCTCCACGCCACTGCCAGACCTGACCAGGTATGTCATGCAATGTCAAGTATAATGGGAGTTATAGAAGCCATTGTAGTCTTTAAAATGTATGGGTTTGTATGGGAACGTCACAGTGTCAGTCTTATACAGAATAAGAGATAAGAAACAAAACAAAATTGAAATGGGCTAAGCCAATTGGAAGCAGCATCTTGGTTGTATGCCACCTGGGAGAATTCCTTGAAGCATTCTCGGTTACCGACCAGGAGGTAGAAGAGATGTAGGGCGGCCCAGAAAACAATTGACACAATATTAGAAACCGGAACAGTTAATTATGCCTAATCCAGGATATAGAGACCTTTCCACAGTCTTACTTCTTCACCTGGACCTTCTTCGAACACTTCTTGATCTTAGCTGCGACAGCCCCCGCAGCCCTGGGTTTAGCTTTAGGCCTTGAAGTTGCATTCAATGCTTCTTTCGGAACTGGCCAGAGCGCCATGTTACTTTAATTCCCTAGAAGAATACAATCGTATGAAAATGGAGTAATAGGAACTACCTCTGTCTGGCAACCTGTGACACTATAGTGGCCAATGTTAAATTTATCGCACCTCTTCAAGAAAATGTCTACCCCTTACACACAATTACGATATAATATAATATAATTCAACATACTCAGTATTCTGCTTGTATCTGTATGATAATTTCACTTCTCCACTGTGGGGATGACACGGATATTGAATAGACACAAGCGCCAAGCAGTCTGGAAAATGGAGGGTGAGCAGAATTGTCTGACGCGGAAGGACGAAATGAGCGAAGCGTCAAGCTTGTACACGGAAATCAACTGCGGTTCCGATTTCGAGAATGCGGCAATATGATTGGTCAATTGAGAATCTGTTGGTGATATTTGAATTTGATTGGTTGAAAATATCGCGAGGTCTTGACAACTGTAGTCAAAATAAGTCTTGAAGACGGGTGGTTGAAGTTACTTGGAATCGGATAAGGTGCTTGGTTTGGTTTGATGTGTCTAGTTTCGCGCCTTAGATTTGTAAGACGATTCTAGTGGCTACTTGAACACACATTCTAGTGGCTACTTATAGAAATAAGTTAATGTTGGATTTGAAATCTGAAAACAAGCTCATTTGATTTTAATTAAAAGTGCAGGAAATTATTGATCAGTGCCCGCTGAGGAATATAATAAAAGGGTCTTGAAAGAGGTAGCTTCTTACCACTATAAAGAATATCTTGTAGACAGTTCCTAAAATTGAAGTAATTAATTAACACATACATTTTTCAACAGTAATTTTCAAAATTAGTTTTCAAATAATTTTACGTCCAACCTGTTGATACTCATAATCTTTATCATTTGACTTTAGTGAAAATTCGGCAGTTGTTATATCAGCTTTCTTGGAATTTCTCAGCACGAGGACATTCTGAAGAAAATGCTTGTTTCAAGCACCATATTTTTAGTTATCAGTTGAGGTATAAAATCCATGAAATTCAACTGCAAGGACGATTAGCAGTTTGAGTTTGAGCGGCGAGACAGACTTGGGAAGAACTCTTTCTTTTGGAAGCGTGAACTTGAAATAATTTACGCGGAATGTGATTTTCACACCAAGTTAGTGAACATGTACATATGCGAGTTGGAACAAACGATTGACTTCTTCCAACGGTCCAACAGGTGAATTTGGAATACGTACCTATCTTCTTGTACTTTTAGAACTAATCGTACCCAATTTGATACCACCGGTCCCCGGGGCCGAAATGTGCCTCCGGGCGGGGCCAAGGTCATTTAAATCATTTCCAAGAAATACAATTTACATGTTTAATGGAGCATGGCTCAACCCCATACCACAGCAACCATTCAAATACGTAATGGAATGTAATTCTATTACAATATGTAATGGGGGGTAATGTGTATACACACACAACTAACACGAACAACTAACACGTAATACCATGTAACATACAATGTATGTTACGTGTATGTTCCGGAAACAATTCAATCAAATGGCAATTACGACGTTTAGTTCAGTATTTTAATTTCGCCACGACCCGGCGAAGTTCGGCACCATAACTTGCTGTTTTATCTCTTTATAGCAATCGGCGTCGCTCAGCAACCTGCCCGGGCAGGCGGCAAAGTCATGGCCGCCATGCTACTGGCACGCGCTGGTAAGTACACGGACGATTAGATGTAAAATACGTCGACGGGCACTGTTCTAACCACTGTGCATTATTTCCTCACGCGCAGACGACGAAGCTGCCGCCAAGGCGCAGGAAGCCATCACTTCAATTCCCCCCTGCTTCATCTGTGGGGAGCTCGTTGAGGCCACTATGTTTGACCACATGTGGGTCAACCACAAGTTGGTCTTCGGAGACAGGCTCGTCGGCGAGATTCATTCGGCGAAGAGTGGAGAGCGAGTCAGAACAGCAAATCGTCCAATGCAGATTTTGCAGCTAACAGTGGCCACGCGCTACCACTACCGGGCCACGTATCACAACCATGGGTACTCCGGTGGCGACGGGGTTCTGAATTGTCACGGGATCTTTCCCTTCGGCCCCGTTGATCGTCCGTACTCTTACCGCAGTAACATAAGTTTGGACCTGTGGCCACACTACTAGGTTGTAGTGTGGCCACATTGTGGAATCGAACACCAAAGAGTAAGTATTTTAGATGTTTTACCATAAGTGTCTGATTTGTTGCTTTATTGCTGCTCGGAATGGATTTTATGGGCGAGTCTATACCATGGCTAGATATTATCACATTGCTCGTCGTTTGGCTCTATCTTCCTTCTGCTGTATGCGCTATCGCCCGTCTCATTATTTCATGTTTACTTTGATTAACAGGACAATGGAACACAACACTCGGATAGCTCGCGGGCCTTCTGCAGGCGACTGAGGAAGATGGCGGTGAGTATTCCACCCATGAGAGTAAAGTACCTCACACTCCTGTTGGACATATTGTGTGTTATTTCCTTTTCTGCAGACGAATGTAATCACGTGAAGAATGTTGAGTTGTAACTCAATCCTTGTACACTTATCTCCGCCATCAACCAGACAAATATCTTGACATTCCGGCACTTGCCGCAAGTGACAGTCTTTTATTCCTACCACGAAACATACATTAAATCCTAGATTTAGTTGTAACTAAATCCTTGTAACTGTTGAGTTGAGTTGTAACCTTGTTGTAACAATGTAACTAAATATGCTGATTCTATGAAGTCTGCGATGATTGAAGAGATTAAGAATGTTGAGTTTATCGCAGTTAAAACTCACACATTGACATCTCTCACTAATGACAGCTATCTGGCAGTGACAGCATCTTATCTCACATCGTATTGTCAAATCAAAACTGCTGTCATTGACACAGTTTATCTGACTGAACGCCACACCTAGAATATTTTGCAGAGTGTAATCGCAGCAGTTGGAGAAGAGTGGCAAATAAGTGACAATATCATTGCCATTGTGCACGACAACACCAATCCTCAATGTCATTTGCTTGTGTGCATTTTAATGATAACCGCTTACAATTGTCGACTGCAAATTCATTCCTTCGCCCTTAGTGTTATTGTCCTGAAATATCTGTAAATTATATAATATATTTATAATATGTATGCATTGTTTAAATTCTCTTCTACATAATATTCGTATCTACTATCTACACCATCGAAAATGGTAATATTTTGAGCCAATGGTGCCAATCTAACATTTGATGTACTTATTTCTATTGTGTTAGATAAACAGATTTAAGACTTGTCTCTAACTAAATTAACACAATGTCAATTCAATTTGCAATTACGATTGATATAAATGTTTGAAATTTGGCGGAAATTAGTAGAAATAAATGTCGATACTTAAAAATAACAATGGCATGATTACAATAAATTATTTGAATATGTATCCACAGGCATGTGGCACCAAGCGCCCTCTGGAAGTCCCTGAATCTCCAGCCATGAAGCGGCTGAGGAGGCTTCTAGACATCCTTCACAGCCCTGCCGGTCCAGCACAGGTATGTTTTGCAATGTAAAGTAATAGGAAATATAGAAGCGGCTGTAGTCAAGGATATATGATTTCCATTAAAGAGACCTTGGATACTTTATGATAACAATGGCATGATTACAATAAATTATTTGAATATGTTTCCACAGGCATGTGGCACCAAGCGCCCTCTGGAAGTCCCTGAATCTCCAGCCATGAAGCGGCTGAGAAGGCTTCTAGACATCCCTCTCAACCCTGCCGGTCCAGCACAGGTATGTTTTGCAATGTAAAGTAATAGGAAATATAGAAGCGCCTGTAGTCAAGGATATATGATTTCCATTAAAGAGACCTTGGATACTTTATGATAACTAGGGCATGATTACAATAAATTATTTGAATATGTTTCCACAGGCATGTGGCACCAAGCGCCCTCTGGAAGTCCCTGAATCTCCAGCCATGAAGCGGCTGAGGAGGCTTCTAGACATCCCTCTCAACCCTGCCGGGCCAGCACAGGTATGTCTTGCAATGTCAAGTAATAGGAAATATAGAAGCGCCTGTAGTCAAGGATATTAGATTTCCATTAAAGAGACCTTGGATACTTTATGATAACAATGGCATGATTACAAAAAATTATTTGAATATGTTTCCACAGGCATGTGGCACCAAGCGCACTCTGGAAGTCCCTGAATCTCCAGCCATGAAGCGGCTGAGGAGGCTTCTAGACATCCCTCTCAACCCTGCCGGGCCGGCACAGGTATGTCTTGCAATGTAAAGTAATAGGAAATATAGAAGCGCCTGTAGTCAAGGATATTAGATTTCCATTAAAGAGACCTTGGATACTTTATGATAACAATGGCATGATTACAATAAATTATTTGAATATGTTTCCACAGGCATGTGGCACCAAGCGCCCTCTGGAAGTCCCTGAATCTCCAGCCATGAAGCGGCTGAGGAGGCTTCTAGACATCCCTCTCAACCCTGCCGGTCCAGCACAGGTATGTCTTGCACTGTAAAGTAATAGGAAATATAGAAGCGCTTGTAGTCAAGGATATTAGATTTCCATTAAAGAGACCTTGGATACTTTATGATAACAATGGCATGATTACAATAAATTATTTGAATATGTTTCCACAGGCATGTGGCACCAAGCGCCCTCTGGAAGTCCCTGAATCTCCAGCCATGAAGCGGCTGAGGAGGCTTCTAGACATCCCTCTCAACCCTGCCGGGCCAGCACAGGTATGTCTTGCAATGTAAAGTAATAGGAAATGTAGAAGCGCCTGTAGTCAAGGATATTAGATTTCCATTAAAGAGACCTTGGATACTTTATGATAACAATGGCATGATTACAAAAAATTATTTGAATATGTTTCCACAGGCATGTGGCACCAAGCGCACTCTGGAAGTCCCTGAATCTCCAGCCATGAAGCGGCTGAGGAGGCTTCTAGACATCCCTCTCAACCCTGCCGGGCTAGCACAGGTATGTCTTGCAATGTAAAGTAATAGGAAATATAGAAGCGCCTGTAGTCAAGGATATTAGATTTCCATTAAAGAGACCTTGGATACTTTATGATAACTAGGGCATGATTACAATAAATTATTTGAATATGTTTCCACAGGCATGTGGCACCAAGCGCCCTCTGGAAGTCCCTGAATCTCCAGCCATGAAGCGGCTGAGGAGGCTTCTAGACATCCCTCTCAACCCTGCCGGGCCAGCACAGGTATGTTTTGCAATGTAAAGTAATAGGAAATATAGAAGCGCCTGTAGTCAAGGATATTAGATTTCCATTAAAGAGACCTTGGATACTTTATGATAACAATGGCATGATTACAATAAATTATTTGAATATGTTTCCACAGGCATGTGGCACCAAGCGCCCTCTGGAAGTCCCTGAATCTCCAGCCATGAAGCGGCTGAGGAGGCTTCTAGACATCCCTCTCAACCCTATCGGGCCAGCACAGGTATGTCTTGCAATGTTAAGTAATAGGAAATATAGAAGCGCCTGTAGTCAAGGATATTAGATTTCCATTAAAGAGACCTTGGATACTTTATGATAACAATGGCATGATTACAATAAATTATTTGAATATGTTTTCACAGGCATGTGGCACCAAGCGCCCTCTGGAAGTCCCTGAATCTCCAGCCATGAAGCGGCTGAGGAGGCTTCTAGACATCCCTCTAAACCCTGCCGGTCCAGCACAGGTATGTCTTGCAATGTAAAGTAAGAGGAAATATAGAAGCGCCTGTAGTCAAGGATATTAGATTTCCATTAAGGAGACCTTGGATACTTTATGATAACTAGGGCATGATTACAATAAATTATTTGAATATGTTTCCACAGGCATGTGGCACCAAGCGCCCTCTGGAAGTCCCTGAATCTCCAGCCATGAAGCGGCTGAGGAGGCTTCTAGACATCCCTCTCAACCCTGCCGGGCCAGCACAGGTATGTTTTGCAATGTAAAGTAATAGGAAATATAGAAGCGCCTGTAGTCAAGGATATTAGATTTCCATTAAAGAGACCTTGGATACTTTATGATAGCAATGGCATGATTACAATAAATTATTTGAATATGTTTCCACAGGCATGTGGCACCAAGCGCCCTCTGGAAGTCCCTGAATCTCCAGCCATGAAGCGGCTGAGGAGGCTTCTAGACATCCCTCTCAACCCTGCCGGGCCAGCACAGGTATGTCTTGCAATGTAAAGTAATAGGAAATATAGAAGCGCCTGTAGTCAAGGATATTAGATTTCCATTAAAGAGACCTTGGATACTTTATGATAACGTAAGGGAGGAATATATGGCGATGATTAATGAACTTGTCATATTGATACTTCTGTTTGATCAAGGGACAACGACGACCAGCATAAGATATTAACTCGGACCTCTGTCCCGATGCACTACAACTAAAAACTCTGGCTACCAGAAGGGCGCTCCTCGACATGACATTCCTTGTTAAATTGGTGCAGGTTTATTTATTCTACTGTTTTTAGAATTTTAAAATGTTAATGTGCCGCTAGGGACAAGTGAAGTCAGCCAGTTTTTAGAGTAAATAAATGTAGGGTTGACTTGTGTTTTTTTAGTATTATGTCTAAATTGAAATCCAACCTTCGCAGTGGCATGGAAAAGTAAATGAATTTTATGTTCTTTTATATGTTGAGATTCTAGTTTGTTCAATATGAACCTTTAAATTATATTCACACTAGAAGAAAATATCTGTAAGTAAATTAAGAACTTAATAATAATAAATAATTATTATTAATTTAATAATTTAATAGTTTAATTTAGCGTTCTTACATCTACAGAAGCTCATTCGTCTTTTGTTCGTTTATTTATTTGTGAATTCTACTATTTTTGGTTTGGTTTATCATTAACTTCTTAATAAATTAAGACGCGACGATTGATTTTTTCATGTGTTGGGATTTGTTTGACTATTTTAATTAATTTAATTGGTCTTGAGAAATGTGCAGTATTGCACGTGCGCAGAGGAAAAGTTAATGCGATGGCAGAAGACGCAGTTCTCGCTGATGGAAGTGTCATCCACCACTTGCAGCCGAAGGAAAAGTACAACTACTTGGGAGTATCAGAGTCCTCAAAAGTCCCAGCTTCAATCGATAGCCAAGATCCTCCAATGTCGCGCCGACTGTGTTCATCCAGACCGGAATTATTTCGATTTCGCTTGGACGACGGAAAATATCGTCTAATTATCTACGGATCGACAGACATTTCCCTGTTTTAACATCTCGGCGTCGTTATACGCTACTTCAACAACGCATCTTCAAATGTAGTTTCAACATAATATTTGGAACCGGAACAGGCATTTATGCCTAAAACAGGATACAAGAAGAAGAAGAAGAAGAAGAAGAAGAAGAAGAAGAAGAAGAACATATTTGGGTCTCGGTAAACTTGATGGAGGAAATGCCGATGATTTAGTCACAGCCATCGTTGCCTTGTTGACGACATCAATATCAAGGATTTACCAGAGTTGGCACCGAAATCGTCTCCGTCATGACAGGGGTAAACAATGGTGTCTTATGAGAAACTGAAGATGATCACGAATGCCGCGCTGCACAAGAGCGAGTGAGAAGAGGAGGGCGGCGACCGCGAGAAAGTTGAAGTGACGCTGGTCCTGTCCGCTGGTCGTGGGGCTTTCATCTATGTTTCACTGATGTCCTATAAATCATTTCCAAGACAGACAGATTGACATGTTACTAGTATATATGTATGTTTAGTCCCATGAAGAAAAACTATAATTGTGAGATCCTTGATTTCAGACATTTGTTTTATATTTTAATCCTATTTTTTTTGGATTGGCTGGTTCACCCCCACATGATGTGATTTAAGAGTAACACTTTTTCTAAATTGATCTAGAGGACAGTAGACATATTTCAAAGAATTTATCACAATTTACTTCTTACTAGCAATGCAATCGAGCATGGGCTCAACCCCAAAGCAGACAATGCCGAGAATAACGTAAGCGAATTAACATGAATGAAAATCAGCAATGATTATCACACAGCAAAAGACACTATGGTGATTGTGCATTTATTAATAATTTTCAGCAATCTGAAGACCAACAACAGAAAGCGCCACATCGCTTCATCGCCGCGAGCGACGCCGCCGCCGCCGGGCCGTAGTGGGGGTAGGGGGGAGGAGGACGAGGAGGACGGGCAGGACACGGGAGAGATGGAGGACGAGGAGGACGAGGCAAGTATGGAAACACAGTTGTTACGTTATTCAATCGCAAATCATTTTATATAACAAGACCAAACTATTTCCGCGATTATGTTTTAGACATTGATCGAGAGTCGAGACTGAAACTTAAAATGAATGTTACAAAATGCGATGCTGCTTTCAACGATAATGTAATCAACATAATATTATCTTTTTCTTGCAGCCATCTACACGACGATCAACAGTTTCAACAACTAGGTAATATTAAAAGAAAATTTATCTTCCTCTTTTAATAGTAGTTGTTGAAATATTGAATTTGAAATTTTAATTTGATTTTGATTTTGACAATAAAATTTATTATTTCTGAAAATTAATTGTATTTAAATAAAAACCCACCTAGCAACTACATCCCCCTTCTCTTACAACGTCATTGACAAATACCTAGGTTTAAATAGTAAAACATGATTCCAGTCACTCTTGAAAACATCACGTGGGTGACAATTCGATAAAATAACAATTACGACGTTTATTTCAGTTTTTAATTTCGCCACGACCCGGCGAAGTTCGGCACTGTAGATCGCAAGACTGTCACGAGCGAGATGAAGGAATATTAGTGCAGCTGCGTTGGTCGGACTACGCTTGTGCTTTGACTCCCGAAGACGTTGTCACGACTCTGGAGGCTGCGGTCCAGGCGGCAGCAGTGCGTCCAGGCCAGCAGGCGTGCATCCCGCCAACTGCAGCGGCTACCCCAGGACACAAGGCGTCTGACCAGCCCCACACAGAGACACAGGCCCTCAATGACCGTGCCCAGGCCCGCACTATTGAGCATCCAGACGAGAATCCAGTCCCCCAGACACTCCTACATATACAATTCGATGGACATTTGGATTTTATTTTCCTTCAATTTCCTACTCTTCCAGCCTACCTCGACGTGTAAGGCACAACTATTGAGACAATGTTGAGACTGTTGAGCTGAATTTCCAATCTAGCGAATTCTGAATTACAAATCCGTTCATAACTTATATATATTTTTTTAAGCGAACAACGAACGATCTTCGAAAAGATCAACCTTGTCTCTTCAACCTAGTGTCGAACTTCAACGACACTGAAAGTCGGTCACAATTTGAAAAATTGCAGTTTAGAGGATAATCCTTCCCCTTAACGGTGTTCTTTTCATCTTTAACTTCTTTTATAATAGGTAACTGTTACATAATTAACATCCACAATCATTTTAAGGTGAGAACTATGTAAAATAGTACCTACCTAACGTGGGTATTATTGTATAACTACTGTATAACTGGCAGCTTGTTTTCGATTACAGAGACATATAATTTCATTAAAATAAAAATTGTCACCTGGTAATTATCAGCAATTGGATGAAGAAGAATCACTAACTAAAAACCCCGTTTTGGGAATAAAATCAATTAGATTGGATGAAAAGGAAGCGAATAGGCATCTAATTATAACAGTAAAAAGCGGCCCTCTTGCCAGCACTCTGCTAGCTCTAAAGCAGCACTGAAATGTTCCAACGAGGTATATAATGCGCGCAGGGGGGCTCATCCCGCAGTCGGCAGTCGCCCGGTGGTCAAGCAGTGCACATCTACCCTCTGCGTTTCCAGCTACATAATTGTATGCGTGTTTGGGGTTGTTTTGGACGGGGTATGTTTGCGTTAATTGAGTTGTGATAATCCTTGTGTGTAAGTTCCGGCGAGTGTTGACGGTACCGAGCATTGGATAAAACTCTCTTTTAAGGAAAGTAAGCACGCTTTGTTTCCAATAGGAACCACAACCTCGGATGGAGGTGGTGTTCGCCATCTTAATAGAGTTGTATGTAGGGCTGTAGGGCACATCGTGACTTGGAGCGGCGCAATGTCACACATAGCACATGTTCATCATTGTCACGATTTGTACACCGCCAACGGTAACAGGGTGCTTCCTCGATTGCTTAGTGTAATATCATCCCAATAGGGTTGCTAGTAGGGCATCAGGACACCTGACGGGTCTTTGCGGTCTCTCTATCACTTACCTCGCAGTCACACACTTGGATCTCTGTGATTTATGTGACCTTTATATGTGTGCCATTATGTACCTCTATGGAGATGAGTTTATGTCTACTAATGCTACGTGTCTGATTTGTTATTTTATGAATGGATTTAATGGACGAGTCCATACCATGGCTAGATATTATCACATTGCTCGTCGTTTGGCTCTATCTTCCTTCTGCTGTATGCGCTATCGCGCGTCTCATTATTTCATGTTCCCCATTTAATGTACAGAAACATGCAACTATTAATGTTATTTTTCACACGCATAATTGTTTACATAATTTAGAATCAGATATTTGTAACGAATGCATAACAAGGATTGATGTAGTTGATTCTATCGTGTACTTAGGCATTACTATACATAGACATTTCACTTGGAAGTCACATATTAATATACTCTGTAATAAACTTAGAGCCTGTAACTATCTTTTATATAATTTAAATTATGTATTTCCTATCAATCTACGGAAATTAATGTATAGCGCGTTTGTGGAATCATTGTTGTCATACGGATTGTTGGCATGGGGAAACGCTTCCATGGGACACTTATATAAATTATTTACAGTACAAAAAAGAATATTGAAAACAATAGCTCCACCACACATAAAATATGGTTCAAATGTAGGAAAAGATTTGTGCAAGTCGCTGGGGTTTTTAAGTATTTATGATCTGTTTGAATATAGATTAATTGTAAAGTATTATTTTAGCGATGATTTCAAATTTAAACATGACAGTGTGAAAGATACGAGAGCTAAAACTGAAGGTATTTACAAACTTCCATCTCACAAAAACAAACATGGTAAGAGAAGGCTAGCGTATACTGTGCCAGAAATTTTTAATAGGATACCACCAGAGTTAAAAGATCTTAGTAAATATGAGCATATTAAAATGGGAATTAAAATGTGGCTTTTAAGTGAAATTACCAGTTGACCTCTCAATGTTGATATATTCATTCAATTATTTATTTCCTTCATGTATAGATATTAGGGGTGGGCGAACCGGTTCGTTTTCGAACCGAACCGAACCTTTTTTTATGGTTCGCAATTTGAGCTTTAATTTTATTGGTTGCGAACTTTTGCGAACCTTTCGTTTTGAAATTTCCCGCCATTTTTCCCGCCAATAATTTGAATTTGTAGTGTTTCTAACTTTCTTTAGAAGGCAGTGGATATGATTCCAAAGATGCTTGCTCTGTAAGTCTCTATGTAAGTGCAGGCATCTTTGATACTTTTTGTCTTTGGAAGATCACTCAGGAGTCAGGAGAGGACTTGTTTGCTTTTCATTGAGAAATTGATGGAAAATGATTGAATAATGTTACGAAATCAAGGAAAGGTAATCAGAGTGTTGGATAGTTCCACTGAGGCGGATGATTCTGATCTAGACAACCCCAGGTAAGGTACCAAATACAAATTATATTCGAAATTGAAGTAAAAACAACACACCCAAGAAAGAACATGTACTTTGTTGGTTATGTTTTGAGGTAGTTGATCGTTTGCGTGGCTACTTGTTACCCAATTAGATTGCTGAACTGATTAAAATGGGATTGATGTTTATTTTAAATTTCATTTTAGTGCTGAACGTGAACATGCATGTGAAACTGTAACTGATCAAGCTGTAGCATCTACTAGCAGTCAAACATCAAGTCAATCACAATCAGACAACACCCCAGCACGAATTCTTATCCAGGGACCGATATGGACATATTTCTTGAAGCTGAATGACTCTTCTAGCCAGTGCAAGCTTTGCAATCGAGTTCTGCAGACACCTGCTCGTACCACTACCACTATGGCTAGACATCTTCAGCGTCAACACCCTAACGAACACAATAAGTTCATGAAAGATCAAAAACATAATAAGGATGCAAAAGCATTAACTTCAAAGCAAACTGCTACCAAAAGTTGGACAACTTCAAAGGACAAACAAACTCTCATTACTTCCTTTACAAGCAAGAAAGATAAGTATCCACCTGGAGATCCAAAAGCTGTGCGACTGACACAAAAAGTTGGGCAAATGCTTGCTGCAGAGTACCTGCCATACAGCTTTGTCAATGCTAAGTCTTTCAGGGCATTAATGGAAGAGGCAGATCCACGATACACTGTACCAGATCGCACTACATTTTCCAAAAAGATTATCCCCAACCAATATGCTGTTGCAAGGCAAAGAGTTTGTACCAAAATTTGGAATGTGAAGAATCTCATGTCTATTGGGGTAACATCGGACTTGTGGACATCAAAATCGGGTGATCCATACATTTCTTTAACTTGCCATTATGTTGACGAAGAGTTCAATGTTAGCAGAATCTCCCTTGACAATAGCTATTTTCCTGGTAATCATTCTGGAGTTCGCATTAAATCCAAGTTGGAAGAAATGATGAGTGAATGGAAAATTTATCCTAGAGATGTTCCAGTCCCAATTTACATTGTGACCGATAATGCAAGGAACATAGTTAATGCTTGCAGTATGTCCGACTGGACACATGTTCCATGCTTTGCACATACGCTCCAATTGGCAATTAACGATGCCAAAAATGAAACTAAGAGCATGAAAGATTTGCTTAAAACGGCTAGGGCAATAGTCGGTTATTACAAGAGGAGCAGTGTAGCTCGTCAAAGATTACACAAGAAGCAATCAGCTCTTGGCATGGCTGAACATGAACTTATCCAGGACGTAGACACCCGATGGAATTCGGAATTCTTGATGTTGCAACGTCTGGTTGAGCAGATGGAGCCAGTGTCCAGCGAACTCCTTACTTCAGGGTGTGGCCACACAAACCTAATTGCTGATGAATGGCAAATGGCATCTGGTTTTGTTAAGGTAGGTCAAATAAGAACCATCTTATGAAATATATATTAAAAAAATACAAATATAGAATATAGAATATATGAATGGTTGAATGATGAGATGACTGATGAATGTATGAATATGATATGAATGAATTTTTTATAGATGAATTACCTACTACTCTGCCTTTCAGATCAAACGCAATTTAATTTTATGTTTTAGACTCTCGCACCACTGTATCAAGCAACATTGGACTCTAGTTCCGAAATGTTCCCAACACTAAGTATGGTTATCCCCATGTTTCATTGCATCCAATTCAACATAAGTGAAATCATAACAAGTGTAAATGACGAGTTAGCAAAAAATCTCCTGAAGTCAATGAAGGCGCGTTTTCGAAATCCTAAGGAAAACAAACAATGGAGCATAGCTATGGCTGTGGACCCACGCTTTAAGATGATTTTATTAAAGGTAAGAAGATTCTTAATCCTGTGCTAAATATTGGGGCAAGATTGACGATAAATTATAATGTATGAACTTTACACCTGAACGTTCATTTTTTCTTTTAATAGGATTATGAATCCATACTTTTAAAGCAGAAGCTGACAAATGAATGCCAACAACACACACTGAATCCCACTAATTGCACTGATGAACAATCGGTACCACTGGAGTCTTCTCAAACTCCTACGCGTGCTTCAACTTTGTGGATGTCCCTGGACTTAATGGTTGCTGCTAACACATCCAGTCAGAAAGATGAATCTGTTGCAGATGAGATCGAAAGATACTTGAAGGAAGCCCCGATCCCACGCCAAGAAAATCCATTTGATTGGTGGAAACGAAATGAGTGTCGCTTTATTCATATAAGCAAAGTTGCTAGGAAATATCTGCCCGTTCCTAGCACTGAAGTTAGCAGTGAAAGACTTTTTTCAACAGCCGGGAACATCGTTACTGATAGGCGAATGTCATTAAACCCAGAACACATTGAACAGTTAACTTTTTTGCATGACTATGCCGTCATGAATGCTTAGAAATGTTTTAATAAATAAGTAATCACTAATCACTTGGTAATTTACTGCTGACTAGGTCCAAGAAACACTCTCTATAGGAGTGGAGAAACGGTGTAATTGTTTGTATTTTATGAGCGAATTTTCAGTAGGTAATTGAATTTAAACTACAGTTTTGTGCCCCTTGTTGCATAGCATTCGTTGCTGCTACATGGCATTCGAGTAAGTTAAAGAGCAGACTTGCTCAGCAAGTATACCATTTATTCTTCTACCCCTTGACACTGACAGTCTTCCTTACCTAGGCAACCATTCATTACTTTTGATTAAATTGCCAATTGGTAGTTATTTTATTTTATTACTGAATATAAAACGTTCAATAAAGTAAACATTTATTATGATTATTAAAAGTAATATGCAAATGGACAATGGTCCTTAATAGTTTGAATAAAATTTTTATTGGTTTTCTTTTAATTATTAGCTAATTATTACCTGCTGTAACTTGTAAGCTAAGTGAATGATAAATAAATATTAAATAAGTGGAATTAATCAGCCAAAAATAAAGTTGTGACATCTACACCATCAATTGTCTTATTATTTTCGACACCTGTTCATAATGGGCCAAATGGCAAATATGTAAAAAGGTTCGGTTCGAGGTTCGCAAAAATTGCGAACCTTTTAAGGTTCGGTTCGAGGTTCGGTTCGCACCAAAATTCAAGGTTCGCCCAGCCCTAATAGATATTGTATTTAGTGTATTTGGTATCACTGATATTATGTTATTGCCTTTGCTTTATTTTCAAGCTTATTATATATTTGATTGTTTGATGATAGGAAGAGAAGACACTTCTGTATTATTTTATCTTGTACTTGGCCGCAGACTAGCCTTTTGGCTAAGCGGCATATTGTTGTAGTGTGTGTTATTATTTCTATGTATGTATTCTTTATTACCAATACTTTGATTTACAGGACAATGGAACACAACACTCGGATAGCTCGCGGGCCTTCTGCAGGCGACGGAGGATGTTGGCGGTGAGTATTCCACCCATGGGAGTAAAGTACCTCACACTCCTGTTGGACATATTGTGTGTTATTTCCTTTTCTGCAGACGAATGTAATCACGTGAAGAATGTTGAGTTGTAACTCAATCCTTGTACACTTATCTCCGCCATCAACCAGACAAATATCTTGACATTCCGGCACTTGCCGCAAGTGACAGTCTTTTATTCCTACCACGAAACATACATTAAATCCTAGATTTAGTTGTAACTAAATCCTTGTAACTGTTGAGTTGAGTTGTAACCTAGTTGTAACAATGTAACTAAATATGCTGATTCTATGAAGTCTGCGATGATTGAAGAGATTAAGAATGTTGAGTTTATCGCAGTTAAAACTCACACATTGACATCTCTCACTAATGACAGCTATCTGGCAGTGACAGCATCTTATCTCACATCGTATTGTCAAATCAAAACGGCTGTCATTGACACAGTTTATCTGACTGAACGCCACCTTGAATAACTTGGAAATGTAATCGCAGCAGTTGGAGAAGAGTGGCAAATTAGTGACAAAATCGTTGCAATTCGATAAGATTGTGAAGTGATTGTGTGAAACTGAGTGTGACATATTGTGTAGCCGCGCGTCCAGTTGGGGCGTCCGAGAGGCCCCTCTCTGTATATCACAACACCCTCAAGTTCGTCGGCCCGGGGCAGGGCCCACGTCTAGAGATGCGGCTCATCGTGAACAACAACGTAAGTCCGGTGACGAGTCCGTGTCCCAGGTTGAGGATCAGTGCGGAACGGACCGGGTAGTTTCTACAACAAATACAGTTATATTGAAGTTCTGTCAACGTTCTGACACCTCTGTTGTCTACACGTTCTGATAAGGTGTTGTACTGACAGCTAACTTCAGTTTCTGTAATGTAGCTTACATTTTGCATTTTATACTATATGGTTTGCTGTGTATTATATAGGTATTATAGGCATTATATATCATCTATATATTACCTTTATTATAGGTTTTATAGATGTATAAATTTCAATCGATGTATATATTGTGCTAGTTGTAAGGGTTATTTATGAAGTAGTAGCATCTCCATGAAACACTTCTGTAGTTGTGGTTATTCTTATGAATGTAGTTACACTGCATGAATAGGTGTATTAGAATAATCGCCATTTTTTTCTCCTTTTGTAGAATGTTGATGGATTCGAAGTACACGGAAAATTACGTAATTCAAAGATACTGGGCGTTATTTTACATAGACCTCTGCGGAGAGTTTCGATACTCATAATAATGCGATTCATCTGTCTGGCCCAAAATCTCTTTTTTACTGTGACTGTTGTGTGCGACGTGTTAGTCTGTACAATTCTTTCACTTATCATTTGTATTCAGACCATGATTATAGACGTGCAATTACGGACAGACAAATGTAGGAAAATAAATGGAATGCTTTGACACATCAACACTTCAGACAAATTTCATTTGCTAACACTGCTATAAACAATGCTTTACCATTCCCGACTTGCATTACACTCGTCACTTATGTTGATAACAAGACTGTCATAAGGTGCCCATATCAAGACTGTGATAAAAAGTTAGAGAGTAAAAAGTAAAAACATAGAGACCAAGATGGCGGATGAGTGAGTTAAGTGCGTAAGTGTGTCCGTGTAGTTTCGTGAATGCAGGTGTAAATCATTAAGTAGTCGCAGTAAAGGAAGTGTGTGATGAAAGCAGATAATGTACTTTTAGTTGAAATGTTATAAAAATATAAATCCCTTGATTAATATTACGGAATACTGGCAATCAAGATCCACATTTCTGCAGCAGTAGTGCGAAGTAAGATTCAGGAAATCAGCAGCAGAGCAGGTTCTATATCATTGGTACCAACACCTAACGTAGCAGTGTGAAGACGTCATCCCCCCGCACCCTCCTACCAACTTACGAACAGCAACCTAGAAGCAGTGAGAAGGAAGTGAACTCCAGCTCGTACCAACCAACCCCAACATAACACCAACATAGTAACAATGGCTCCCCAAAACAAAGCAGCTAAGAAGGCCGTTGAGAACAATGACATCGACCAGGACACCCTTCAGAAGCGGGTAGTGGACATCATAAACTCCAACGGTCAGCTGATTGCAAAGGCAGTCGCGGAGGCACTGAAATCGCAAACGATTATTGATGCAATTGTTGGTGCAGTGGTAGTTCTTGTGACGACCATTGTCACGGAGCAAATCCAGGAGGTTCTCAGGGATCACACTGCGAAGTTGGAAAATGCAATGCAAGAAAAAATAGCCGACCTTAAAAAACAGCAGGAGGAGAATGTAGACCGCCTCGAGCAGTACACCCGGCGCAACAATCTTCGCATATTCGGCGTCAAGGAGGGTGCTCAAGAGCAGACTGACAATATCGTATTGAACTTGGCGGGAGATCTGGGAGTGAATCTAACTTTAAATGACATTGACAGGAGCCATCGTGTCGGAACAGCAAGTGAAGACAGTAACAAGCCGTGTCCAATTATTGTAAAATTCTGCTCTTATAGAAAGCGAGCGGAACTATTCAAAAATAAAAGGTTCTTGAAGGGCTCGGGATACACTATAAGAGAGGATTTGACAATGTCAAGATTAAGCATTTTAAATCTCGCTGTGTCCAAGTTCACCATTCATAATGTGTGGACACAGGATGGTAGTATCATTGTCAAAACAGGGGTGGGAAAATCATCTAGGAAGCTCTCGATCCAAACAAAGACTGAATTGGATAAGATTGACGTAGAACCCCCAAATGTTCCCCCTCAAGGCCCCACCCAAGTCCCTACTCAGGACCCTCTCCCTGACAATAATTAGGTAACTCTCCAAACTGCCCTGTCATATTACTAGTACTTTTTGTTAAATGGAAGTTAGTGGATCTGCCATGAGGCGGGGAATTATTTTTGTGCCAACAATAGAGTGGATTTAGTGAAAGATAGATATTATATTGTTTTGTGTTAATTTCTCGAATTTTGTCTTATGTTAAATAATGCTACATTCGTTAAAGTATACTTTTGTTAAATAATCGAGTATATATCTTTCGACAGTTATATCCGAGAGTATTAGATGTTTCATAAGCATAGTTTTGTATTAATGATGTCATAGGTATGTACGCTGTTTTCTTACACATATAGATTATATTATCAGATTTTTAGACATGAGGTAGTTCTGCGACTAATATCAAAAGTTTGCACGGTCATGACTTTAGAAATGGATACCAACTTTGTAGAATCGTAGGTTTAAGAACTTTTAACAAGTGTGAAAACGAAGTGAGTGGTAGATTTCATTAATTTTATATAGTTGTATCGTAAGCAATATTTGCTATAATTAGATATAGTGTAACCTGTTTAAATTAGTTTATTTTCTGACTCAATGTTAACTGGAAACTTTAAACATTATTGTAAAGTAGCCCACTTAAATGTTCGCTCGTTGTGCCCCAGCCTTGATGAATTGAAAGAATACGTACTTACTAACAATCTCGATGTATTGGCAGTCACTAAAACTTGGCTCACGCCGGACTTCAACTCAAATGACATATGTATACCTGGTTATAGTTTTTGGAGAAATGATCGCGAAGGACGTGGAGGTGGAGTAGGATTCTATGTACGAGCTAGCATCAATTAATTGATAAACCACAACAAATCTCAGCAACAGTCCACCCTGTATTAGAAGAGCTTTGGATTGGCATGAAAATCAAGTCGAAATCTATCGGACTAGGGGTAGTTTATCGTCCTCCAAACTGCAACTACAAGGATGCCTTGGATACATTTGAGAAATCGTTAAGTCAGATAATTCCAGTCACAGATGAAGTCATGTGCCTAGGTGACCTAAATATTGACATGCTTTACCCAAATATGCCACGTGCAATTCAATTATCTGACATCATTGACACTTATAACTTGAAGCAATTAATAACGGAACCAACTAGAATTGCCAAAAATAGCTGCACCCTCTTAGACCTAATAAAAGTCAGCAACTCTTCCGTTATTAGCAATGTTGTAGTCCCGATGTGTGGAATTTCTGACCACCAATTAATTTCTTGTACTTTACGATTCACAAAAGTGATGCTCCCCCAGAGATGTATCACCATACGTGATTATAAAAATTTCCACCCTGAGGATTTTAAACGCGATGCAAATGACATGGCTTGGGACGAGGTATATAACATGACAGACATCGACAATATGATTGAACATTTAAATGCACTAGTGATGGATCTAATTGATAATCATGCTCCAATGAAAGAGATTAGAGTTAAAAAGAAAAGTGCTCCGTGGCTGACGCATACTGTGAAGGAAATGATGAAACTTCGGGATCACGCATTTCAAAAGTTCAAAAGCTCAAAAAATCCTGATGATTGGGTTTACTATAAATCACTCAGGAATACTGTTACTGCCGCAGTTCGTAGTGAGAAACGTGCCTTTCTTGAATCTAAAATTGAGAACTCGAATGACATATGGAAAAAATTGCAAAAATTAAATGTTCACAACAGCAAATCTAAAACGGAGATATTAAAAATTACTTTATTAATGCAGTTGCAGCTACTAATCCTGACCCTATAATGTTAGACAAATACAGAAACAACATTTCGTCGACTACTACATCAACTTTCTCCTTCCATGATGTTAGCTTTAGTCAGGTGCGTAAATATTTTGAGAGCATAAAATCAAATGCTGCAGGAATAGATGGGATCTCAGTCAAAATACTCGGCTTGTGCCTCCCGTACTGCATAGCAGAACTCATTTACATCATTAATCAATGTCTCCAACAAGGGTATTTTCCACAGATTTGGAAAATTGCTACAATCATACCACTACCAAAGATCAATAACCCAACTCAAATCAAAGACCTTCGCCCTATAAGCATCCTATCGGTAGTGTCTAAAATTGCGGAGAAGGCAATTTACTCTCAGCTAAGTAACTACTGTACGGAAAATAACATCATACCTCAGTGGCAATCCGGATTTAGGCAAAAGCACAGTATGTAGCCACATCCCTAACTTGTATAATAGATGATATTGTTAGAGCATCGGACCAGGGATTAATTACAACAATGATACTACTTGATTATTCTAAAGCCTTTGATAGTATTAGTCATGAACTTCTCTTAGCAAAATTATCATATCTTGGCTTAAGTAAAACTGCAATCTCTTTGTTCCAAAATTATCTCACAAATAGACTTCAGAAGTAATAATAGGTTCAATGACGTCAGAAACTAAGGGTGTAGCTTCAGGGGTCCCACAGGGATCTATTCTAGGTCCCCTGTTATTCAATATTTTTACTTCAGATCTCACCATTGGGTTATCCCATTGCGTAGTGCACTGTTACGTGCAAGCAGCAGTGGATGCAAGCAGTGGATAAAATAAACAGTGACCTCAGTTTTTTGGAAAAGTCGTCGGATCAGCATGCACTAATACTTAACCCCGCTAAGTCTAATGTCATACACTTTGGAAGTCAAAAGAATTTAAGACTGATATATGAATTCCAAACGGAGTTTATGGTGAATGGAAATGTCCTACCAGTAGTGGAGTCTGTCAAAAACCTGGGATTGTACTTCGACAAAGATCTAAGATTTAAAAAACACGTGACTACATTAATACAATCTTGTTATGCTAAGTTAAAACATCTGTTTCTTTTTAGAAATATATTACCGCAAAAACTGAAGCTCTTATTAGTAGAATCTCTCATTATTTCTAAATTTGATTATTGTGATATTGCGTATGGCCCCTGTCTAGACCTCGCTAGTGTCAATCGCTTGCAAACTGCTCAAAATGCTTGCCTACGCTTTGCCTTAAATATCAAAAGGTTCGATAATGTAGCGAAAAAGTACAATCACATCACACATCTGTAATGACCAAATGGTTGGTTGCAATTGAGTAATAGGAGGTTTCTACATACAGGCTCACTTGTTAAGAAGATCATGCTGACTGGCGAACCTGCTTATCTTCGAAATAAATTAACTTTGCGCAGTGCAGCTCACAATATCAACGTTCGAAGTAAAAATGCCCTCTCCGTCTGCACCCACTCAACGGCGTTTTTTAAAAGATCCTTTTCATACAGCGCTGTACACGTGTACAATAACTTGCCTAAGAACATTGTCGAATGTAAACATCTGATCTCCTTCAAGTCCGCACTCAAAGCACATTTAGTTTCTCATCCTGAATAGAAGGTACTTCCAATACCCAGAGTCGTTATTGTTCTATCTAATAATCAGGTACTGTCATAATATTATTGTAATAATTATCGTTGTAGATTTCGTAAAATATGTAGGGTGCACAACGGGAGCAGTCACTTTGTCAAAGTTGATAGAACTGTATTTTGAGATCCAAAACTTTAGTTATCTATATCTTAATTTTAGTAAAATACTGCAAAATTCTTGCAGAATCTCATTATAAGTTGTAGGTTACATTTAAATATTATGTTGTACCCACTGTCTACATTTGTAACACTGTTTTGATAAAAATTTACTACATAACACTTATGGTTTTGCTCCAATAGGTACACTGTTTTTAGTTAGACATAACTTAGTTTTTAGTATTAATTTAAGCATTGTAACGACTTCAGATATGTGTAGAATTGAAGTGGTTAAGTGTAAGAGAAGCCTTGGCTTAACTTCGCCACATTTACAATAAAGAATTAAAATGATTTTGACATCAGAAATTCAGGTGTGCAGCAATTGTTACAGCATGTAAAGGGCCAGAAGCATAAGGCTAAGACAGCCTTGCTCTCGCCAAAGCAAGCAAGATTACTTTCGAGTGCGGCAAATAATAAATAATTTGGAGGTATTTCGTATCTTTCATTGTCCAACGCTACCGTATAGCGCAATTCTGAAACGGTTCTTGTAACACAAACATAAGCTTTTTGGTGTTAATAATTTGGTGCTCACGGATATTCGTTCCGATCATGTGACGATATACCCATTCCTTTTCAATCCCTGTTTCCGGACTAGTCGATAGCCTGATGGTTCGGGATGGGTCGACCAAAGGGGTCCGGTACGGGGGAGTCCAGCACTGTTGGGTAAGTCAGGCAAGTATGGGGACGGACAGGGGGGCGGGAGGGTTCGGGCCGGTGGGACCCGATTTGGGAGGACGTTCGTCTCGAGGGGGAAGACCGGCCCTAGCGGGGCCGCGAATTCGAGGGGGGGCATGGTAGCTCTAACACATGATCATATTCTGCGTCTCCACGCCACTGCCAGACCTGACCAGGTATACGATCTTGCACGTCATTTAAACAATTTGAAGCAAGTAGATGCTATATACACCGACTTCTCTAAAGCTTTCGACAATGTTAACCATGTTTTGCTATTGCATAAATTAACTTCGTTTGGAATTTTAGGCCAATTGCACAAACTTCTTACAAGCTACTTGACAGATCGGAGGCAAGTAGTGATTGTGAATGGAGACAAATCGGATCCTGTCGGTGTGACCTCAGGTGTGCCCCAGGGGTCGGTGCTGGGACCCTACTTTTCGTATTATTTGTTAATGACATCCCGGACATAATATCAAATTCAGAGTGCATGTTATATGCGGATGACCTCAAGTTATACCAACCAATATCCTCTGTCCAGGATTGTCAAATTTACAAGATGATCTGACGGCTCTCTCCTGTTGGTGTAATCTTTGGCAACTGCAACTTAACTTCAGCAAATGTAACGCAATCACTTTCACTCTTAAAGCATCAAATTTTAACTTTAATTACATGCTGAACGGTAACATTCTTGAGCGAGTTCAGAAAATTAAGGATTTAGGTGTCATGCTGAGCTCGGATTTATCTTTCAAAAGTCATATTAATGCCACAGCTACTAAAGCTTTTCAAATGCTTGGATTTCTGAGACGTACTTGTTTCAAGTATTTCTCAATTCCGACGAACAGAATGCTATTTTTAACAACAGTACGACCATATTTAGATTATGCGTCGATAATATGGAATCCACATCAAGTTACCAAGATTGCTCTTCTTGAAAAGGTTCAGCAGCGTTTCATAAAATGGATTTGTTATAAAAATAAAATACAATACCACAGGAGAGATTATCATGATTTATGCCGGTCAGCAAAATTGCACACGCTTTCACAACGGAGACAACTAACTGACATTTTATTTCTTCATAAATTAATTAATAACTCAATCGACTGTCCTCAACTTCTGTCTAGAATCAATTTTTCAGTTCCTTCCCGCCTCACTCGCCACAAATCATCATTTAAAACTCATAAAAGTAGGATAAATATTTTGAAACATTCTTGTGTTAATAGAATGATGTATACTTTTGATAATTTAAACTTCCAAATTGATAACACATTAGATATTTTTAACAATTCTATTGAAAGCATTAGGTCCACTTTTAATAAATTTGTATTTGATTTAGCCCCAGTTTAGATAAGGTTCATAGATTAGCATTAGATTAGTATAATTTAGTTTGTGGTGATTATTTAAATTGTTCCTGTTTTAATTTTTAACTTATTGTATCAATTGCTTTTCTCTGTTAGTTTTTCATAATTTGTTGTTATTTTATATGTCATGTCCACTTGTGGAGTTTTACTCTGTTGGATATATTGTACAAATAAATAAATAAATAAATAAGTCAAGTATAAGAGGAATTATAGAAGCCATTGAAGCATTGAAAAAATTTAGAATTAAATTCCAAATGACACCTGAAGAAGCTCGGTGAATACCGGGAGAAATATTGTGAAGTAATACAATTTCATTAAATAAATATATAGTTTTGCAAGTCTATTGATTAATAAAAATAGAATAAATATCAAAACTAATAAACTGAGATAATTTAAAACAAAAGAGCTTGGGGGTGGAGTATAAAATAATTATCTTCAAAGTCATTTGCTTTTGTGCATTTTAATGATAACCGCTAACAATTGACTGCGAATTAATTCCTTCGCCCTTAGTTTACCATATCATGAAAAATTGCTAACTGCCATTAGCTGCTTAATGCACGTGGGACCATTCGGGGCCGTCAGTTTGCACGGTCCACGGTACGAATACAAGATGGCGGCACTCATGTACAGGCGCGGTGTCAATCACATAGCTGGCTTCATCATGGGGACAAACGCCGCTGGCGCAGGCGCATTCGATGACGTGGTATTCGAATAAAAACTTAATAAACTACATAGATACATAGTTCGGGACTTGCTTCATGCAGTTAAAATAAGATTAGTTGATGATTAATTGATTGATTGATTATTATTGCTTAACGGCGCGTCAACGACGTGGTTATATTGCGCACATTAGTTTTTAAATTCAACTTTGTTGATCATAAGTGGAGGACATGGGGAGGGGGTCGACCTAACGGGCCCGATCCGGAGGAGTCCAGCACTGGTGGGAAGGCCAGGTCGGAATGGGGACGGACCGGGGGGTGTGAGGATTCGGGCCGGCGGAACTCGATTTCAGGGGGATCACCATCTCGAGGGGGAAGGCCGGCCCGAGGGGAGGGGAGTGGACCGCAAATTCAAGGGAGGACATGGTTTTGATTGATTATTAGAGTTTAACGGCGCGTCAACGACGAGGTTATATTGCGCACATTAATTTTAACTTTTAACTTTGTTGAACTAAGTGGAGGACATCGGGAGGGGTCGACCTAACGGGCCCGATCTGGGGGAGTCTGAAACTGGTGGGAAAGCCAGGTCAGAATAGGGACAGACCGGGGGGTGGAGAGCTTCGGGCCGGTGGGACTCGATTTCAGGGGGATCACCATCTCGAGGGGGGAGGCCGGCCCGAGGGGCCCGCGAATTTGGGGAGGGCATGGGACTAGGTCGACCCTGGACTGCACTTGGTTAAGGCCAACTCGTATGTGAGCCGGCCCCTTAAGCCCCACCACCACGTCAAGGTGGCAGTCCATTGGTGGGGGGGAGGACATGGTTAGGCCGACCCTGGCTGCTCTTTGTCTGGACCTCACCACTGACCTGTCCGGCATGGGTAGCCCTTACACATGAGCATATGCTCGCCGGCGTAGCTGCAATGGATCGTTTGCCAACACAAACCAACCACCGCGCTAAGGTGGCAGCCATCGATGGGGATTAGATAAGTATGGTTAAACGGCGCGTCAACGACGATGTTATATTGCGCACGTTAATTATTAATTTTAACTTTGTTGATTATAATTGGAGGACATGGGGAGGGGTCGACCTAACGGGCTTTATCCGGGGGAGTCCAGCACTGGTGGGAAGGCCGGGCCGGAATGGGGACGGACCGGTGGTCGGGAGCGTATTCTCGCCGGTTTAGCTGCAGTGGATCATTGGCCAATGTACCAGGACAAGCACAATCACCATCAACAGCACTACCAGGGGCAGCACGTCGCCACCCTCCACCTCCACCAACAACACCTGTGGAGACTAGATTAGTGTTCTAAGATTAGTGTAAGAGGACCTGCAGTCCTCAAAAGTCCCAGCTACAATAGATTACCAAGATCCTCCATGTCGCGCCGTCTGTGTTCTTCCAGACCGGAATTATTTCGATTTGTTGTAGAATAGGCCACCAGGGAAGTTTTCAACTCAATCCACTCGCTGATCAATGACTTGCATAATTACCAATCCTCTTCATCGGTTTCAGGAATCTGGTTCCCCACAATTCAACTTGACTTGATCAGATGACAACATGGCTGGAGCTGGGATCGCCACCAATGAGGTAAGTCATTTTTATACCTATTATATTTTAATTTTGTGTAGCCTTGGTGGACCCCACCACCGCGTTAATGTGGCAGCAGTGGGGGGGGGGGGGGGGAGGGGGGAGCTTGTGTTTATCAAGCATAACTTATCGCTAGGAAAGAAGATCCCAAGATGCATCAGTGGTGTGCAGGGCACAGATGTTCCTTCCATTGAAGGGGAATTGGAGGAGAATCTTTCGGATGCCGAGGACGACGTGCAAGCCATTGAAACGGAAGTCATCGACGACGATATCGATGATGCGGAAATTGTGGAGTTTTATCCTGAACAGTTCTTAGAAGAAGACGAGTAAAGAAAACTTGGCGACATCGAAAAGCCATAAAATTTACTTTTCTCACATTGGATTATCATGAAGAAATTCAACTGATATAAGAATCATGTTCATGCATAATTTAGTTATAATTATGTAGTATTTATTCCACAAACCAATTCAGCATCATTGTCATCCTTTGAAGACTTATCTTTAACATCTTTGTGGTGCTTGGATTTCTTTCCAATGACTGTGTTACCAGCAATATCATCAGCTTTGATTAGGGATGGCAAGCCGGTCAATTGACAGGTCAAAAAATATCATTTGACCGGTCAATTGATCTAGTTTCATTTGACCGGTCAAAAACCGTTCAAATTTAAAATTTAGTGCCAAAAGTTGGTTTAAGAAACATTTTTGAAGTTGATCACACTGTAAAAAGTCAGTGGGAAATGTGATTGTAGTGGGTGGGGTAGCACTGACAGCAGTGGAAGAATGAAGATGGCTGATGCAATAGCTAGCAGAATTGCTTGTTTTACTTTACTTGAATCATAGTCTGCACTACAGGAATTGCTACACAGGTACGTAAATATATACATATGCATTTGGTTTGCCCCCTATTTGTTATATTTGATTAACTACTTAGGTATTTTCCTTGGAGAATTTGTGTCTATAATAAACGAAATTGGCGCAACAAAAGTCAAAGCAGTTGTCACAGATAATGCAGCAAACATGAAGGCGGCATGGAATTTGTTGGAAGGTCGGTTTGAAAAAATTCTAACTTATGGGTGTGCTGCTCATGTGATGCAATTGTTTATTGGGCACATCGGAAAAATTGATACATTCAATGAATACCTGGTGAAAGTAAAGGAAATACTTGACAGTTGCAGCCTTGACAATTTCTTTCTTTGCCTTCATCTTGAATTGCTTGAGTGTAGGGGAAACCGGAGTCGCAGACATCTTGCTCTTTGGTAGAGGTGAGGTAGCAATGCTGCTCTCCAACAATATTTTCTTTGATTTATGTTTCTCTGCCTTTTTTATACCACAAACCAATTCAGCCTCAATGTCATCCTTTGAAGACTTATCTTTAACGTCTTTGTGGTGCGTGGATTTTTTCCAATGACTGTGTTACCAGCAATCATCAGCTATGATAAATCAGGGGGGAACTACGTCTGATTTAGGGGTTTCAATTTCTTGCCTAGCTTTCTTAAGCAGTTTCTCCATCAACTTTTTTGATTTCTTTCCGAGGACTTTGGTATTTAAATTCTCATGAGAATCATTATCTAGAGTAATACTTGGTAAAATATGTCAGCTTCTGGAATTTTTACACGAAAACTTCATGTGAAAACTATAAGCATGAGTGCATCGGTGCGGCTTCTCAGAGGAACGTCTCTTCTTGTATACGTCATGCTGAATAGACATCTAATGGTTGGATGGACAATTACAGAGCTCGGTTGAATACCCTATGGAGTTATATAGAGTTGAAGATCGCTTGTTTTTAACATATCAGATGTCAGACATTGCCTGCGAGCAGTTTAATCCCCAGCTAGAGGAGTTGGCTGCGAAATGCTCAGGCGATTTGCAAGAGTTAGATTGTGTAGATGACTTGGAACGGACGGACAGCAGAACAATCCCTGCCTGTGAGCTAAACGGCCATGAAATCACATTGTAGTAATCACACTTTAGAGCCTGCGCGCGCATCCAAGCCATTCCATCTCAGCCAGCCTGAGATGCACACAGCGCTGTCACTGGCACTTTCAACACACATAGCTCATTGTGCAGCGCTGAAACATCCCCGGAGCACCTAACACACATAGAACCACTTAGTTTCAGGAATTACGTAAATTCAACCATCACGGTTCCATTTTAGAACCTCTTCCATTTCTATGTTATGTTAATGACTTAGCAGATTGTGTGAAAGATGTAGGACAACAGTTTTATATGCAGATGGCACAACTATTGTGATTCAAAAACGACTGTTCGCGCCGTTTTTCGTTCGCTCAGTTTTTTGTTTATTATATTGGCATCGCCAAACATCATCCCTTATCAGTTTGACCTTCCCCTCGTTTACTTTGTCGTTACCTATCATCGAGGAAGGTTCTCTGGTGCCAGTTTCTGCTCATGCAGACAGTTCGTGTTTGTTCAAAGTTCAGTTATACAGCCAAGTTGGCTTTTCTTCTTCTTACTCGTATCATTTTCATTATTATAATCCTAACACCCTCCCCGTACTGCAGTGCACCTTCCTTCCCAACATCAAGGCCACGGAGTTCGACGCATTGCCGCATACAACATCTCGCTGCATCCGTGAACCACGTAAGTGTTACTGCTTCTCTACAACCTATCATACAGTCCACAATTACCCCTTTTTTATCTCAGCGTCTTGGCGCAATCAACGACTGTCGAAGCATTACTCTTGAAATCGGAAATTGTGATTAAAAACTTACTGAAGGTTTTCTTAGATATACCACCGCGCTAAGGTGGCTGCCGTCGCGGAGTGAGAGTGTGGAGTTGGTTGACAAAGCGGTGAAGTTCAAGACCACCACACAGATCCATGCAACAGCTCATTCGAAATGGTCAGGAGCTTGGCACGATGCAGAGTTCCGCATCTTAGATGCCCTTTCAAAGTGTGTGGAGACATTAGAGGGAAATAACCGATTCGCTTTTGCAACAGAAGAAATAATTGTGATGAATCTCATGCGACCATAATTGGATGTAACATTTCTATCTCTGTATGTACTTTTTCAATGTTGTTCCACTACATGTCAAAACTACTTCTACGACAAAATTGAAAAGTTGCATGATGTCCTAAAGAGTGTCATACGTTGGCCAGGTAAAGAAGATGTAATGAAAAATATTACTAGGAAAACGCTCTGTGTAACGCGTTGATGAGCGAGCACGGATATGCGCAACACATCGAACCGAAATTCTGTCTATTGAAAATGTCATTAAAAGACAATTATTCTTTAATTTCGTCACAGACTGGTATGAAAATCTTCTAAAATTCAAAAAATATTGGTCCCAATAAGCATGTAAAGTTTTAAGTTGATCGATTGAACCTGAACCTTTATGATTGAATGGTTCCTTGTTAATTTTCAAAAATCACAGGATCTTGTTCAAAAACTAGACCTGGGACCACTCATATGATATAAGTGTGTTTAAACAATATCAGATCGATCTGTTGATCTTTAGTGTCATAATTAGGCGATTGAAAGTTTCTTTTCTAACTAACTTGGAATAAATTGGAACTGAGGCGTCCATGTTGCCGTGATCCATAGCAACAAGCAAAATGTCCGTAAAATGTCAATAACTTTTGGATTTAAACACAGATTTGTCTGAAAATTGTCAAAACACAGATAATGTAGGTCTCAATGACCATACAAAGTTTTAAGTTGATCGGTCAAACGGTTCTAGTTTAAATTTCAAAAATCACAGTAAAGATAGTTTTAAATTTTAACCAATGGGAGGATTTGGCTGAAACTTCGTATGATTGGGTAAAATGTTAGTGGTAATGACTTGTCAAAATTTTAAATTGATCAAACAAACCAATCGAAAGATATTTTTTTTTAAATTTGAACCAATCACGGGATCCCGTTCAAAAACTATCCCAGGGACCGCATAGAGTACGTTAGTATGTGTACAAAGTTTCAGATTGATTTCTTGAGCGGTTTGACCTGGGGTGTGACCACAAAAAAAAGAACACACAGAGAAAGTGCCATAAGAGTACCGTGGTGACGCTCGCTACGCTCGCTCAATTAAGATATTCACATCAGAAGGGAGAAACAGGGCTAAGCTTTTGATTGGTGTTTCACCATCAGGACTCATAACGTATATTAGCAAGGCATATGGGGCCAGAGCCTCAGAAAAGGCCATCTTCAATCAATCCGGCCTGGTGGATTGAAAATAGGCACAGTTGACCAAGTCTGATGCAGACATCACTTGCTCTATTGCCCGAGCAAGAGAGCACGTGGAAAGATCGTTCCAGCACATCAAGATATTTAACATAAATATCTGTCAAACACTATTCCGACTGTTCTTGACCCTGTAATGGATAAAACTGCTGTATTAGTTTGCGATATCGTGCACCTTATTTCCCCTATTCTAAAAATTATAGATTTTAGTAGGGTACTAGTGAAAAAGTAAAATTAGTGTCCAGATGTTTATTTAGAGAGAATGAGATAGTTGAGCGAGCAACTGTAGTCGTTAGATAGTCTTTAGGTAGATAATGATTGGCATGATTATCAGGAGGGAATAGATGTCGGTCGGCGGAATGGGACTCGGACGATGAGATCCCACTAGCCCAGCTCGCCAGTCGGCCGCGTCTCCACGCCACTGCCAGACCTGACAGGGTGTGTCATGCAATGTCAAGTATAATGGGAGTTATAGAAGCCATTGTAGTCTTTAAAATGTATGGGTTTACACGTGAATGAAAAGAATCGAGTTGGGGGCACAAACTTACAATTATCCTCAACTGTCTCGAGAGGTGGTATGTGTAGATCGACCCTGGCTGCTCTTTTTCTGGGGCTCAACACTGACCTGTCCGGCATGGGTAGCCCTTACACATGAGCATATGCTCGCCGAGTCTTACGTCACAGACTGCCAAGATCCTTCTGCTAGTGAAGTTCAAGATGCACATGATGCAGAAGATGGGACAGCTTGCCAATCATATTAATTGATTGATTAGTTTGGTTTAACGGCACGTCAACGACGAGGTTATATTGCGCACATTAATTTTATATTTTAACCAACAACAACCAACAACAACAGAACAACAACCAACAACAGAAAGCGCCACATCGCTTCATCGCCGCGAGCGACGCCGCCGCCGCCGGGCCGTAGTGGCGGTAGGGGGGAGGAGGACGAGGATGACGGGCAGGACACGGGAGAGATGGAGGACGAGGCAAGTATGGAAACACATTTGTTACGCAATTCAATCTCAAATCATTTTATATAACAAGACCAAACTATTTCCACGATTATGTTTTAGACATTGATCGGAATCGAGACTGAAACTGAAATGAATGTTACATAATGTGGTGCTGCTTTCAACGATAATGTAATCAATATAATATTATCTTTTTCTTGCAGCCATCTACACGACGATCAACAGTTTCAACAACTAGGTAATATTAAAAGAATTTATATCTTCTTCTTTTAATAGTAGTTGTTGAAATTTTAATTTGATTTTGATTTTGTCAATAAAATTTATTAATTCTGAAAATTAATTGTATTTGAATAAAAACTCACCTAGCAACTACATCCCCCTTCTCTTACAACGTCATTGACAAATACCTAGGTTTAAATAGTATAACATGATTCCAGTCACTCTTGAAAACATCACGTGGGTGACAATTCGATAAAATAACAATTACGACGTTTATTTCAGTTTTTAATTTCGCCACGACCCGGCGAAGTTCGGCACTGTAGATCGCAAGACTGTCACGAGCGAGATGAAGGAATATAAGTGCAGCTGCGTTGGTCGGACTACGCTTGTGCTTTGACTCCCGAAGACGTTGTCACGACTCTGGAGGCTGCGGTCCAGGCGGCAGCAGTGCGTCCAGGCCAGCAGAAGTGCATCCCGCCAACTGCAGCGGCTACCCCAGGACACAAGGCGTCTGACCAGCCCCACACAGAGACACAGGCCCTCAAAGACCGTGCCCAGGCCTGCACCATTCAGCATCCAGACGAGAATCCAGTCCCCCAGACACTCCTACATATACAATTCGATGGACATTTGGATTTTATTTTCCTTCATTTTCCTACTCTTCCAGCCTACCTCGACGTGTAAGGCACAACTGTTGTGACAATTTCAGTTGTTGAATTTCCAATCTAGCGAATTCTGAATTACAAATCCGTTCATAACTTATATATTTTTTTTTAAGCGAACAACGAACGATCTTCGAAAAGATCAACTTTGTCTCTTTAACATAGTGTCGAACTTCAACGACACTGAAAGTCGGTCACAATCTGAAAAATTGCAGTTTAGAGGATAATCCTTCCCCTTAACGGTGTTCTTTTAAGCATCTTTACCTTTTTTATAATAGGTAACTGTTACATAATTAACATCCACAACCATTTTAAGGTGAGAACTATGTAAAATAGTACCTACCTAACGTGGGTATTATGGTATAACTACTGTATAACTAGCGGCTTGTTTTCGATTACAGAGACATATAATTTCATTAAAATAAAAATAGTCACCTGGTAATTATCAGCAATGTTGATCGAACATGGATGAAGAAGGATCACTAACTAAAAACCCCGTTTTGGGAATAAAATCAATTAGATTGGATGAAAAGGAAGCGAATAGGCATCTAATTATAACAGTAAAAAGCGGCCCTCTTGCCAGCACTCTGCTAGCTCTAAAGCAGCACTGAAATGTTCCAACGAGGTATATAATGCGCGCAGGGGGGCTCATCCCGCAGTCGGCAGTCGCCCGGTGGTCAAGCAGTGCACATCTACCCTCTGCGTTTCCAGCTACATAATTGTATGCGTGTTTGGGGTTGTTTTGGACGGGGTATGTTTGCGTTAATTGAGTTGTGATAATCCTTGTGTGTAAGTTCCGGCGAGTGTTGACGGTACCGAGCATTGGATAAAACTCTCTTTTAAGGAAAGTAAGCACGCTTTGTTTCCAATAGGAACCACAACCTCGGATGGAGGTGGTGTTCGCCATCTTAATAGAGTTGTATGTAGGGCTGTAGGGCACATCGTGACTTGGAGCGGCGCAATGTCACACATAGCACATGTTCATCATTGTCACGATTTGTACACCGCCAACGGTAACAGGGTGCTTCCTCGATTGCTTAGTGTAATATCATCCCAATAGGGTTGCTAGTAGGGCATCAGGACACCTGACGGGTCTTTGCGGTCTCTCTATCACTTACCTCGCAGTCACACACTTGGATCTCTGTGATTTATGTGACCTTTATATGTGTGCCATTATGTACCTCTATGGAGATGAGTTTATGTCTACTAATGCTACGTGTCTGATTTGTTATTTTATGAATGGATTTAATGGACGAGTCCATACCATGGCTAGATATTATCACATTGCTCGTCGTTTGGCTCTATCTTCCTTCTGCTGTATGCGCTATCGCCCGTCTCATTAATTCATGTTTACTTTGATTAACAGGACAATGGAACACAACACTCGGATAGCTCGCGGGCCTTCTGCAGGCGACTGAGGATGTTGGCGGTGAGTATTCCACCCATGGGAGTTAAGTGACATATTGTGTGTTATTTCCTTTTCTGCAGACGAATGTAATCACGTGAAGAATGTTGAGTTGTAACTCAATCCTTGTACACTTATCTCCGCCATCAACCAGACAAATATCTTGACATTCCGGCTCTTGCCGCAAGTGACAGTCTTTTGTTCCTTCCACGAAACATACATTAAATCCTAGATTTAGTTGTCACTAAATCCTTGTAACTGTTGAGTTGAGTTGTAACCTAGTTATAACAATGTAACTAAATATGCTGATTCTATGAAGTCTGCGATGATTGAAGAGATTAAGAATGTTGAGAGTAGACAGCATTTGAGACTTCTGGCTCAGGATGTGGAGGATGTGGAAATCTCAGCTACGAGTGTGAGCCTATTTTATGACGTCACATCTTGTTTTGGCGGCATTTTGTCACGTGTTTCCGGTTCCCGCGCTCTAGTGTAAGCATATTTTAACCATTTCCGCCATTTTATCCGCCATTTTATCCGCCATTTTGTTCCGCCATTTTATCCACCATTTTATCCGCCATTTTCTTCCGCCATATGCGTTTGACAGGGCGACATTTTCAAACATATTTCCGGTTCCTACACTCTAGTCCAAGCTTATTTTAAACATTTCCGCCATTTTCTTCCTTCATGTCACGTGTGTTCTTCTGACGTCACTTTTTTAAATTAAAAATGTATCTCGAGGTGGATTTGAACCTGCTACCATTGGAATACGAATCCAACGCCTTAACCACTCGGCTAATTAGGCGATGAGAGAAAGACGATGCAATAAGCATATACATAGGTGGTTAATGACCTGTGCAGCAACGTCATCCAGTTGTCAAGGTAGGTATTGGCGCAAACATTTAAACTTCGCGCTCGACTGCAGCGCTATCTAGGTGATAATAATTACATTCACGAAAAGCGGCACAAAAAATTTGAATTTAAACTTGACTCGACTACAACGCTATCTAGGTGACACTAATTGTATTTACTAAAAGCGACACAAAAATTTGAATTTATATTTCGCGCTCAACTACAACGCTATCTAGGAGACAATAATTGTTTTCATGAGAAGTGGCGCAAAAACTAAATCATTTTGTATGTCGACTGACTTTAAAAAAATGTAGCCCATGTGGGGATCGAACCCACGACTTTTGCACGATGAGCACAACGCTCTAACCAACTGAGCTAATGAGCCAACGAAGGTATGTTGCAATATGTCGTCACTTATACGGGGACATTATAATTTTTATTAATACACAGCAGAATCAAAACCGGGTATCTAGCCAGGATGAGGATGTGGATGAGGATGAGGATGAGGATGAGGATGAGGATTAGGATGAGGATGAGGATGTGGATGGGGTGGGGGTGATGATGAGGATGAAGATAAGAGAAGGTGAAAATATGTTTACTCTTAATAATGGGTCGGTTAAGTTTGCTTATAAATAAATACCAAGTTCTTGACAATTAATTTAACTTCGTTTCATATAAAAATTTCAAATAGGATTCTAGTCACAACTTGATATTTTTTCATAAGCTCCCCTAAAAGATCTCGGCACATGTTTTTCATATTGTGTTCAGTATTGAAAGCATAATATAAAGTGATACATTCAAAATATTATAAATTTTACGTCATATCAAATATTGTTACAATTTACTTTTTTCTTAATTGTAGAGCATAACTGTTGGAGTGATCTTGTCCTTCATACTGAATTTGATATAAACGTTTTTCGTTAATTTCCTTCAAATCATCATCAGTAAATACATCGTTGAAACGTTTTGGTAAAAAAATTTTGATTGCATAATGTTGCTCTTCTCCTATTTTTGGTTGCCATTCCGAGACAAAGGAAACTGTTGCCAGGAGAGATGGACCATATTTTGTCTTGACACGTTTCATTTCTTCGATGGTGTACCACATCAGGTGCTCCATTTCACATATTTTCTTCACTGGAATCATAGCTGAGATGTTCCCGCTTCCCACATTGTTGAATTTCTCTACGAACGTCTAAAACAAATCAACGAAAGAAAAGTGTTTTACGAATGCTTTGATTTTAATTTAATACAAATATATCCTAATATTTTAAATGTAATTACTCACCATTGTTATGTTGAGATGATTTACTGCAGCGAAGAGCAAAGTGTTGAACGATGTCGACTGTTGAAGGTTGAAGGTTGTACTGATGACGACTCGTGAAATTTCAAGAGACATCCGCTTCTTGATGTTGTCAATTCATCAATTTACAAACAAAATATTGATGACGTATTATTCTCACGAAACACAAAGTTGGGCAATCACTCGCTGAATATTATACAATAGTTAGCATTTCTTTGAAATTTCAAGATTCATTTCTTTTAATAAAAAATCCATTCCTAATTCAAACACAACTCTCTGATTGATTTTATCACGTTGATTATCCATTTTCACAATAGTTTTAACAAACTGGGACAAATCATCAATATTAACATCAGATTTTTTAATTAATCGTGTTTTTAGATAATTATTTAAATTTGTTTTCACAAATCTACAATACGCATTCTTAACACCACTGCTTCTATCTTTGACTTGTGTAAGAGTAAAAGTGATGGCTTCTGATTGCTTCAGAATTTCTCTACATGTCCTTTCACTTAAAATCACACCGAAATTCACATTACTTATACTTTTTAAACCGATATATTTCCCATGAACATTTTCTTCGACAAACATGGTATGATTATCAAACACTTTTTGAGGTGAATCTCGAACATCGATGATAAACGCATATGTGGTCCACATCTTGAGTTCTTCCAAAAATTCTGTCCATTCCAAAAACGATATAATCACACCAGAACCATTTATCGATGAAATTATTTTAACAAACGGTGTAAATTCATCTTCAGCATTCAGCCCAACGATAATCAGTTTTGATCGATATGGATTCACATAGAAAAGTGATTGCACAACACCGAGAAATGGTTTTTCGTCTATTGCTGGAGTGATTTCCATTTTTTTTTTTAAATATACAATTTCAACTATCTTCGATAAATCTTCAGAGGTAACTGACCTCTTTCATGGTAAATCGCAAATCAAATTGAATCTAACAAAATGTAATCGTCAGCATTTTTACTTTGAAACAAGACAGGTTTGAACAGGAAATGCAGGACATTGACCTCTCCTATGAAATGCGCATTATTTTTTGATTGCACGTGCGCAACAGCACTGTCCACCATATCCGGTGTCATGTTTCATGCAGTGGCCGAATATTTTAAAATAGGTTGATCTCACGAGTCGATCATTTTTTTCAGGTGATTTTTTATTAAAATGTTTGAGAAACGAATTTAGTGTTTTCCCTCTAGCTCTATGAGCTAGGAAAATAGCGCAATATTCACCGCAAACATTTGATGTAACGCTTTGTAGTGGAATACGATTATATGTCCAGCTTTTACAATGTTGATTTAGAAATTGACGGTGTTGTCGAATGAGCGGGGGATAGCCAAAACTACAAAAAAATTCCCCATTTCCATGCGTATTAATGTGACAAGCGACCCAATGTTGACCCTTGCACCTTGCTATGTCGGTATTGGCAATCAATTGAATCGGACGACCCACATGTTTAGGTAGTTTATCAGCAGCAAAAACACCAATAAATAAATCTTTAGAAAATTTATCTTGAGAAAGTGCATTTTTTAATACATTTGCATACATTTTAAATTAATCCTTAACAACAGTACTCTTCGCATCCATAGGTAAACCTCGAATGAACATACAATCAGGGCTCCAGTGTTTATGTTCATAAAACGGGATGTCTTGAGGCAACCATTTATGTATCACGACCCCACATGATGGACAGGCAGCTTTGTCTCCATGAAACGTGTAATATAACCCAGCCTCGGCCAAGTCGCGTGCGGTGACATTGTCATTCGGGAATGATGCAAATGATTTCAATCTTGGCTCCAGTTGAAACATGTCGGTTTTTTCACTGTTTGCAACACACCACTGTGACAGCTTCATTGCACTTTTCAGAGAGCACATTTCACCCGCAAAACCAATATGCACACCATGGACGTAACACTTTATTTCTTCGTATGGAAATGATGACGATGAGTCATACTCGAAATCATTCAAATCAATAACATTTTTCCAGAAGATGTTGTCTAAATATTTCACATTTGTTCTGCCTCTGGTATATTTTAGTTTATAACCCAGACAGTGAGTGAAAACCATGATTTTTAATGCTTCATCTCTAGCTCTGCAGTTTGCGTACGTGAAACCAGTAAAATTTGTTTCACTAGAGTCATCAAATACCAGAATCGACGGACTTCTTTCGCCGTACGATCCATTTTCTAAAATCCACTGTTTTGATTTTTTGGTTATGTTGTCAACAACAGCAATTTCTTTCACAACATGAGTATCGTAGCCGACAGCCACCGTCTCGAAATCAATAGTACAACTCATGATGAGGGTTGGGCTAAGACTGAATAAAAAACACAAATACATTTCAATATATCAATTTTATTATACCATTTCAAACACTACAATATTCAAACAATATTAATTACTATAGTCGACAATCACATTTCGATTGCGATCTATCTCTAGAATATTATCAAACTCTGCATATACAATCACATCGATAGCTTCTTTAAGTGCTTCTTTAAAACGAAGATCGATACGTAAATTCTTGTTGTGTTGCAGACTATAATGATTTTCATTACAAGAGAGGTCTGGACTCAGGTCAAAGGCCAATAAAAAGATTCCATTTGGATATTCTTCACGAGAAATATCAATACCTCGATCCTTAAAGTGAATACCATTCCCAGAAAACAATGTATGATAGCAGGCGACATATTGGTTAGTATCAAAGTCGGGTTGCAGTGGTTTAGCTGGGATTTGTTGACCATCCGCATACATGCAGAAGTGGTTTAATCCAAAATGTTGAAAGTTGAAGGGATTCTTTGTATAGCTCCCGTTAACAGCTGCATTGGAGACAAGTCCAATGATAATTTTCTTCGGATTACCCGTCATGAATAAATTGCCTATTTCCTTGCTTTGTATTCCTGCTGGGATAGTTACCAGCTTGACATCTACTCTTGTTAGAGGATATTTTGCATTGGCTCCTTCTAAAACAATATTTTGTGCAATCATAACAGACTCATTCACGCGAACTTTTCGCACAAAAAGAGTAGCATCAGTGATGATTGTCTTGAAGGATGCATTGGAGCCGGCCATGAGATGAAACGAATCTCTGCTCTTGATAAACTTCATGCGTAACTCCACACCATTTGGTATGAGACGGTCTTGATTGAACAAATCGCCATGAATATTTCCAATCATATCCACAATTTGACTTCCATCTGTATACTTTTTTCGTTTCTGAAGCCCTAAATTCTTATCAAAATCCTCCATAAATCCAGCAGTATCTTTATACCAAAGTTGACATGTTCTATGTGAACTCTTAGCAGAGGGACCAAAGTGCATACAATTCTCAAAAAATGAACGATAGGCATAGTTATTATTTGATGAAGGGAGAAGTTTTCCGTTTAAAGTCATCTCAAACTGAGCAATCAGAGAATGCATGAAATTATTGACGGGCGCCACCACAGCAGCAGCCGTTTGAACAGCACCATCTGATTTTTTGACAAGAGTTGCAAGCGGCGAGCCATCTGCATTCACAATTTTTGCTTGAAGTGCAAGCAGAGATTGACCTATATCTATGTATTCCTCACCTTGTGCAGGAACAACAAATTCAAATGGGGCAAATTCTGTCATTGCAGCAATGGGTTTATAAGGATACCAATCACCTCTCTCAAGACAAATTTGAGTCGATGGAACTTCAAAAATATTCAATTCCGATTTCATCGCCTTTTCGGATTCTGCATGCATAAGAGACATGATTATGCAAAAATGTCTGTAAAACAACCAGGTGTATTTGTCGTCTTCTTCTTCTTTGTCTTTTTAACCACCTTCTTCTTTTTAGGCTTGATGTTTAGAGTTTTTTTCGGAGAGATCTTGTTCCTCTTACGTTTGCTCTGACACTGAAGAATGCGTAACCTCTTCAACCTTTTTATCCCATCACCAGTCATATTTTGAAAGTTGTCTTCTACTTTTCGTTTGAGATTTGCACCTGCTTCACCGACTCGCCTATGAAATGATTCTTTCACAGGTTTATTCTCAACTAAATCACCCAGAAAATTTGCTCCCGTTCTAGCCGTCTCATGAGCAACAACACGAGCACCGCTTCTTAGTAGAGGAATAGCAGATTTAAACAACCCTTTGAAGAAGCTTGCAAACCCATGACCACGTTGATAACTTGCACCATGATAAACATTCAATCTTCCTCCAGCCTGGTCTCGGTAAAATTTTGTATAAAGTTCCACATCCATTATGATCGGTGGCGAAAATGAAGCACCACAGCAGAAGTTCCAGCTTGAAATGGTAACGAATCACCAGTGTCTCCTCTTAAATCAATTTCGATGCTTCTAATCTCATGAATCATAACCGGAACGTAGAGTAAATTTAAAAATCTTTGAGTGACTTGTTCACCAAATTTGTGAGTTTTATATTGTGTATTGACAATACGTAATAGCGGAGCAACCACGTCCCCTACGATTTGAGGTTCTATTACATTACAATACACAAAGATAGATTTGGGAGTTCCAGCATCAACATCTATTGCTCTACCGACTAATGGACACACGCCATTTGTAATGTTGTGTTCATAACCCAATTGAATAGCGAGATTAGGCGCAAAATTTACTTCATGCTCTTCATCTTTACTATTCTTCACAGAAATACAGCCGCTTGCATTCAAATCGCTGAGCGGTGCAATGCTGATATCCAGGTGTTTTATTGCATCATTGATAGTTTTCAACAACATGTCACCAGTTTCATAGTAGCCCGGCTTTATGTCCACTCTTTCATATACCCTAGTTTTTTTCTTTCCTAGAATAGTTTTTCGTGAAACACCAACATAATTTTGACCTTTAGTCACATTGAACAGCGTTTGTGGGTAATGAAGTTCAACCAAAGATACCTCCCAGGGACCTCCTGATAATTTTACAGGTTCCTGCAATTGAGTGACAAAATTTGCTGTCGTATTATCCTTATACATTTTCATCGAACTGTTGCTAGGCAACGTCATGTAGAGAGAACGATTCATATTTTTTGAATGTCAGAAGCTAATATCCAAGAGTTGAATTTGGCAGGCAGACCCTTCCACTGAACCAAAACTTTCTCACTGACGCCCTGCCCCGTTTTGCGTATGATTTTATGTATTTTGTAAAGAGAATTATCACCCTTCGTAACTTTTTGCAATTCTTTTTCATAAAACGTTCCAACAATTTCCTCACCTTCTAAATCTTCAATTCTATACACCACTTGGTGTCGATCAACAATACAAATGACTTTGAATATTTCGTCAGACCAATTTTGTTCGTAACCCTTATCAAAAATTATTTTTTCTCTGCTGATACGCACATAATCACCTACCTTTAATTTAGGTTTAGATCGTTTCCTACTCTCAATTTCATTATCTTTATAAAGATGACGCCAAACTTCAAGAGCATTTTTGTCACTCACCGCAGCTGGCATCATACCAATTGACCTATGCACTCGATGATTATAAGCATTCATCAGTTTTGGTAGTACATTTATGTAGCGATACGTGTTCTTTAATGTAAAATACTTCCACATAATTTCCTTGATTGATCGGTTGAGCCTCTCAGCTATACACGCTTTGGTGTCAGGGTTATTTGTGTAGTAAAAATGAACATTATTTTTGGTGAGAAATTTTTGAAAATGTAAATTTTTAAATTCTCGGCCTTTATCGGTCTGTATGCGAACAGGTTTACGCTTACTTTGTTTGAAAATCTTTGCGAAAGCCTGAGACACTTCTTTACCTGTCTTTTGTTTAAGAGGAATCAACCAAGCAAATTTACTGAATACATCAATTACAGATAACAAATAGTTGTATTTATCATTAAATTTACTGAGTGATCTCATATCATTTAAATCAGCCTGCCATAGTTCATCAATGCTGTTGACTATGTATCGGTTACGTTTAAATCTTTTTCGAACAGGTTTATGTAAACTATAAGTATCTTGAGATTGAAGCCATTGCAAAATAATTTTTTTAGGAATCTCTTTATTAGTTGCCTTCCACAGTGCATTTAAAGTAGAAAATCCAGCTGGATGCCCAGGATCATTATAAATACGAGACAATCTTTTACATATGTTAGAATTCATTTAAACACAAATTCATCCCAATCTCCCATAGAAGTTGCTACTCGTGTCCGTTTTGATGGCTTCTCCGAAGGTGATGGTAGAGGTCTGTTCAGTTGACGGTATCGCTGAAGAATGTCTTCTCTTCTTCGAATGTTCCCTATAAGTGTGAGTGGTAGATTTATGTCGGTGAGAATTTTGGCAAACATGTTCCAACCAATCGGTTCTGTTTCTCCTCGACGATTGCGAACAAGATCAGATATCAAATCTGTGATTGTGGAACCGAAAATTTTCACACCGTTCACACTGACAAGTCCCGAATCATCCCATGAAATAGCATCAGATGATGCCAGCTTATCGAAAATAAGTCCAGCTTTTCTTTTAAAAGTGCCGGGAACAGCTTGTAACACTTGTGTTCTCATGGGTTCTTCAAAAACTGCATCATCTTCATCCTCTTCCACCATCTTCTTCACAGGGATTCCAGGGTGAGTTTCAACTTTTTCAGGACGTATCTCCACAGAAATAGGTTGACGGGCTTCATTTACAAAATATAAATACCTTTGTAGAACTTCATAATATTTACGCCATTTTTCATCATCGGAAATTTTGCTAGCGTGAAGTATTTGATGTTTATCTCTATCAAGAGATGATAATGTATCATTGAGAGGATGTATTTGCGGTTGTTGAAGTCGTTGCATACTCTCTGGGTTTACAAGAATCATCTTTTTAGTATTATCCATAATGATTATGATGATGATGAGTTAAAAATACTTCCCAAAAGTCCACTAATAAGCGGAGCAATCAAAAGTGGGAGAAACGCACCACCAGACTGAACCAAAATTTTTTTCTTAGTTTTCCAGCTATCACCCTTGCGTGCAATTTTTCGTAAGAACTTCTTATGACGACGAAGTTTATTCTTCTGAGAGGGTTTCAAGAGAACACGACCTTTTAATGTGTTTAATACACAAGCACAAATCGATTGAGTCAAACCTTTATCTGCTGATTTTAATATACTCTTGCGCATAGCAGGGGTTGCTTTACTCAATGCCTTGAGGAGTTCACTATACCTCCTCGTTGAGTCAGTCATCGTGATGAAATGAAGCTTTTATGACAATGTAGTGTCATTTAGTAGATTTTGGTGTGTATACAACACAGGCCTCATCATCAGGGAAAATATGAGTGCGCAATCTCATATTCTCGGGGCAAGTCTGTGTAAAATCAAATAGAATATAGCCGTGAGGTTGACTCGTTGCATCTTCGAAAGATTCTTGCACATGTTTCATGTTTCTAGGGCATACCTGCCTTGCGAGATGTAAAATTTGAGACTTATCACGAGGATTTTTAAAAAGAATAATATAGTGGGCATTCAAAGAGATATCACGTCGTCCCTTACCTTGATTAAAAATATTTTGAGAAATTAGAAATACACTCACTTTACGATGATGTGAGATTTTGGTAAACAAGTCCACAACCCTATCATCTGCTTCTCGCATTAGATCATCGATAATCAAAATTTGAGCCCCGGAAGATGCAGACAAGTCGGCAGGATTAATAATTCCCTCGTGGAACTTGACTCGTGGATCTTGAATAGATTCATATAAACTCTGCCACTCGGCAAAACACCAAATAATATTTTTTATAGGTTCATCTACCATAGAATCCAAATTTGTTAAAAAACGGCGTATAAAATAAGACTTGCCACATGATGTGGGCCCCGCAATCAAAGCTGTAAAAGGAACCTTCCAGGTTGGATCCATTTTGTTGAATGAGATTAAAATATATTTGTTGCTAAATTTATAATATTTTTTGAAAATCATAAATTGTCAAGGAATGAGGATTGAGAGTGAAGAAGGGAAACAAATTATTCATAAAAAACATAAGTTTAGAATAAAACATGTATTTTACAAACATGTGTCATGTTAACAGGTACATTGACATTGATGTGATGTTGATGTGATATTATTATAACTAATTCTAAATTCTCTAATCTATGTCCATTTCCGTGTCTATTCTAAAATGACCGTATGCTAGAGTGTTGAAACCATCATGTAGAATGTATCTCTTGTCGTCGAACGGTGATAGTGTACTCTTCCTCTGACTGACAGTAAATATTTCATGTTTGAAGCTACGGATGGACATCATTTTCTCACTTTGTACACATTTTTCAAATAAGGCGGCTCTATACTTTTGATGAGTAACATATTTTTTCATTGTGGCTCTAGTTATGCCTTTACCAACCTTTTTGTTTCTACCGTCCAACTCCAAGAGACTGTACATTTTTGCCCTTAAACCCACAAATTCCTTCACAATTCTACCGTCCGACTCGTCTTTCATTTTTCCCAACACCTTTTTATTAGTGTTGGAAAAAAGGAAGTGATCTTTCGGCAAATTGGAAGTATCAAATAGCGAAATGTCATTGGCCATGTCTTGATATAGATCATCAGTCTGGATCTCATAACACAGTGAGTCTGTGTCTGTGAATAATAATTTTGAATTTTGATTGTATTTAGTTTTTACATAATTATAGTGAAAATCATACATGATGGTTTTACTTAAATCTAAAATACTGAAGCCTGCATAGATTGGTCGATTTAGTTTCAGACAGATTTTCTTACACTGTACTGCAACTAGATTGTTGGAAAATATTTCAAATCTTTCGAATGCAGGGTTTGCCGCATATTTTAACATTTGTTTCTCATCATTGATAAGCGTAACGTTTACCCGATTTCTGACATTTTCCATAGTTTTGCCGAAAACAGCGTTGTTCATTAATTTAAAAAAGTCTTTTTCAAAATCATTCTGTGCCTTCACACGTTGCGCTGTATTGAAATCAATATATTGTTTCAACCATTGCGTTTGTGTGAATTCTAGAACGCGGTGAATTTTTGTCAATTTCAAGCCAAGAGAAGTGTATTGCTTCAAGTTCTTGTAGTGTACAATATACTTTTCTTTGTTTTCCAAATTTGGAATCAGCTTTTTGATTTTAGAATGACCAAGTTTCAGGTCGTCTGAGAGTTGCTTGGCATAAGGTGAGAGTTCACTTTCAGACACACATTTTCGCTCAGGTGCCAAAGGGTAATCGTTGTGCTTGTCATGTAATTCTTTTGGATATTTGAGATCAACCTCCAAAATATATCCTTTATCAGAGTCATCTGCAACAGTTGTAAAGTCAGTTTTCCTGATTTCTGCTGGACTCATCCACTTGAAATCACGGATGGGGAGGAAATCTGACATCGCAACACCGTACAAATTATTCACATCCCAATAAATGATATATTTCGAAGGTTTATCGGCATCGAAATCATCCATGTATTTATTATTAGCTTCCGAAAATCGCGTCGTGATCGTTGCCACACCGCCCCTGACACCCTCCTCCATGAACAAATACATATCGGGGTCTGTAAATAACTCTAACTCTACCTTGGTCATGCGGAGGCAAGCCTCCCATGCCAGACCCGGAGCAGTGTAGGTGTGGCAAGGATCAAGTTGGTAGTTGGCGAGGCAAAGTGTTCGAAAGTTTTCAAACACATCCGCAAGTAGCAGTACGTCAGTCAACACATAGAGATCTTGATACTCTCCCATGTGTTTCATTTCAAAACTCCTCCAAACATTTTGGGCGTGTTCGTAATCATCATCACTGATGTCCTCTTCAGTGAGGTCATTCTTAAAGGCGGATTTAGGGGGTAGGCAACCTTCCATCAGCTTTTCTTCTGAATCAAAATAACTGTATGGGAATACACCTTTCCTCAAGAGTAGAGGGAGAAGGTCTTCACTGAAGAATGATTTTAAAATTTTGAATCTGTCAGAACCATAGTTGACAAGATTTTTGACCAGAGAATCTAGAGAAGTGCTCATGAATTGAAAAGAGTCAATGAATCTTAACTGCCCCAATGAGAATGACACATACTTCTCTGTATTGTTGGGGATTACAATGATTTTCTGATTTTGAATTTTGCCAATGCCTTGCATAATAAGATGCGAATCGTAATTTCGAAGATTATGAAATATTACAGGAATATGCTCGGCTTGAGGTGCATTTATATTACATTCATTATGTGCTGCACCCCTAAATTTGCCAGTTATGTGATCATGATCACGAACACGATCAATATCGTCCAGAGGCTTTTCACAAATGCTACACATGGTGGCCTGTGCAAAGGAAATCTCGTCTTCATCTGTCATCTTAAGAGGGATAATTTTGAACATTATTTTCAATAATTTCTCCTGCATGACCAGAAGTGAATTAAGAAAATGATCCACAACATTATCACCACTGTACACACGAGGTGGCTCAAACGCTTTTCCCTCCGCATCAATCACAACAAAGGCATATCCCGAAGGATCATGCAGGGCGGTCTTATGCGTATGTGATCGTGCATCATCAGGTTCACAACCATTCAACTTCCTCACAAAGCACTCAAAATCTGCATATATAGTGAAAGGTGCTTTAAATGAAAAGCCTCTTTCTCTAAACTTCATGGAATTGTCATCCTCTGGAGGCATAACAATTCTTTGAGGGTCGTGTGAGTCGCAGAGGGTGTGATGCGCTTCAAGCCTTTCCTCTGTGGAAAATCTATGCAGGCAACGATGACAATAATATGCTCTACCGTGATGTTTAGTCAGTGAACTAAGAAGGCGACTGAGGTCCTTGATGAGGAAGTAATGAGAATTTTCCTCGTCGGACATGAATAATAAATTAATATGACTATCTCTATTTTCTTTACTAATTCTAAGGGGGTACACTATTTTATAATTGCCGAATTTATCAGGCATTACACCATACACATTCACGGAAATGGACTCGTTTTGTTTCTCAAATCTATCTATGCTACTAATTTTTACAGGGTATTCTATTCCACTCATATTTACACTAGATTCAAAATTAACATAATTATTTACACGGTCTGCATTAAAAGCCGGAGGGTGAAGATGGGCTAAAATACTCCATAAGAAACACTTTTGGTCGTTGTTTTTTACATTTATGATCGATTTTGTATAATATAATTTAGGTGGTAGGAGCATATAACTACTGGCAGCTAATGGAGCATATTTAACTGATTTTAATTCTAATTGTAAAACTCTATCTACGATCCAACCGCTCCCTTCACGTTGGAAATTCTGACATGCTTTAGCCATGGATGAAAAAGCTACATTAAATTGTTCGTCAAACTCATCCATATTATAAATTAAAACACTATTCTTACTTCTAAAACATGCTTTTGTGATGACCTCATCTTCACCCACATTTTTTTTAAATTGAACCACTAAACTTAAGTACCATTTTACACCTTTAAACACTTCTAAATCTTTTGCTAATTTCACTCTCACCGTGTCCATTCTGTCCGAAACAAATTTTAAAACATCTAAAGAATCATGTTCAACGTCATCACTGTCTTCACCTCCTTTATAGGTATAGGTCTTAACTTTACCTCGGAAAGCACTACTCACTTCACACGTGTACTGGTCGGGTTCATCTGCAGGCACCGATGATGTTGACGGCCCAGGAGTTGATGGTGGAGCTGGGTCGTCGACATGTCGAACCCCCGTGTTTGAAGTACTCGGGGGCTTATGATACTTGACATGGGCCTGCAGATTATCCCTGCGGTTGAACGATGCGTTGCAGAGAGTACACGTGTGAAGAGCTGTTGAAGTGTTGCCAGCAGATGGAGGAGTGGAAGGATGCATAGCCAGTTTGTGACGTTTTAAATTTGAGTTTAAAGTAAACGTAACGGCACAAATTGTACAGGGGAACGTTGACTTCTCCCCCTTACTATGCACCCTGCCATGCCGCTTCAGACTATCTTTGCGCTTGAAGCTGGCATTGCACTCCTCGCACTTGAAGTTCTCCATCTTTCTACAAAAATAAAATAAAAATATTTGTAAAAATGTATTTTCCAATATGGAAATGTATTACCTAATTGCTATTTAACTTTCTCTTTGAAATTATCATTTAAACGTACCTTGATTAAACTGCTGGTTTTCTCCTATGAAGACGGAAGACGAAAATGTTTCGCAGCAATTCCGGAAACTGTAAATTAAAAAAATTAAAATTAGTTTACCTATAATGTAGAAATAATTTAATTATTTTCCAATATAGAAATGTATGACCTAATTGTTATTCAACTTTATCTTTAAAATTATTATTTAAACGTACCTTGATTAAACTCTTGGTTTTTCCCTTCGAAGACTGAAGACGAAAAATGTTTCGCAGCAAATCCAGAAACTGTAAATAAAAAAAATGATAATTAGTTTACCTAAAATGTAGAAATAATTTAAAGACATCCATTTAACTTCTTTTAAAAATTAAGAATAACTCACCAGAATGTGTGAAAGTCGCTGTTCTCTCTCGCTCCACAAAATGAAACCGATTGTTAGGAAATCACACAAGTGTAACCTGTAAAAAATAAAATGCAAACATTAAATTCTATTCATAAAATTATATTTGTTATAAATACCTATTTTGCTTGAAAGTGAAAAAAACTTACCTCAAATCTTTGTAACACAAACTTGAAGAAATAAAAACTTTGTAATGATAATTATAATTAAACAATGATGAACACTCGGATAAAACACACCGCTTGAAAAATTCACTTTAGACACACAATTCAATTCTTATGATGCAATATGAAGATGAACCGCACTGGTCGATTGATTTGAAGAGAATGATTGATTTGGCAATCAACACTTATTAATATTGTAACAAGAGGTCATACACCTGATATAAGTCTCGTACGAGGTACTCCCTTATGGATGAACTAGCCTCAAACCAGGTGCTAAAATTGATGATGCAGCGATTTCATTTCCGTTCAACTATGAGATGCAGGGTCCAAAGTCCAATATACGTCGCAATTGTCTCACGGATGTGATGATGCAGGTGTTCAATTGCGTCTTTAGAGTATCTTGTTACCTCAGCAGTGTAGTGTATTTGATAAATGCAGGTGACATGAGATGCATTCATTACAATGCTTTATTTAATATTTTGTTCAATAGTTGGAATATGTGAACACAATTTAAAATTTCATAATAATAATTAAAAAGATGCTACCATCCTCATCCTCATCCACATCCACATCCCAATCCTTTATAAGATGTAGGATTCAATGTCCAAATATCAATTGGATTATGTGAAAACAAAACAAAATTTCAAATTATCTTTACATTCTAATTTTTTGCGTTAGTTTTAAACTTTTAATTAATACAATTATTGACACCTAGAGAGTGCTACAGTCGAGTCAAGTTTAAATTCAAATTTTTTGTGCCGCTTTTCGTGAATGTAATTATTATCACCTAGATAGCGTTGCAGTCGAGCGCGAAGTTTAAATGTTTGCGCCAATACCTACCTTGACAACTGGATGACGTTGCAGTACAGGTCATTAACCACCTATCTATATGCTTTTTGCGTCGTCTTTCTCTCATCGCCTAATTAGCCGAGTGGTTAAGGCGTTGGATTCCTATTCCAATGGTAGCAGGTTCAAATCCACCTCGAGATACATTTTTAATTTAAAAAAGTGACGTCAGAAGAACACACGTGACATGAAGGAAGAAAATGGCGGAAATGTTTAAAATAAGCTTGGACTAGAGTGTAGGAACCGGAAATATGTTTGAAAATGCCGCCCTGTCAAACGCATATGGCGGAAGAAAATGGCGGATAAAATGGTGGATAAAATGGCGGAACAAAATGGCGGATAAAATGGCGGATAAAATGGCGGAAATGGTTAAAATATGCTTACACTAGAGCGCGGGAACCGGAAACACGTGACAAAATGCCGCCAAAACAAGATGTGACGTCATAAAATAGGCTCACACTCGTAGCTGAGATTTCCACATCCTCCACATCCTGAGCCAGAAGTCTCAAATGCTGTCTACTGTTGAGTTTATCGCAGTTAAAACTCACACATTGACATCTCTCACTAATGACAGCTATTTGGCAGTGACAGCATCTTATCTCACATCGTATTGTCAAATCAAAACTGCTGTCATTGACACAGTTTATCTGACTGAACGCCACACCTAGGATAATTTGCAGAGTGTAATCGCAGCAGTTGGAGAAGAGTGGCAAATAAGTGACAATATCATTGCCATTGTGCACGACAACACCAATCCTCAATGTCATTTGCTTGTGTGCATTTTAATGATAACCGCTTACAATTGTTGACTGCAAATTCATTCCTTCGCCCTTAGTGTAATTGTCCTGAAATATCTGTAAATTATATAATATATTTATAATATGTATGCATTGTTTAAATTCTCTTCTACATAATATTCGTATCTACTATCTACACCATCGAAAATGGTAATATTTTGAGCCAATGGTGCCAATCTAACATTTGATGTACTTATTTCTATTGTGTTAGATAAACAGATTTAAGACTTGTCTCTAACTAAATTAACACAATGTCAATTCAATTTGCAATTACGATTGATATAATGTTTGAAATTTGGCGGAAATTAGTAGAAATAAATGTCGATACTTAAAAATAACAATGGCATGATTACAATAAATTATTTGAATATGTATCCACAGGCATGTGGCACCAAGCGCCCTCTGGAAGTCCCTGAATCTCCAGCCATGAAGCGGCTGAGGAGGCTTCTAGACATCCTTCTCAGCCCTGCCGGTCCAGCACAGGTATGTCTTGCAATGTAAAGTTATAGGAAATATAGAAGCGCCTGTATTCAAGGATATATGATTTCCATTAAAGAGACCTTGGATACTTTATGATAACAATGGCATGATTACAATAAATTATTTGAATATGTTTCCACAGGCATGTGGCACCAAGCGCCCTCTGGAAGTCCCTGAATCTCCAGCCATGAAGCGGCTGAGGAGGCTTCTAGACATCCCTCTCAACCCTGCCGGTCCAGCACAGGTATGTTTTGCAATGTAAAGTAATAGGAAATATAGAAGCGCCTGTAGTCAAGGATATTAGATTTCCATTAAAGAGACCTTGGATACTTTATAATAACAATGGCATGATTACAATAAATTATTTGAATATGTTTCCACAGGCATGTGGCACCAAGCGCCCTCTGGAAGTCCCTGAATCTCCAGCCATGAAGCGGCTGAGGAGGCTTCTAGACATCCCTCTCAACCCTGCCGGGGCAGCACAGGTATGTCTTGCAATGTCAAGTAATAGGAAATATAGAAGCGCCTGTAGTCAAGGATATTAGATTTCCATTAAAGAGACCTTGGATACTTTATGATAACAATGGCATGATTACAATAAATTATTTGAATATGTTTCCACAGGCATGTGGCACCAAGCGCACTCTGGAAGTCCCTGAATCTCCAGCCATGAAGCGGCTGAGGAGGCTTCTAGACATCCCTCTCAACCCTGCCGGGCCAGCACAGGTATGTCTTGCAATGTAAAGTAATAGGAAATATAGAAGCGCCTGTAGTCAAGGATATTAGATTTCCATTAAAGAGACCTTGGATACTTTATGATAACAATGGCATGATTACAATAAATTATTTGAATATGTTTCCACAGGCATGTGGCACCAAGCGCCCTCTGGAAGTCCCTGAATCTCCAGCCATGAAGCGGCTGAGGAGGCTTCTAGACATCCCTCTCAACCCTGCCGGGCCAGCACAGGTATGTCTTGCAATGTAAAGTAATAGGAAATGTAGAAGCGCCTGTAGTCAAGGATATTAGATTTCCATTAAAGAGACCTTGGATACTTTATGATAACTAGGGCATGATTACAATAAATTATTAGAATATGTTTCCACAGGCATGTGGCACCAAGCGCACTCTGGAAGTCCCTGAATCTCCAGCCATGAAGCGGCTGAGGAGGCTTCTAGACATCCCTCTCAACCCTGCCGGGCCAGCACAGGTATGTCTTGCAATGTAAAGTAATAGGAAATATAGAAGCGCCTGTAGTCAAGGATATTAGATTTCCATTAAAGAGACCTTGGATACTTTATGATAACTAGGGCATGATTACAATAAATTATTTGAATATGTTTCCACAGGCATGTGGCACCAAGCGCCCTCTGGAAGTCCCTGAATCTCCAGCCATGAAGCGGCTGAGGAGGCTTCTAGACATCCCTCTCAACCCTGCCGGGCCAGCACAGGTATGTTTTGCAATGTAAAGTAATAGGAAATATAGAAGCGCCTGTAGTCAAGGATATTAGATTTCCATTAAAGAGACCTTGGATACTTTATGATAACAATGGCATGATTACAATAAATTATTTGAATATGTTTCCACAGGCATGTGGCACCAAGCGCCCTCTGGAAGTCCCTGAATCTCCAGCCATGAAGCGGCTGAGGAGGCTTCTAGACATCCCTCTCAACCCTGCCGGGCCAGCACAGGTATGTCTTGCAATGTAAAGTAATAGGAAATACAGAAGCGCCTGTAGTCAAGGATATTAGATTTCCATTAAAGAGACCTTGGATACTTTATGATAACAATGGCATGATTACAATAAATTATTTGAATATGTTTTCACAGGCATGTGGCACCAAGCGCCCTCTGGAAGTCCCTGAATCTCCAGCCATGAAGCGGCTGAGGAGGCTTCTAGACATCCCTCTCAACCCTGCCGGGCCAGCACAGGTATGTCTTGCAATGTCAAGTAATAGGAAATATAGAAGCGCCTGTAGTCAAGGATATTAGATTTCCATTAAAGAGACCTTGGATACTTTATGATAACAATGGCATGATTACAATAAATTATTTGAATATGTTTCCACAGGCATGTGGCACCAAGCGCCCTCTGGAAGTCCCTGAATCTCCAGCCATGAAGCGGCTGAGGAGGCTTCTAGACATCCCTCTAAACCCTGCCGGTCCAGCACAGGTATGTCTTGCAATGTAAAGTAAGAGGAAATATAGAAGCGCCTGTAGTCAAGGATATTAGATTTCCATTTAAGAGAGACCTTGGATACTTTATGATAACGTAAGGGAGGAATATATGGCGATGATTAATGAACTTGTCATATTGATACTTCTGTTTGATCAAGGGACAACGACGACCAGCATAAGATATTAACTCGGACCTCTGTCCCGATGCACTACAACTAAAAACTCTGGCTACCAGAAGGGCGCTCCTCGACATGACATTCCTTGTTAAATTGGTGCAGGTTTATTTATTCTACTGTTTTTAGAATTTTAAAATGTTAATGTGCCGCTAGGGACAAGTGAAGTCAGCCAGTTTTTAGAGTAAATAAATGTAGGGTTGACTTGTGTTTTTTTAGTATTATGTCTAAATTGAAATCCAACCTTCGCAGTGGCATGGAAAAGTAAATGAATTTTATGTTCTTTTATATGTTGAGATTCTAGTTTGTTCAATATGAACCTTTAAATTATATTCACACTAGAAGAAAATATCTGTAAGTAAATTAAGAACTTAATAATAATAAATTATTATTATTAATTTAATAATTTAATAGTTTAATTTAGCGTTCTTACATCTACAGAAGCTCATTCGTCTTTTGTTCGTTTATTTATTTGTGAATTCTACTATTTTTGGTTTGGTTTATCATTAACTTCTTAATAAATTAAGACGCGACGATTGATTTTTTCATGTGTTGGGATTTGTTTGACTATTTTAATTAATTTAATTGGTCTTGAGAAATGTGCAGTATTGCACGTGCGCAGAGGAAAAGTTAATGCGATGGCAGAAGACGCAGTTCTCGCTGATGGAAGTGTCATCCACCACTTGCAGCCGAAGGAAAAGTACAACTACTTGGGAGTATCAGAGTCCTCAAAAGTCCCAGCTTCAATCGATAGCCAAGATCCTCCAATGTCGCGCCGACTGTGTTCATCCAGACCGGAATTATTTCGATTTCGCTTGGACGACGGAAAATATCGTCTAATTATCTACGGATCGGCAGACATTTCCCTGTTTTAACATCTCGGCGTCGTTATACGCTACTTCAACAACGCATCTTCAAATGTAGTTTCAACATAATATTTGGAACCGGAACAGGCATTTATGCCTAAAACAGGATACAAGAAGAAGAAGAAGAAGAAGAAGAAGAACATATTTGGGTCTCGGTAAACTTGATGGAGGAAATGCCGATGATTTAGTCACAGCCATCGTTGCCTTGTTGACGACATCAATATCAAGGATTTACCGGAGTTGGCACCGAAATCGTCTCCGTCATGACAGGGGTAAACAATGGTGTCTTATGAGAAACTGAAGATGATCACGAATGCCGCGCTGCACAAGAGCGAGTGAGAAGAGGAGGGCGGCGACCGCGAGAAAGTTGAAGTGACGCTGGTCCTGTCCGCTGGTCGTGGGGCTTTTATCTATGTTTCACTGATGTCCTATAAATCATTTCCAAGACAGACAGATTGACATGTTACTAGTATATATGTATGTTTAGTCCCATGAAGAAAAACTATAATTGTGAGATCCTTGATTTCAGACATTTGTTTTATATTTTAATCCTATTTTTTTTGGATTGGCTGGTTCACCCCCACATAATGTGATTTAAAAGTAACACTTTTTCTAAATTGATCTAGAGGACAGTAGACATATTTCAAAGAATTTATCACAATTTACTTCTTACTAGCAATGCAATCGAGCATGGGCTCAACCCCAAAGCAGACAATGCCGAGAATAACGTAAGCGAATTAACATGAATGAAAATCAGCAATGATTATCACACAGCAATAGACACTATGGTGATTGCGCTTTTATTAATAATTTTCAGCAAACTTAAGACCAACAACAGAAAGCGCCACATCGCTTCATCGCCGCGAGCGACGCCGCCGCCGCCGGGCCGTAATGGGGGTAGGGGGGAGGAGGACGAGGAGGACACGGGAGAGATGGAGGACGAGGCGAGTATGGAAACACAGTTGTTACGCAATTCAATCGCAAATCATTTTATATAACAAGACCAAACTATTTCCGCGATTATGTTTTAGACATTTATCGAGAGTCGAGACTGAAACTTAAAATGAATGTTACATAATGCGATGCTGCTTTCAACGATAATGTAATCAACATAATATTATCTTTTTCTTGCAGCCATCTACACGACGATCAACAGTTTCAACAACTAGGTAATATTAAAAGAAAATTTATCTTCCTCTTTTAATAGAAGTTGTTGAAATATTGAATTTGAAATTTTAATTTGATTTTGATTTTGACAATAAAATTTATTATTTCTGAAAATTAATTGTATTTAAATAAAAACCCACCTAGCAACTACATCCCCCTTCTCTTACAACGTCATTGACAAATACCTAGGTTTAAATAGTATAACATGATTCCAGTCACTCTTGAAAACATAACGTGGGTGACAATTCGATAAAATAACAATTACGACGTTTAGTTAAGTTTTTAATTTCGCCACGACCCGGCGAAGTTCGGCACTGTAGATCGCAAGACTGTCACGAGCGAGATCGAGGAAGATGAGTGACTCCCTGTGACTCCCGAAGACGTCGTCACGACTCTGGAGGCTGCGGTCCAGGCGGCAGCAGAGCGCCCAGGCCAGCAGGCGTGCATCCCGCCAACTGCAGCGGCTACCCCATGACACAAGGCGTCTGACCAGCCCCACACAGAGACACAGGCCCTCAATGACCGTGCCCAGGCCCGCACTATTGAGCATCCAGACGAGAATCCAGTCCCCCAGACACTCCTACATATACAATTCGATGGACATTTGGATTTTATTTTCCTTCAATTTCCTACTCTTCCAGCCTACCTCGACGTGTAAGGCACAACTATTGAGACAATGTTGAGACTGTTGAGCTGAATTTCCAATCTAGCGAATTCTGAATTACAAATCCGTTCATAACTTATATATATTTTTTTAAGCGAACAACGAACGATCTTCGTAAAGATCAACTTTGTCTCTTCAACCTAGTGTCGAACTTCAACGACACTGAAAGTCGGTCACAATTTGAAAAATTGCAGTTTAGAGGATAATCCTTCCCCTTAACGGTGTTCTTTTCATCTTTAACTTCTTTTATAATAGGTAACTGTTACATAATTAACATCCACAATCATTTTAAGGTGAGAACTATGTAAAATAGTACCTACCTAACGTGGGTATTATTGTATAACTACTGTATAACTGGCAGCTTGTTTTCGATTACAGAGACATATAATTTCATTAAAATAAAAATTGTCACCTGGTTATTATCAGCAATTGGATGAAGAAGAATCACTAACTAAAAACCCCGTTTTGGGAATAAAATCAATTAGATTGGATGAAAAGGAAGCGAATAGGCATCTAATTATAACAGTAAAAAGCGGCCCTCTTGCCAGCACTCTGCTAGCTCTAAAGCAGCACTGAAATGTTCCAACGAGGTATATAATGCGCGCAGGGGGGCTCATCCCGCAGTCGGCAGTCGCCCGGTGGTCAAGCAGTGCACATCTACCCTCTGCGTTTCCAGCTACATAATTGTATGCGTGTTTGGGGTTGTTTTGGACGGGGTATGTTTGCGTTAATTGAGTTGTGATAATCCTTGTGTGTAAGTTCCGGCGAGTGTTGACGGTACCGAGCATTGGATAAAACTCTCTTTTAAGGAAAGTAAGCACGCTTTGTTTCCAATAGGAACCACAACCTCGGATGGAGGTGGTGTTCGCCATCTTAATAGAGTTGTATGTAGGGCTGTAGGGCACATCGTGACTTGGAGCGGCGCAATGTCACACAGAGCACATGTTCATCATTGTCACGATTTGTACACCGCCAACGGTAACAGGGTGCTTCCTCGATTGCTTAGTGTAATATCATCCCAATAGGGTTGCTAGTAGGGCATCAGGACACCTGACGGGTCTTTGCGGTCTCTCTATCACTTACCTCGCAGTCACACACTTGGATCTCTGTGATTTATGTGACCTTTATATGTGTGCCATTATGTACCTCTATGGAGATGAGTTTATGTCTACTAATGCTACGTGTCTGATTTGTTATTTTATGAATGGATTTAATGGACGAGTCCATACCATGGCTAGATATTATCACATTGCTCGTCGTTTGGCTCTATCTTCCTTCTGCTGTATGCGCTATCGCGCGTCTCATTATTTCATGTTCCCCATTTAATGTACAGAAACATGCAACTATTAATGTTATTTTTCACACGCATAATTGTTTACATAATTTAGAATCAGATATTTGTAACGAATGCATAACAAGGATTGATGTAGTTGATTCTATCGGGTACTTAGGCATTACTATAGATAGACATTTCACTTGGAAGTCACATATTAATATACTCTGTAATAAACTTAGAGCCTGTAACTATCTTTTATATAATTTAAATTATGTATTTCCTATCAATCTACGGAAATTAATGTATAGCGCGTTTGTGGAATCATTGTTGTCATACGTATTGTTGGCATGGGGAAACGCTTCCATGGGACACTTATATAAATTATTTACAGTACAAAAAAGAATATTGAAAACAATAGCTCCACCACACATAAAATATGGTTCAAATGTAGGAAAAGATTTGTGCAAGTCGCTGGGGTTTTTAAGTATTTATGATCTGTTTGAATATAGATTAATTGTAAAGTATTATTTTAGCGATGATTTCAAATTTAAACATGACAGTGTGAAAGATACGAGAGCTAAAACTGAAGGTATTTACAAACTTCCATCTAACAAAAACAAACATGGTAAGAGAAGGCTAGCGTATACTGTGCCAGACATTTTTAATAGGATACCACCAGAGTTAAAAGATCTTAGTAAATATGAGCATATTAAAATGGGAATTAAAATGTGGCTTTTAAGTGAAATTACCAGTTGACCTCTCAATGTTGATATATTCATTCAATTATTTATTTCCTTCATGTATAGATATTAGGGGTGGGCGAACCGGTTCGTTTTCGAACCGAACCGAACCTTTTTTTATGGTTCGCAATTTGAACTTTAATTTTATTGGTTGCGAACTTTTGCGAACCTTTCGTTTTGAAATTTCCCGCCATTTTTCCCGCCAATAATTTAAATTTGTAGTGTTTCTAACTTTCTTTAGAAGGCAGTGGATATGATTCCAAAGATGCTTGCTCTGTAAGTCTCTATGTAAGTGCAGGCATCTTTGATACTTTTTGTCTTTGGAAGATCACTCAGGAGTCAGGAGAGGACTTGTTTGCTTTTCATTGAGAAATTGATGGAAAATGATTGAATAATGTTACGAAATCAAGGAAAGGTAATCAGAGTGTTGGATAGTTCCACTGAGGCGGATGATTCTGATCTAGACAACCCCAGGTAAGGTACCAAATACAAATTATATTCGAAATTGAAGTAAAAACAACACACCCAAGAAAGCACATGTACTTTGTTGGTTATGTTTTGAGGTAGTTGATCGTTTGCGTGGCTACTTGTTACCCAATTAGATTGCTGAACTGATTAAAATGGGATTGATGTTTATTTTAAATTTCATTTTAGTGCTGAACGTGAACATGCATGTGAAACTGTAACTGATCAAGCTGTAGCATCTACTAGCAGTCAAACATCAAGTCAATCACAATCAGACAACACCCCAGCACGAATTCTTATCCAGGGGCCGATATGGACATATTTCTTGAAGCTGAATGACTCTTCTAGCCAGTGCAAGCTTTGCAATCGAGTTCTGCAGACACCTGCTCGTACCACTACCACTATGGCTAGACATCTTCAGCGTAAACACCCTAACGAACACAATAAGTTCATGAAAGATCAAAAACATAATAAGGATGCAAAAGCATTAACTTCAAAGCAAACTGCTACCAAAAGTTGGACAACTTCAAAGGACAAACAAACTCTCATTACTTCCTTTACAAGCAAGAAAGATAAGTATCCACCTGGAGATCCAAAAGCTGTGCGACTGACACAAAAAGTTGGGCAAATGCTTGCTGCAGAGTACCTGCCATACAGCTTTGTCAATGCTAAGTCTTTCAGGGCATTTATGGAAGAGGCAGATCCACGATACACTGTACCAGATCGCACTACATTTTCCAAAAAGATTATCCCCAACCAATATGCTGTTGCAAGGCAAAGAGTTTGTACCAAAATTTGGAATGTGAAGAATCTCATGTCTATTGGGGTAACATCGGACTTGTGGACATCAAAATCGGGTGATCCATACATTTCTTTAACTTGCCATTATGTTGACGAAGAGTTCAATGTTAGCAGAATCTCCCTTGACAATAGCTATTTTCCTGGTAATCATTCTGGAGTTCGCATTAAATCCAAGTTGGAAGAAATGATGAGTGAATGGAAAATTTATCCTAGAGATGTTCCAGTCCCAATTTACATTGTGACCGATAATGCAAGGAACATAGTTAATGCTTGCAGTATGTCCGACTGGACACATGTTCCATGCTTTGCACATACGCTCCAATTGGCAATTAACGATGCCAAAAATGAAACTAAGAGCATGAAAGATTTGCTTAAAACGGCTAGGGCAATAGTCGGTTATTACAAGAGGAGCAGTGTAGCTCGTCAAAGATTACACAAGAAGCAATCAGCTCTTGGCATGGCTGAACATGAACTTATCCAGGACGTAGACACCCGATGGAATTCGGAATTCTTGATGTTGCAACGTCTGGTTGAGCAGATGGAGCCAGTGTCCAGCGAACTCCTTACTTCAGGGTGTGGCCACACAAACCTAAGTGCTGATGAATGGCAAATGGCATCTGGTTTTGTTAAGGTAGGTCAAATAAGAACCATCTTATGAAATATATATTTAAAAAATACAAATATAGAATATATGAATGGTTGAATGATGAGATGACTGATGAATGTATGAATATGATATGAATGAATTTTTTATAGATGAATTACCTACTACTCTGCCTTTCAGATCAAACGCAATTTAATTTTATGTTTTAGACTCTCGCACCACTGTATCAAGCAACATTGGACTCTAGTTCCGAAATGTTCCCAACACTAAGTATGGTTATCCCCATGTTTCATTGCATCCAATTCAACATAAGTGAAATCATAACAAGTGTAAATGACGAGTTTGCAAAAAATCTCCTGAAGTCAATGAAGGCGCGTTTTCGAAATCCTAAGGAAAACAAACAATGGAGCATAGCTATGGCTGTGGACCCACGCTTTAAGATGATTTTATTAAAGGTAAGAAGATTCTTAATCCTGTGCTAAATATTGGGGCAAGATTGACGATAAATTATAATGTATGAACTTTACACCTGAACGTTCATTTTTTCTTTTAATAGGATTATGAATCCATACTTTTAAAGCAGAAGCTGACAAATGAATGCCAACAACACACACTGAATCCCACTAATTGCACTGATGAACAATCGGTACCACTGGAGTCTTCTCAAACTCCTACGCGTGCTTCAACTTTGTGGATGTCCCTGGACTTAATGGTTGCTGCTAACACATCCAGTCAGAAAGATGAATCTGTTGCAGATGAGATCGAAAGATACTTGAAGGAAGCCCCGATCCCACGCCAAGAAAATCCATTTGATTGGTGGAAACGAAATGAGTGTCGCTTTATTCATGTAAGCAAAGTTGCTAGGAAATATCTGCCCGTTCCTAGCACTGAAGTTAGCAGTGAAAGACTTTTTTCAACAGCCGGGAACATCGTTACTGATAGGCGAATGTCATTAAACCCAGAACACATTGAACAGTTAACTTTTGTGCATGACTATGCCGTCATGAATGCTTAGAAATGTTTTAATAAATAAGTAATCACTACTCACTTGGTAATTAACTGCTGACTAGGTCCAAGAAACACTCTCTATAGGAGTGGAGAAACGGTGTAATTGTTTGTATTTTTTGAGCGAATTTTCAGTAGGTAATTGAATTTAAACTACAGTTTTGTGCCCCTTGTTGCATAGCATTCGTTGCTGCTACATGGCATTCGAGTAAGTTAAAGAGCAGACTTGCTCAGCAAGTATACCATTTATTCTTCTACCCCTTGACACTGACAGTCTTCCTTACCTAGGCAACCATTCATTACTTTTTATTAAATTGCCAATTGGTAGTTATTTTATTTTATTACTGAATATAAAACGTTCAATAAAGTAAACATTTATTATGATTATTAAAAGTAATATGCAAATGGACAATGCACTGTTAAAAATTTCAATGTTATTTTACATATACTGTATATGGCAGCCAGGTTCTCCAATACAATATATGTAAAATTGACACTACATTGTATTGTTAAAATTACAAATGCATGTAGTGTTATTTTACTTTGACAGTTCATGAATTTTTAGTCAACCAGGTACATGTATTAAAACAACACTGACCCCTATATTTGTCAAAACATCATTGGAATTATATCACTACATTGTATTGTTAAAATTACAAATGCATGTAGTGTTATGTTACAACCAAAAAAATAATTTTTTATTAATTACTCAACCAGTTTTAATCAGATTTCATTTCTGTAAACGGAATTGCATGGACAATTTTAAGTATGATTAGTACACTAATACAAATTATTTCACCCCAACCGGCCTCGAACCTGCGATCTTGTGTGTAGAACCTCATAGCGCTACCCCGGGACCACGGCGCCAAGTGAGGAACAGAGCGGTTGAAACTGTTCTCGATCAGTTGAGTTAGAAAGTTGTGTTTGTGGGCATAATTAATTTTCACGAGTTATGAACATTATGATTATAGCGTTTGTCAATTCCATTAGTCTGTAAGTTATGTCTCTATATTACTAGCCGTCATTATAGATGAGCAATAAAATACCATACATCGAACTGTTAAAATAACAGCGGATGTATACCTGTGAAGTTATCTCCTGTCACTGTCTAATTGCCGGCTCAGTGGAGATGTCAGTTGACATCCGTGATCATTAGTAAGAGGGCTAACGCGTTCAGGTAGAAAACCGCACATTGTATGATATTTAAGTTGCAACTGGACTATTATCTTTTACTCTTCTCAGCCTGTGTTTATTTAACACAACAATTTAGTTTAAAATGTACAACTTTCAAGATAATTTAAATGATACTTTGTAGCACGAAACTAAAATTAGCAATATTGTCAGTGTAATTTGAAAAAACATATACATAATTGTATATTAAACGCTACAATGTCTATGCAAAATTACAATATTTTACTACAGTGTGGTCCTTAATAGTTTGAATAAAATTTTTATTGGTTTTCTTTTAATTATTAGCTAATTATTACCTGCTGTAACTTGTAAGCTAAGTGAATGATAAATAAATATTAAATAAGTGGAATTAATCAGCCAAAAATAAAGTTGTGACATCTACACCATCAATTGTCTTATTATTTTCGACACCTGTTCATAATGGGCCAAATGGCAAATATGTAAAAAGGTTCGGTTCGAGGTTCGCAAAAATTGCGAACCTTTTAAGGTTCGGTTCGAGGTTCGGTTCGCACCAAAATTCAAGGTTCGCCTAGCCCTAATAGATATTGTATTTAGTGTATTTGGTATCACTGATATTATGTTATTGCCTTTGCTTTATTTTCAAGCTTATTATATATTTGATTGTTTGATGATAGGAAGAGAAGACACTTCTGTATTATTTTATCTTGTACTTGGCCGCAGACTAGCCTTTTGGCTAAGCGGCATATTGTTGTAGTGTGTGTTATTATTTCTATGTATGTATTCTTTATTACCAATACTTTGATTTACAGGACAATGGAACACAACACTCGGATAGCTCGCGGGCCTTCTGCAGGCGACGGAGGATGTTGGCGGTGAGTATTCCACCCATGGGAGTAAAGTACCTCACACTCCTGTTGGACATATTGTGTGTTATTTCCTTTTCTGCAGACGAATGTAATCACGTGAAGAATGTTGAGTTGTAACTCAATCCTTGTACACTTATCTCCGCCATCAACCAGACAAATATCTTGACATTCCGGCACTTGCCGCAAGTGACAGTCTTTTATTCCTACCACGAAACATACATTAAATCCTAGATTTAGTTGTAACTAAATCCTTGTAACTGTTGAGTTGAGTTGTAACCTTGTTGTAACAATGTAACTAAATATGCTGATTCTATGAAGTCTGCGATGATTGAAGAGATTAAGAATGTTGAGTTTATCGCAGTTAAAACTCACACATTGACATCTCTCACTAATGACAGCTATCTGGCAGTGACAGCATCTTATCTCACATCGTATTGTCAAATCAAAACGGCTGTCATTGACACAGTTTATCTGACTGAACGCCACCTTGAATAACTTGGAAATGTAATCGCAGCAGTTGGAGAAGAGTGGCAAATTAGTGACAAAATCGTTGCAATTCGATAAGATTGTGAAGTGATTGTGTGAAACTGAGTGTGACATATTGTGTAGCCGCGCGTCCAGTTGGGGCGTCCGAGAGGCCCCTCTCTGTATATCACAACACCCTCAAGTTCGTCGGCCCGGGGCAGGGCCCACGTCTAGAGATGCGGCTCATCGTGAACAACAACGTAAGTCCGGTGACGAGTCCGTGTCCCAGGTTGAGGATCAGTGCGGAACGGACCGGGTAGTTTCTACAACAAATACAGTTATATTGAAGTTCTGTCAACGTTCTGACACCTCTGTTGTCTACACGTTCTGATAAGGTGTTGTACTGACAGCTAACTTCAGTTTCTGTAATGTAGCTTACATTTTGCATTTTATACTATATGGTTTGCTGTGTATTATATAGGTATTATAGGCATTATATATCATCTATATATTACCTTTATTATAGGTTTTATAGATGTATAAATTTCAATCGATGTATATATTGTGCTAGTTGTAAGGGTTATTTATGAAGTAGTAGCATCTCCATGAAACACTTCTGTAGTTGTGGTTATTCTTATGAATGTAGTTACACTGCATGAATAGGTGTATTAGAATAATCGCCATTTTTTTCTCCTTTTGTAGAATGTTGATGGATTCGAAGTACACGGAAAATTACGTAATTCAAAGATACTGGGCGTTATTTTACATAGACCTCTGCGGAGAGTTTCGATACTCATAATAATGCGATTCATCTGTCTGGCCCAAAATCTCTTTTTTACTGTGACTGTTGTGTGCGACGTGTTAGTCTGTACAATTCTTTCACTTATCATTTGTATTCAGACCATGATTATAGACGTGCAATTACGGACAGACAAATGTAGGAAAATAAATGGAATGCTTTGACACATCAACACTTCAGACAAATTTCATTTGCTAACACTGCTATAAACAATGCTTTACCATTCCCGACTTGCATTACACTCGTCACTTATGTTGATAACAAGACTGTCATAAGGTGCCCATATCAAGACTGTGATAAAAAGTTAGAGAGTAAAAAGTAAAAACATAGAGACCAAGATGGCGGATGAGTGAGTTAAGTGCGTAAGTGTGTCCGTGTAGTTTCGTGAATGCAGGTGTAAATCATTAAGTAGTCGCAGTAAAGGAAGTGTGTAATGTACTTTTAGTTGAAATGTTATAAAAATATAAATCCCTTGATTAATATTACGGAATACTGGCAATCAAGATCCACATTTCTGCAGCAGTAGTGCGAAGTAAGATTCAGGAAATCAGCAGCAGAGCAGGTTCTATGTCATTGGTACCAACACCTAACGTAGCAGTGTGAAGACGTCATCCCCCCGCACCCTCCTACCAACTTACGAACAACAACCTAGAAGCAGTGAGAAGGAAGTGAACTCCAGCTCGTACCAACCAACCCCAACATAACACCAACATAGTAACAATGGCTCCCCAAAACAAAGCAGCTAAGAAGGCCGTTGAGAACAATGACATCGACCAGGACACCCTTCAGAAGCGGGTAGTGGACATCATAAACTCCAACGGTCAGCTGATTGCAAAGGCAGTCGCGGAGGCACTGAAATCGCAAACGATTATTGATGCAATTGTTGGTGCAGTGGTAGTTCTTGTGACGACCATTGTCACGGAGCAAATCCAGGAGGTTCTCAGGGATCACACTGCGAAGTTGGAAAATGCAATGCAAGAAAAAATAGCCGACCTTAAAAAACAGCAGGAGGAGAATGTAGACCGCCTCGAGCAGTACACCCGGCGCAACAATCTTCGCATATTCGGCGTCAAGGAGGGTGCTCAAGAGCAGACTGACAATATCGTATTGAACTTGGCGGGAGATCTGGGAGTGAATCTAACTTTAAATGACATTGACAGGAGCCATCGTGTCGGAACAGCAAGTGAAGACAGTAACAAGCCGTGTCCAATTATTGTAAAATTCTGCTCTTATAGAAAGCGAGCGGAACTATTCAAAAATAAAAGGTTCTTGAAGGGCTCGGGATACACTATAAGAGAGGATTTGACAATGTCAAGATTAAGCATTTTAAATCTCGCTGTGTCCAAGTTCACCATTCATAATGTGTGGACACAGGATGGTAGTATCATTGTCAAAACAGGGGTGGGAAAATCATCTAGGAAGCTCTCGATCCAAACAAAGACTGAATTGGATAAGATTGACGTAGAACCCCCAAATGTTCCCCCTCAAGGCCCCACCCAAGTCCCTACTCAGGACCCTCTCCCTGACAATAATTAGGTAACTCTCCAAACTGCCCTGTCATATTACTAGTACTTTTTGTTAAATGGAAGTTAGTGGATCTGCCATGAGGCGGGGAATTATTTTTGTGCCAACAATAGAGTGGATTTAGTGAAAGATAGATATTATATTGTTTTGTGTTAATTTCTCGAATTTTGTCTTATGTTAAATAATGCTACATTCGTTAAAGTATACTTTTGTTAAATAATCGAGTATATATCTTTCGACAGTTATATCCGAGAGTATTAGATGTTTCATAAGCATAGTTTTGTATTAATGATGTCATAGGTATGTACGCTGTTTTCTTACACATATAGATTATATTATCAGATTTTTAGACATGAGGTAGTTCTGCGACTAATATCAAAAGTTTGCACGGTCATGACTTTAGAAATGGATACCATTTTTGTAGAATCGTAGGTTTAAGAACTTTTAACAAGTGTGAAAACGTTAATTTTATAATTTTATATAAAATTAAATTTTATATAAAATTAAATCATTAATTTAAATCATTAATTTTATATAGTTGTATCGTAAGCAATATTTGCTATAATTAGATATAGTGTAACCTGTTTAAATTAGTTTATTTTCTGACTCAATGTTAACTGGAAACTTTAAACATTATTGTAAAGTAGCCCACTTAAATGTTCGCTCGTTGTGCCCCAGCCTTGATGAATTGAAAGAATACGTACTTACTAACAATCTCGATGTATTGGCAGTCACTAAAACTTGGCTCACGCCGGACTTCAACTCAAATGACATATGTATACCTGGTTATAGTTTTTGGAGAAATGATCGCGAAGGACGTGGAGGTGGAGTAGGATTCTATGTACGAGCTAGCATCAATTAATTGATAAACCACAACAAATCTCAGCAACAGTCCACCCTGTATTAGAAGAGCTTTGGATTGGCATGAAAATCAAGTCGAAATCTATCGGACTAGGGGTAGTTTATCGTCCTCCAAACTGCATCTACAAGGATGCCTTGGATACATTTGAGAAATCGTTAAGTCAGATAATTCCAGTCACAGATGAAGTCATGTGCCTAGGTGACCTAAATATTGACATGCTTTACCCAAATATGCCACCTGCAATTCAATTATCTGACATCATTGACACTTATAACTTGAAGCAATTAATAACGGAACCAACTAGAATTGCCAAAAATAGCTGCACCCTCTTAGACCTAATAATAGTCAGCAACTCTTCCGTTATTAGCAATGTTGTAGTCCCGATGTGTGGAATTTCTGACCACCAATTAATTTCTTGTACTTTACGATTCACAAAAGTGATGCTCCCCCAGAGATGTATCACCATACGTGATTATAAAAATTTCCACCCTGAGGATTTTAAACGCGATGCAAATGACATGGCTTGGGACGAGGTATATAACATGACAGACATCGACAATATGATTGAACATTTAAATGCACTAGTGATGGATCTAATTGATAATCATGCTCCAATGAAAGAGATTAGAGTTAAAAAGAAAAGTGCTCCGTGGCTGACGCATACTGTGAAGGAAATGATGAAACTTCGGGATCACGCATTTCAAAAGTTCAAAAGCTCAAAAAATCCTGATGATTGGGTTTACTATAAATCACTCAGGAATACTGTTACTGCCGCAGTTCGTAGTGAGAAACGTGCCTTTCTTGAATCTAAAATTGAGAACTCGAATGACATATGGAAAAAATTGCAAAAATTAAATGTTCACAACAGCAAATCTAAAACGGAGATATTAAAAATTACTTTATTAATGCAGTTGCAGCTACTAATCCTGACCCTATAATGTTAGACAAATACAGAAACAACATTTCGTCGACTACTACATCAACTTTCTCCTTCCATGATGTTAGCTTTAGTCAGGTGCGTAAATATTTTGAGAGCATAAAATCAAATGCTGCAGGAATAGATGGGATCTCAGTCAAAATACTCGGCTTGTGCCTCCCGTACTGCATAGCAGAACTCATTTACATCATTAATCAATGTCTCCAACAAGGGTATTTTCCACAGATTTGGAAAATTGCTACAATCATACCACTACCAAAGATCAATAACCCAACTCAAATCAAAGACCTTCGCCCTATAAGCATCCTATCGGTAGTGTCTAAAATTGCGGAGAAGGCAATTTACTCTCAGCTAAGTAACTACTGTACGGAAAATAACATCATACCTCAGTGGCAATCCGGATTTAGGCAAAAGCACAGTATGTAGCCACATCCCTAACTTGTATAATAGATGATATTGTTAGAGCATCGGACCAGGGATTAATTACAACAATGATACTACTTGATTATTCTAAAGCCTTTGATAGTATTAGTCATGAACTTCTCTTAGCAAAATTATCATATCTTGGCTTAAGTAAAACTGCAATCTCTTTGTTCCAAAATTATCTCACAAATAGACTTCAGAAGTAATAATAGGTTCAATGACGTCAGAAACTAAGGGTGTAGCTTCAGGGGTCCCACAGGGATCTATTCTAGGTCCCCTGTTATTCAATATTTTTACTTCAGATCTCACCATTGGGTTATCCCATTGCGTAGTGCACTGTTACGTGCAAGCAGCAGTGGATGCAAGCAGTGGATAAAATAAACAGTGACCTCAGTTTTTTGGAAAAGTCGTCGGATCAGCATGCACTAATACTTAACCCCGCTAAGTCTAATGTCATACACTTTGGAAGTCAAAAGAATTTAAGACTGATATATGAATTCCAAACGGAGTTTATGGTGAATGGAAATGTCCTACCAGTAGTGGAGTCTGTCAAAAACCTGGGATTGTACTTCGACAAAGATCTAAGATGTAAAAAACACGTGACTACATTAATACAATCTTGTTATGCTAAGTTAAAACATCTGTTTCTTTTTAGAAATATATTACCGCAAAAACTGAAGCTCTTATTAGTAGAATCTCTCATTATTTCTAAATTTGATTATTGTGATATTGCGTATGGCCCCTGTCTAGACCTCGCTAGTGTCAATCGCTTGCAAACTGCTCAAAATGCTTGCCTACGCTTTGCCTTAAATATCAAAAGGTTCGATAATGTAGCGAAAAAGTACAATCACATCACACATCTGTAATGACCAAATGGTTGGTTGCAATTGAGTAATAGGAGGTTTCTACATACAGGCTCACTTGTTAAGAAGATCATGCTGACTGGCGAACCTGCTTATCTTCGAAATAAATTAACTTTGCGCAGTGCAGCTCACAATATCAACGTTCGAAGTAAAAATGCCCTCCCTCTCCGTCTGCACCCACTCAACGGCGTTTTTTAAAAGATCCTTTTCATACAGCGCTGTACACGTGTACAATAACTTGCCTAAGAACATTGTCGAATGTAAACATCTGATCTCCTTCAAGTCCGCACTCAAAGCACATTTATTATTATTATTATTAAGCCTTTATTTGTATCGGACAACATTTAGTTTCTCATCCTGAATAGAAGGTACTTCCAATACCCAGAGTCGTTATTGTTCTATCTAATAATCAGGTACTGTCATAATATTATTGTAATAATTATCGTTGTAGATTTCGTAAAATATGTAGGGTGCACAACGGGAGCAGTCACTTTGTCAAAGTTGATAGAACTGTATTTTGAGATCCAAAACTTTAGTTATCTATATCTTAATTTTAGTAAAATACTGCAAAATTCTTGCAGAATCTCATTATAAGTTGTAGGTTACATTAAAATATTATGTTGTACCCACTGTCTACATTTGTAACACTGTTTTGATAAAAATTTACTACATAACACTTATGGTTTTGCTCCAATAGGTACACTGTTTTTAGTTAGACATAACTTAGTTTTTAGTATTAATTTAAGCATTGTAACGACTTCAGATATGTGTAGAATTGAAGTGGTTAAGTGTAAGAGAAGCCTTGGCTTAACTTCGCCACATTTACAATAAAGAATTAAAATGATTTTGACATCAGAAATTCAGGTGTGCAGCAATTGTTACAGCATGTAAAGGGCCAGAAGCATAAGGCTAAGACAGCCTTGCTCTCGCCAAAGCAAGCAAGATTACTTTCGAGTGCGGCAAATAATAAATAATTTGGAGGTATTTCGTATCTTTCATTGTCCAACGCTACCGTATAGCGCAATTCTGAAACGGTTCTTGTAACACAAACATAAGCTTTTTGGTGTTAATAATTTGGTGCTCACGGATATTCGTTCCGATCATGTGACGATATACCCATTCCTTTTCAATCCCTGTTTCCGGACTAGTCGATAGCCTGATGGTTCGGGATGGGTCGACCAAAGGGGTCCGGTACGGGGGAGTCCAGCACTGTTGGGTAAGTCAGGCAAGTATGGGGACGGACAGGGGGGGCGGGAGGGTTCGGGCCGGTGGGACCCGATTTGGGAGGACGTTCGTCTCGAGGGGGAAGACCGGCCCTAGCGGGGCCGCGAATTCGAGGGGGGGCATGGTAGCTCTAACACATGATCATATTCTGCGTCTCCACGCCACTGCCAGACCTGACCAGGTATACGATCTTGCACGTCATTTAAACAATTTGAAGCAAGTAGATGCTATATACACCGACTTCTCTAAAGCTTTCGACAATGTTAACCATGTTTTGCTATTGCATAAATTAACTTCGTTTGGAATTTTAGGCCAATTGCACAAACTTCTTACAAGCTACTTGACAGATCGGAGGCAAGTAGTGATTGTGAATGGAGACAAATCGGATCCTGTCGGTGTGACCTCAGGTGTGCCCCAGGGGTCGGTGCTGGGACCCCTACTTTTCGTATTATTTGTTAATGACATCCCGGACATAATATCAAATTCAGAGTGGCAAACTATTTCCACGATTATGTTTTAGACATTGATCGGAATCGAGACTGAAACTGAAATGAATGTTACATAATGTGGTGCTGCTTTCATCGATAATGTAATCAATATAATATTATCTTTTTCTTGCAGCCATCTACACGACGATCAACAGTTTCAACAACTAGGTAATATTAAAAGAATTTATATCTTTTTCTTTTAATAGTAGTTGTTGAAATTTTAATTTGATTTTGATTTTGTCAATAAAATTTATTAATTCTGAAAATTAATTGTATTTGAATAAAAACTCACCTAGCAACTACATCCCCCTTCTCTTACAACGTCATTGACAAATACCTAGGTTTAAATAGTATAACATGATTCCAGTCACTCTTGAAAACATCACGTGGGTGACAATTCGATAAAATAACAATTACGACGTTTATTTCAGTTTTTAATTTCGCCACGACCCGGCGAAGTTCGGCACTGTAGATCGCAAGACTGTCACGAGCGAGATGAAGGAATATAAGTGCAGCTGCGTTGGTCGGACTACGCTTGTGCTTTGACTCCCGAAGACGTTGTCACGACTCTGGAGGCTGCGGTCCAGGCGGCAGCAGTGCGTCCAGGCCAGCAGAAGTGCATCCCGCCAACTGCAGCGGCTACCCCAGGACACAAGGCGTCTGACCAGCCCCACACAGAGACACAGGCTCTCAATGACCGTGCCCAGGCCTGCACCATTCAGCATCCAGACGAGAATCCAGTCCCCCAGACACTCCTACATATACAATTCGATTGCTATTTGGATTTCATTTTCCTTCATTTTCCTACTCTTCCAGCCTATATCGACGTGTAAAGCACAACTGTTGTGACAATTTCAGTTGTTGAATTTCCAATCTAGCGAAATTCTGAATTTCTAATCCGTTCACAACTTTTTTTTTTTTAAGCGAACAAATCTTCCCCCTGGAAGCCCAGGGCTCCTTGCCCGGGGCTGGGCGCCGCTTATCCACGGCCACGCGCGCGCTGCCTTTAGGAAGCAGCAAGAGTTACTACATGCAACAGCAACAGATCATCAGATCATGCAACAGCAATAAACTTCTTGATATATTCAACATTGTGTCGAACTTCAACGACACTGAAAGTCGGTCACAATCTGAAAAATTGCAGTTTACAGAGTAATCCTTCCCCTTAACGGTGTTCAAGTTATTGGAGCTAGTGTGCAATTCGAACAACGTTTAAGAAGAGGAACTGAAGATGAGCCAGCTGACTACAAAATATTCTTGAACTGTTTTGGTAAAATTTGATTTGTTTTTGTGAAATAGATTAACAGTAGTGTGTTTAGATTTTTTAATAATGTATTATCTGTTTAACTTGCGCCTTGAAAAGGCCAACTGGAGTGTTGGCGAAACGTCGGCGATTAAAAACTATTACGTGGCAATTCCGTACAATGTATTACTTGATAACAAGAACCTGATCCACTAGAACTAGATGTCACGCCAGATACTTTTTTCTTCGCTTGTCTGGCAGGTTTTACTCAGAAAGGCTTACATACTTTTTAATGCAACAAGTCCTTACGATTATTGAACTTTGGTTTAATTTTTAGGAAGCTATGTAATATCTTGTTTTTTAATCTGTCAGATTTTGACTTGAATTATTCCCCTGAAAATGTAAAAGAAGTATTTACGAAACGTAGGGATATAATAAAACTATTTAACACAGCAATACCAACAAAATTGTATTACTTTAATATATATCTGCAATGTTACAGTCATGGCAAAGACTGCAAACAAAACTATGAGGGCACAAGCGGCGGAATGGAAGTGGAAGGAGCGGTGCGCATGTGCAAGCGGTCTGTAGCCAATGGCGGTGTTCGATACCGAAAGTATTTAGGCCACGGAGACTCCAAGGGATTCAAGAAAGTAGTCGAGAGCAAGCTCTACGGAAATGACCTCAAGATAGAGAAACAGGAATGCGATGGTCAGTGTACATCCAGTGTACATCAGAAAGAGGCTTGATGCAGATGATGACACGTTACTTTCAGAGTTGGTGATTTAGGACGGTTCCTTATTGGTTATGTTGCCATGCAGTACATGTCCTACATTTACAACAAACATTCCAGCAAGCCAGCAAACACTCACATTCAACGAATACCTGACAAAGCTGTAACAGAAAAGTCTCCCTGATGAATGCTATGCTGCATACTCTCAAATATCTTCATCTACTGGAAATGGAGCCCAATTGGGAGCATTTGGAGAGATTTGTGGATGGTGGGATTGTGGCATGATTATCAATAGGACATTCACAAACAAAACATTATGAAGATTTGTGTTCTTCGAGTTGATAATGTGTTGTCGACGACACTTCGTTCTCCAGGAGCCTCATGAGGTGCGCGTCCGTCTCGAGGATGGCGGCCAAGGCCCATTGCGTGAATGCGGCTGTCCATCACGGCCCCGGTGTGCGCAGTTATGGAATTATCCTGGTGCGATGGCCTCGGCAGTACGGACTCACGCGGTGTCGAGCTGTTGCCTGGTGATTAGACGGCGAAATACTGGACAGCGACGCGACGTCGTTGGATCTGCGTCGAGAGTCTCAGGCGTCTCTGCGTTCTCGTGAACACTGCTCTCGGAGAGGGTTTCTCCTGACCACCGGATGTCGCCGGCAGGTCCTCCCCCGGTCCTCGTCTCAAAACCACTGCCTGCTTCCTCAGCTCTCCGACGAGGGGTACACAACCCTTCCCCTCAACCCCTCACACTGGACAATACCACAGAGGTCGTTGACCCGAGAGTCGCACACGCAAACTTATAAACTATCTTATGCTATTATACTAGAATCTTCACATGAAACACTGGTATACCATTACAAACATGTGATGTCAACTTCATCGAGAACAAGTGGCCAGCGGCGACCAGGGGCGTCAAAACCACAGCAAGAGACGGTGAGCGTCGTCACGTCAGCGGAGCGTCCTGAATGTGTCAAGAAAGCGTCAAGTATCCAATAGCGTCAAGAAACAGCGTCAAGTCTAAAGAGCGTCACGACGTCGTAATGATTGCGCATGAACTGGAGGACAAACGTATGGACATTTGAGATGAGTACTTGATTTTATGTGAATTTGGTTAAACTTTGTTTCTTTGATTGCTACATATAATGCATTGATTTGATTACATGGATTGACATATTTTTGTTGGCCAGCGTAGGGAATGTTTATTATTTAAAATATTTACTTGAATACTTACATTAATTATATATAAACTTGAATTATTTGGAACATTATTAATTATTATTAAGATAATAGGTAGGCACCCATTCACCTAGTTATAGATCCTTGATTAGGAATGATTGGTATCAGAGGAGAGGAAGACGCCCTTGAAGGTTGGTTTATGATTGTAGCAGAGCCACTCTCAATTTAGCCGGGTTGGGTGGCGACATTACAACACACTCCAGCCGTGAATTGTTCAATCACATGCTTGACATTTTAACCCCCAAACTCGTAAGTTAAACAAACCGAAGCAGAGCACAAACACCGTACCATCAGCTACTGTTGGGTTTCAGTGGCTAGGGGCGACGACAACAACGTGCCGCAGTCTGCCACTAGCCGAACCATCACCGCTGTAGTCGATGCTTTGTGTGCCCACTGATTGGGACTCTAATGGCTGCACCACGGAGAATCAAGATGACAGCCCCGTGCAGCTGAACAAGGTTGATGTGTTGTGTTCGCATGCTTGAATGCAGAGAATATATGTCGAGGTGACTTGCTGACATTTTAAGCTGCCACTGACCGATGAAGAGAGACTAGAATGCAAACAAGATTTTATCAAGTGGCAAAGGTACCTACTGTCGTTGGTGCAGTTGACGGTACCCATATTCTCATTTAACAGCCTGGCAAATACGTGACGGAGAATCCCTTGCAATACATGAACAGGAAGGGAAAGTACTCCATCAATGTGCTAATAACATGCAACTCCACTTTGAGGGTCATTGATGAAGCTGCCGACAATCCTGGAAGTAACCCTGATTCGCACATATGGTCCCAATGCAGCCTGCGAGAAGTTTTCACCAGCGGTCTTATTCCAGACGGATGGCTCATCGGTACGTAACATTAGTTTCGTATATTGTAGTCCCAACTGTCTATAACTTGTAAGCATTTGGCTGGAACAGACAAGTAAATATTTCCCCATTTCAAAGAGTTTTGTATAACACTATATAAATCAATTTTTGTCACAGAAAACGGCTCAACTTAGATATAATTTATTTGAAAACAATATTCCCATCAATAAGTTGGACACAGAATTGTGTTGTTATGGCGCGTACGTATGAGTTGTGTTAGGATACCTGGCAACGAATCTTCCAGAACACCGTAGCAAATCCTTTTAAAGCAAGCAACACTACCTGTTGTATTCCATTTGTAGTTAGTTTGGAATAAGGACAAGGGTTAAAGCTGTATTAAATGACTTGCTTTTGTAACTGTAATGTTTTGTTCTAAATAAAGACCAAGTATCACATACCCCCATAATACACCCCGTGTAAAAATACCAGCCAAGTCTCTTCAACTATAGAAAGACGGACAAATCTACAAATTCATCACTGATTAGGAGTGATATCAAAATATGGGCCAAGTCAAAGCTTAATTTTAAAAACCAAAATATTGGCGCATCGTTTATATAATAGTATAGAAGTGCCATAAATCAAATGAACCTAAAAACCTAAACTGAGCTCTAATCAAGGAGTTTTACATATCGTCATGAAACTACAAAACCTCGTAAGTAAAACTTTTTTCAAAATCGATGTTTTTGGATATTTGAATAAACTGGCGCCATTTCTATGACATAGAGAAACCTTGAAAACATCTGCCGACCAATAATGTTGTTAAAATCTAAATTACAAAAGCTCGTATTTCACTGCCCTCTAAAAACAAAGACAAAAACTCGTAAGTGACGTCTGTGTCATGCTAATTATGGACAAGAAGTGAAGATAATTTTCTCTCAGGTAGGTTCTAGTAATATTACATATTATTTACCAAGTTTGCCTATATAATAAGAAATATTAAAGTCTATTATACAATTTAAAATATAATTTATTCAATATTATCATTATATTCCAGTAATAAGTGAAGTAATCTAAACCATGTGTCTTACGAGCTTTTGCCAATAGAAAATGTGACAATTTCTTGCAGATACGAGGTATTGTCTACATACGATCTATATACGATGGAGCCTGCCAAGAAGGTAATTTCATTAACTTATTTACATAAAATACCTAATATGGCTAAGGTATACTTCTATCGCAATTGTTTAAGTAAGGTATTGATTATTTAACATTATTGCTCAAAGTAGGGAGAATTGTGTACGGCACAATCATTGAACAATAGACTATAATTGCTATCAAAAATCAACCTAACCTCAAATCACCTAAGTTAATTTATTTCTAGACATTTTACATTGCTTTTAAACTAAATTCACACTAATAAGGCTCAAGTAGACATTTGTCTATTACTTTTGGTACCTAATATACACCTATTATTTATTATCAACATTATTTTGCTTTAGGTTTTTGAAAGGACTCTTAAGGACCTTCGAGATCGAAAATATACTTAATGAAGATGATTTCGGAATCATGGGCATGGACATTGTATTGGCCGAAGATCTACCAAGCTATGATGGACATGAAAGTGAATTGCCTTTTAACAGTTTTGAAGACATTAATAGCGTCGTAGTTAATGTCATCCCAGCTGCGGCCGACCCAGCTATCGTTAACGATAACGTTGTTCAAGACACCGTCATTCAAGAGAGTGCCATTCAGGAAAACATATTTTCTGACTCGGCTGATGAAGATTCTAATGACTCAGATTATGTTCAAGAACGGTTGGATAATGAAAGTGCCACATCCAATGATTCTGGTTCTGATTCTGAAGATGCAGATGATCCACCGGCAGAGCACATTGAAGATCATAATATCGTAGAAGATGCAGATGATCCACCGGCAGAGCACGTTGAAGATCATAATATCGTAGAAGATGCAGATGATCCACCGGCAGAGCACGTTGGAGATCATAATATCGTAGAAGATGCAGATGATCCACCGGCAGAGCACGTTGAAGATCATAATATCGTAGAAGATGCAGATGATCCACCGGCAGAGCACGTTGGAGATCATAATATCGTAGAAGATGCAGATTATCCACCGGCAGAGCACGTTGAAGATCATAATATCGTAGAAGATGTTCCTGAACGCAAGCGTAAAAAGAGATCTAATCGCACTTCGGACAACAATTGGACAAAAGGAAAGAATAAAAAGGTTCTCCTTACAAAGGATTGAAGAAGGATGAAAATGGGGTGTACAAGTTTTCTGAGAAAAAGAAAGCGCGATGTATGGGACCACCATGTTCGTCACCCCTATGTGGAAAATCGAAACGTCGATTTTGTTCAACTATTTCCGATGACGATAGAAAGCGCACATTTCGATTATTTTGGAAGAAGATGAATTGGAGCGAACGTAAAGTTTATATCTCATCATTGGTTGACCATGTACCAATAAAACGAAGGAACCCGAATACGAGTAACTTATAAAACGCACTACATCTGTTGTGTTGGTATTGAGAGTGTTGGGTTGGTATTGATGGTTGTAATGTTGGGAAGACTGTTCGACAGTGTGATGGTGGACCGGGTCTGGAAATGTCTGACGAATAAATGGTATCACATGAACTGGTGTATTATTTAAAGTATTACTCCTAATATAAAGTATAGTGAAAACATAAAACATCAACAATTTACTTTTTAAAGAAAGATGATGTACGGATCCAAGTGTGCCAAAAATTGTTTCTTTCAACATTTTGCTTGACAGATTGGACTGTCCGCATGTGGACTCATAATTCAGAGAATGGCACTGGAATGCATGAGAGTCTCACTTTAGCATATTTTCCTTCAAGAAGCAGGTTACCACCTGATGGCAACCTGGCAGCTGATAATTTAACGCAGTTCTTAAAAGACATGCCGAAACTGCCCTCTCATTATTGTCGCGCAAGCTCCTCTAAACTGTACTTAGAACCTATTGTTATATCAAAGGCACATCTTTATCGCTTATATAAAAATAAGATTGCTGAGACTGGAGTTCCTTCATTGACGAGGACAGTGTTTGCCAAGGAATTGGAAAAACAAAACATTTCAATTTTTTACCAACGAAGGATGTATGTGACATTTGTTGTGCTCACAGATTAGGAAACATTTCCGACGAAGAATATAACAGTCATCAATTACGAAAAAACGAAGCTCGTGATGAAAAGTCACTGGATAAGGTCAGGGCAACTGAAGAGTCGAACAATGTTCTCATGATGACAATGGATGTTCAAGCCGTTAAGCTATCACCAAACCTGTTGGCTTCATCTATGTACTACAAGACAAAGTTGTGTGTGCATAACTTTACGGTGTACAATCAGGTAACTCTTGATGCAGTCTGCTACCTCTGGCACGAGGGGGAAGGAGGACTAGATAGTTCGGTTTTTGCCTCGATGATCCTAGACTTTCTCGGTGACCAAATGTTAAAAGCTCCATTTAAAGAAGCACTAATCTACAGTGATGGATGCACTTATCAAAACCGTAATGCTGTACTTTCAAATGCATTATTGGGATTTGCCATTGCAAATAATGTTACAATCACTCAAAAGTTTCTCGAAAAGGGCCATACGCAAATGGAGGTCGACTCAGTGCATAGCACTATTGAAAGGAAACTAAAGAGGAGAGAAATCTACCTTCCCACAGACTACATTTCCATTTGTCGTGAATCCAGGATACTTCAACCGTATGCTGTGAAATATCTTTCATTCGACTTCTTCAAAGACTTTTCAAAGATTCGGTATTACAACTCAATCCGTCCTGGTAACAGAGTAGGAGATCCAACTGTTACCAACCTACGTGTCTTGCAATATTTGCCAGAAGGGCGCATTGCATACAAATTACGGTATACCGATTAATTTCAATGTCTGCCACAAAGGAAGTGGACTGTTAATGCACAGCCTGGGCAATTGTACAAGGAGAAGATGAAGATCAAAGCAGAAAAATTCAGGCACTTACAAGAACTCAAGATTGTTCTTCCAAATCACACTTGGGAGTTTTACGATTCTCTTCCACATATCGAGTGAACAAGTAAGACTTAATTGTCTAGAAAAATCATTTTGTTCTGCAGACATGGAAGGCAATGGGTTCAATTAATAATTATGTTGCAGACGTCTAATTTAAAAATTGATCAATTGTGTTTCATTAATACTTAAATATTTTGTAATCAAGTAAGGAAAAGAAAATTCCGAACCATTAATAATGCTTACAATGTTATAATGTTCCTTCCAATGTTCTAATGTACCTAATTAATAAAAGCTACAAACCAAAAATTTAAAAAATACAAGATCACAATTTATTATTTCCTAAATCAATCCAAAATCCCATGCTAAATAATATACAAAAACTCGCAAGTAACAAACAATTAGAAGACAAAATCTCGTAAGTAACAGCATAATTTAATTAAATTATATTTTACTAAAATAAGAATTGCATTATATCCAGTTAGTAGTCAGTAATGTTAGGAATTTAATTCATAATTTTAGAGTCAGGCATATTAAAAAGAAACAGTTTAATGTCTCCCCTGAACAATTCTGGAAATGCTACTTACGAGGTTTTGTAGTTTCACTGACGATATCTGTTAAATTTAAAACCTCTCCGGTTCTAACTTCTACCATAATAGTTGTATTTTATATGTATACCTGGAGCTTTTATTTTTGTCTTTAAATGTTTAGTACTCCTTTTACGTGAACCTATACCTGTCGTACTAGACACTTAGGTTACATAATCGTAGTAGACTAAGTTTATGGGAGATACGGTTTGATTTTCCTCCGTTTCACAACCAATGATTAACGTTGCGATAGTTATCCGCCAGAAACAGGCTGATTATTTGGATGTACCAGATAGCGAGCTGTGTATCTGTCCAATAGGTCTTCGTACGTTTTGGATGGATGGTACGACTGGTAAGACTAATTGAACCAAGTCTCCCACAAAGCTATTTCGTGTCTACTTCGACCATGAGGAATAAGTTAATTTTAAATTCGGTCAAATTTGGCTTGCCCCGGCTTTATCCACACTTGGAAATACTGTGTGAACTACCATTGTCGAAAATCAAAATCTAAGAATGTAATTGTAGGTTGGGTTTATGCCAAATGCCCCATCCTATTCTACTTCTTATAGTTGTAAGTAAATAATAAAGTATTCATATATGTATAATTGCTACCCTCGCGATGGAAATATGCAACCTGATCGAGGTGCAAGAAAGGAACCTCAAGGCAACTTCTGGGGATAGTTCATAATAAATTAGAATATTTGGCTGTAAGATGTATTTTAATATTTTCCCAAAGAGAGGTGTCCCACAAGGAGCACCCCCCCCCCCCCCCCCCCCCCCTTCCACCACTTTCACCTACGTTATTTAACATTGTAATCGAAAAGAAGTAACAGAGAAGACAGTGGCAGTTGAATATGGCTACCAACTCATCGGGATGGTAAATCTGTCAGCTATGGGGTTCGCCGACGACATTGCGCTCATTGGTCAGCAAACAATCAACAGCTTAGCTGGCATCCATGGGGGAGAGAGGACTTCGAGATATAGGACTCACAATCAACTCCCAAGAGGAGCAGCGCAATCAACATCATGAAGGGAGTGTTGTCACCACTGATAGGTCCAACATAGCTTCCATCGGCAACATTGACAGAATCCGCTATCTAGGAATAGATTTCAACAGCGAAATAGTTATCAACAAGGAAAAGATAATCAATGATCTCCGTAATGACATTAGTAAATTAACTTCTTCCTACCTCTTAAAGCCTGACCAAAAACTCAACATTATGAATCAATTTGTTTGGCCAAAGCTGATATACCCTCTTCAATGTGCACCCGTATCACAGCTCACTAAAAAGTTTCATGAAGATATCGATATCATCGTAAGAAGTGCATTGAAGGAGATTGTTGGTCTGCCAGGTGACACTCCTACGAGCTTTATTTATTCTCCAAAGAAATTCCGAGGACTTGGAATAATGCGCGCCACTTTGGAAGCTCACATCCAATCAATATCTGCACGAAACTTCAAGGATTGGAAGACCTTGGAATGGAGTTGGATTCAGCGAAAGAACGAGTCTCAGGTCGAACATTGCGAGCTAGTCTCCGATTGAAGTCCTTCGAGGTCTGCCTCAGAAAGGTAAGGACGTTGCCATGTTCTCCGACACTCCACGGTCCAACAAATGGGTACATGCAAAGAAGGGCCTCTCATCATCAGAATGGACCAACTCCATAAAGATGCCCTGTAACGTTGCTGCAGTCCGCGCAGTCCCGGCCGATCTCTCGACACAAACCGTTGCCGTATTACCAACTGCAACGACATCGAAACCTTAGCGCACGTGTTGGGAAGATGTATGAAAGGGGAGCAGCTACAGAACACGCGTCATAACATCGCACGCACCGCCATTGCCGACGCCTTCCGTGAGAAGCGACGATGGTCCACGAGGATTTTAGATTAGATTACATTAATTTGGTTTAACGGCGCGTCAACGACGAGGTTATATTGCGCACATTCAGTTTTACTTTTAACATCAGGGACTTGAACAGCTTAGGAACATTTAGGAGACATCTTGTTAGTAAGCATCAATGTGAATATTCTTGTGATGCTGTTGCCCCTCGGGCTTTGCAACATACTTTACCATTGGAGGATGAGAGCGATGGTACTGATGACGAAGTAATTTCAGAAGATGTTGTTGCACCAAACTGTTCATCAAAACTCTCTGTTATTCATTTCAAAGCTGTACAACAAATACAATCTGACGCAAAGTCATGTCCAAGATATTGTCGACGATACAACTAATTTCTTGAGCAGTGGTTTTCTTTCAACACTTAAGAGGAGGTGCTCAATGTTCTTCAAAATATATCTCCTTGCAATTTAGTTGACATGAAAAAAAATATTTGAATCACCTTTCCAATATCAGACAACAGAATACCGTAGATTTCAAACACTTCAAGAACCCGAATTTCTCATAAAACCTATTACATATGTTATTGGAAGCCAAATGGAGGAGAAAACTGACTTACATGGCAATGTTACATATCAGCCAAGTGAATATTCGGGCCAGTTTGTTCCCACTGCGAGAAGTTTTAAAGACATTTTTTGAAATGCCTGATGTGCTTTCAAAAACGGTAACATTTATGAAGAGCATTTCAGGAAATGTTAGTATAATTTCAAACTTCATCCAGGGATCACTGTGGCAATCGAAGTTAGAGGGGTTTCGTATGAAAGATATATAGTCATGCCCTTATTTCTATATTTTGATGACTATGAACCGTGTAATCCCCTTGGTATTTCTTCGGGAATACACAAGCTAGGTGCAGTGCATGTTTAGATCCCCTCATTGCCCATCCCTCTTATCTGCCAATATTATTCAATTAAACTTACATACAATTTTATGTTTAATACATTTTTTAAAAACATTTTAGCAATGAGCGTGCAACCAGAAGAAAGAATCAGACACGCCATTATGAACAGACTGGCATGGCGCAGGCGTGGAGAAAATCCTTTTATCACATGTGGGATAATTGTTCGTCATTCCGTCTGGCTTTTCTAGACATGTTTTGGTCTGAGGACCGACAAGAGAAGTTAGTGCAAGAGATGAATGGAGCGACATTCGGAAAACGTCAGTAGAAAAACGTCTCCTCGTCAGACGAGAGAGTGAACGAGGAAAATAAATGTCAAAAGCACTGAATGAAACTAAGCCAAAGAATATAAGGGATGAAGATGTGACCATCCCACTGACACAAGGTCAAAGAAAAGAAAAAAAATCCACACTGTGTCAATTCAATTTGCAATTACGATTTTAATTACATTTCAAGGTTTCAAAGTGCATGGACTGTTTTTAACTATCTTTACCACCATTTTCATATGAAATATTTCATGACCTGCTAAAAAATAGCAAATAAAAGTTTCTTAGAGAAACTTAAACCCCCGCCCCCATCCCGCGGTGTGTCATCCTGGGTACGCCGTTGAGTGACGACTTGCTCTGTGCACAGATTTACGTAGCGGCATCAGAAGAAAACATATATGCCTCGCTGATTGACCTTGAGAATTATATAAATCAAATTTAGGTTTTATTTAATTTCTATCTCAATACATAACGAAATTACATGAGATCAATTGCACTTGAAAAATTACATTAAACAAGGCAATGACGATTGCCAGAGCCATGAAACTTGAAGCAACTTTAGAACTAGCTTGGACTACTTCTCGGTAAACTATGAATTAGATAAGGTTGAAGCAGCCTGCTGTCTGCTGGTTGATACATAGGAACAATACGGCATGTATCAATAATCAGATTAAAAAGATAGAACACATAAAAGAATAACAGAAAGGGTTACATCAATAATGCCCTAGTGTATGCAATGTAACGACCTAGAGGGCCAGAGAAGAGTGATCAATATATGTGCAAAGAGTGAGTCACCTGTCCGGCAATTATAATATCACGTACGCCACCGGATAAACGAGTACAAACTGATAAGGGACAACGACGGTTGGGTCCCGAGGCAGCTAAAGTTAATTCACGATTAGAATAGCAAGCCGTAATGGCGGCATGTACTATCGTAGTCAAGTGAACGTATACCTAAACATGTAAATATCAATATAACAATCAAAAAATGTGTATAATACGGCTGTAGATAAAAAAAATCAATTTTATTGAATTTTTATAATATTTACTATTATTAAAAATTGTGTATTTGACATAATTTATACCATTTCAATAATACAAAGAAGAAAGTCTTGCCATTGACAGGGCAGTGTTCAAGTGACTGACCAATGAACGACGTGATCGACTAAACCGTCAGTGATATTCTTATCGTGAACGAACTTTAGGACCAGTTGCGACGTCATTGACTGAGAGAGAGAAAAATTCAAATCGACCAATCATGACAAGCGACGCCGGTTGAGGAAGACCATGATTAGATTAGATTAGATTAATTTGGTTTAATAGCGTGTCAACGACGATGTTATATTACGCACATTAATTTTTATATTTAACTTTGTTGATCATAATTGGAGAGCAAGGGGAGTGGTCAACCTAACGGGCCCGATCCGGGGGCCTCACCACTGACCTGTCCGTCATGGGTAACCCTTACACATGAGCATATGCTCGCCGGCGTAGCTGCAATGGATCATTGGCCAACACAAACCCCACCAACGCGATAAGGTGGCAGCCGTCGGTGGGACTGACCTGTGCATATCTGCATGAAAGTTTTTTTTTCTGTCGGGTGTTGTAATTATTAAAATATCTGTTGTTTTGTATTAATTCTTCTTGGATCCTAATTGCAAGTATCGAATTTAGTATGTATAAGCAGAGCATCGTTTAAATCCTTTGTTTTACAAACATAATCGGGCTTGATGTAAGTGTTATTTTTATATTTGACTTTATATTCAAAAATAATTAATTTATATTAATATACTAATATGTTTTATTATTATTATTTAAGCAGATTTTTTTACAGCTCCGGCCGTATTCTGCATCCTAAATGCCATTTATCTTTATTTAAGAAGTCTCCATCGCGTAGACCTCTTCTTCTCATGGCAGTGTCAACTCCTTCTGCCCACCTTCTTCTTGGTCTTCCTCTCTTCCTTCTTCTTGACGGTACCCATGACCAGGCTCTCATTGGCAACCTTTCATCTGGCATTCTTCTAAGATGGCCATACCACAAGAGTTGCTTCATCTCTATATAATCAGTTAGTGATGTCTCCACTCCCATCATTTCACGTATGCGGTCGTTCCTCACATGGTCGAGTATCGTAACCTTGCAGCATCTTCTCCAGTACCCCATCTCCATTGCTCGGACTCTTTGTGCCATTCGGGAAGATAAGGTCCAGATTTCAGATCCATAAGAAGCGCAGCTTTCGACGAATGAGTTGTAAATGCGTGATTTAGTCTTGGTTGAGATGATGTCGTTCCAAAGCACTGGGTGTAGTTGTCTGGTGATCGCTCTTCCTCTGCCCAGCTTGTTCAGCACATCCCTCTCATCCGTTCCGTCAGCCGTCAATGTCACACCTAGATATTTGTACTCAGTTGTTAACCTTATAATACCTTTATCGGTAACAATGTCTTGACCCTCCCTTCCAATGACCATACATTGAGTCTTTTCCATATTCACTTCTAAGCCCCAGGAATCGTATTCTTCTATAAGCTTCCTCATCATGTATTCTGCGTCGTGTTCATCTTCAGCAAGAACCACCTGATCGTCTGCGAATAGTAAAGATTGTGTGTATTCTTCCCCAATTTTAACACCCATCGAACTACATTTTCTTGACCAATTCTCTAAAGCACTGTTCAAATATATTTTGAACAGGGTTGGTGATAAAGGACACCCTTGTCTCACTCCTTTGTTGATCTTAAATTCTTCAGAATATGAATTTCCACTCTTCACGCAACTCACAGCATTTTCATAGAGCTTTTTAATAGCATTTACATACAAACATATTAACACATACATATTAACATTTTCTGCGTTCGCAGGGTGTCCTTGACAGTGGTACCCAAAAGGGATGTCCTTTTTGGGTGAACGTGTGAAGGGACGTCCTACTCCTCGCAGTGGTGTGGGATCGTTTTAAGAACGTAAAACGTTTCCAATCTACTATATTTTTAAGTGTGTATGGCAAGTGAATGCTGTTCCAGGAGCTGTGTTGTGAGCCAGCAACTCTCCGACCTTTCCAGCGCCAACCAGTTGGAAGATCGCGACCAACTGGAGGAAACCAACAAGTCCCTGGAGGAGGCCAACAGGTGTCTGGAGAATCCCTGGAGCAGGCGACCTTGAACGAGGACAAACAGCTGCAGGAACTTACAGTCGCGGCGCTGCGCAAAGAGGTGCAAACAGTAGGGCTATAGGGCGAGTTAATGTTTCAAGGTCAAGTCCAATGTGGCTAATTTTCGTACACTTATTTTAAACCTATTGTTTGCGATGGGCATTGTTGGATCGGTAATTATAATTGGCATGCAATACCAAGGCTTGATTGTCAATGTGTAAGACAAGTGTGTTTTCCTAGTTATGATGGTATAATCATAATGTAACTCTATAGCACTCCTAATTTTCCTAAGTGTAGAGTAACATTTCTTTCCATTGATCTATTGATACAGACCATTCTGTATCCAGAACTGAGGCAGTTATTAAACAACTTGTATTTCCAAACGTCGACGTAAAACTCAGTGTAAACTGAATTCAACTGCAAGTAATTTAAGCTGTAAAGATTGCTTGCGGGAATGTTCCTACTCTTCCAGCCTACATCGATGTGTAAGGCACAACAGTTGTGGCAGTGTTGCTGAATTTCCAATCCAGCAAAATCTGATTTTCAAATCCGTTCATAACTTTTAAAAAGATAATTTTTTAAAAAGTGACCAACGATCTTCAAAGAGCTGACTACTCAACAACTTTGTCTCTTTAACATTGTGTCGAACTTCAACGACACTGAAAGTCGGTCACAATCTGAAAAATTGCAGTTTAGAGGATAATCCTTCCCTTTAACGGTGTTCAAGTTATCGTAGCTAGTGTGCAATTCGAACAAGGTATAAGATGATTAATTATGTTCAGTTATTTTCTAATCCTACTTATAAGATTAATATTTAAGATCAGTTTCAAATTTTCAAATTTTGATATTTTATCTAGATTTTGATCATCCTAAAGTTGTATTTTTTTATAGGTAACTGTTACATTATGTACATCCACATCTACTTCAATGTGAGAACGGTATAAAATAGTACCTACCTAACATGGGTATTAGTGTATATCTACTAACTAGTGCCTACAGTATAACTGGCAGTTTGTTTTGGATTACCTAGGCACATAATGTCCTAGCTGTCCTAGTGGACATTGGACAGGGACGGGGCTCTGCGACCGGGTGATGGAAGGGCACAGGAGTAGCTCGACTCAGTAGAGCCTGGGCGAACAACGGCCCGTGGGTCGCATTCTTACAATACGACCCGCCAACTTTGTCCATCTACCTGTCTGTAGTCGAATGTAGTTTTAATAATAATGATAAAAAACAGAGTTATTCCTTCGGCAGGCCGGATCAGAATAATGTACCTCCTCGCCGATGTAATAAATATTGGTGTCATTTTGTGCCGGCCATATTTGCGAGAATATTACGTCTGCACTAATGTGCACATAATGTCCACAGGCTAGTCCAGCGATCACAGGCCAACACAAACCCCATTCCCGCGCTAAGATGGCTGTCAAAGTGGATCGACGTATAATACCAGATGTATTTCAATAAGATGTTGAACTCTGACTGAATGTCATGTTGTATTAAAACCCATCAGACCACATACACAACGCAATGTCCAGATAATGTGACATTGGGAAGCAGGCCAAAACAAATAAACCAATCAAATCAGAAAACTAATAAAAAGAAACAATTAAACAATAGTTGTGAAATAAAAATATAATTATATTGATATATTATTACTAATAATAATATATTGGGATCGGCATAATCATTCGTCGACCCAGTATAGCTTATAGAATCACGCTGTGGTTCCGTTACAAGAATGGTGTGTTGCTAATATATTGTGTAACGAATGACTGTATTATATATTGCGAATAAAGTTAATAATATTAATGCTGATTCTGATGCAATGCGTAAAACATCGCATCAACCTAAAGAATTGTAGAAAAAAATCTCAAGCAATTCAATAGCGTTGCGTCTTGTTCAACCGTTATTCTATTTCTTGCTAGGCTAGCCGCTCTGTACTGTAGCCTATGCATGCAGAGGGATGAAGCAATGCATGTTAAACATGAGGGCGGAGCGACGTGGAGGCGCGTCCGTCTACTTGAGCCTCCAACTGCCGACTGAGATCCCCGCTTCAACGCGGCTGGCTGGTGATTTCAGGACAGCTTCAGGGAGTTTACACAATTTTTTGAGAACAAAAACACAAGTACCTAGAAGCTACGGCTAACTGGACCAACACTAAGAGATAATCTTACTTTATTGAATATTTTATGTTTCTTATGAACACATAAGACACCGTAAAAAATTTATTATCTATTGCTGTAGACGTTAATGACCTAGAGGGCTGGGAAAATCGTGCTTTTAAGTCGGGATTAATCATCAAATAATTTGACAAATGAATCCGGTCAAAGCAACATATCGAAACTTTTATAGGTAATACGATGACCGCTTTGAATGACATTTTAACACATGTGGAATTTGGGGGCGGTGTGCAAGAAACTGCTAACAGCAGTTATCTTGTTCTTACCCGTCTCACGCGCTGACGATTCAATTGCCAGAGTTCGATCAAGAATATGCCAGAGCTGGCTCTGAATATAATCCCTTGTTTATTAATTCTTATGTAATATGGAATTTAAAGTCAATGTACACTTGACCAAACTAATAAAAGTATTTGAAAGTAACAGATGGGCTGCAAAATACTGTATGGTATCATCCGATGAAATCTATGCTAACGCGTCAGCTAGCTCTAGTTGAATCGCTCTAGATTGCATCTAGTGGAGCGGTCGCTCCACCCAGCCAAGTCGTACTATACACTCACAGTCACTCAACATACCGTAAATGCCTAATAAACTGAGGAGCAGACCAAACACTTTTACTGTAAGCAACAACATGGCATTTTCGGCCTACTGGATCTTAAAATTGGAAAATCTCACATTGTTGTGAAATGTCTTAATTTCGAGCTATGGCCCACCCCACTACATATACCAAATTTGGGAACAATAGGTTATGCCATTTGCGCGCTAGAGGACCGAGAAAACAGTGAAATTACACCACTTTCTGATTCTGAAGATGATGATTCTGATGATATCAGGAAACCCTGTTGACAGCGCCACAGCCTAAACGGCTAAACCGATCGACCTGAAACTTTTACCACATATGCACTTTTGGCGTCTGATGATACCTTGCCTCTTGTGATTTTTTGTGCCGCCATTTTTAAACCGGAAGTGACGTCATAACTCAAAAACGTCTGGACCGATTAGAACGAAATTAGCGCCATTCGATTTAGATGGTCATCTATATGAAGTATCAATAAAAAAAATATTATTTTCTTATTTTCTAAACCGGAAGTGACGTCATAAATACGCAATATTTAACTTATTTCAACAAATTATACTTAAAATACGTACATAATTAACTTACATTGTAACATAGACAATACAATTTATATATTCAAGGTAGCAGTGTTCTCGGCCGCCATTCCTGAAACCGGAAGTGACGTCATATATCTAAAACGCCTGTAACGATTGCAACTGAACTAGCTCCTGCGTATTCATTCTGCTATTTATTTGAAAAATCAATGGTGAAAAATGAATAAATAAATTAATGGTACCGGAAATGGCGGCAGGAACCACTAAATGAAACCGGAAGTGACGTCATATATTACAAACGGCATGACCGATTTTACGGAAATATAGGGATTAGGAATTCAGATGGTCGTTCATGAAGGTATCAACTAGATAAAACTAGATTGTTTTCTTATTACCTATACCGGAATTCGGCCGCTATTTCAAAACCGGAAGTGACGTCATGTATCGAAAACGGCTGGATCGATTATAACGAAACTTAAGCTATTCTTCTTGGATAATCATTTTCATCGTATACCAAACGCAACTTTTCATAGTAACCAAATCGGTTGAGGCGTATTTTTTTAAAGAAATTAGTCCCTGCTCGGACATGTGCTACAAGCTGTATGAATAAACTAACAAAAGAAGTGATATCCCAGAAATAACACTCCGTGTAAAAATACCAGCCAAGTCTCTTTAACTATAAAAAAAAATAGAAGAAATCTAAAAATTCAGCACTGAAAAGGAGTGATATCAAAAAAGGAGCCAAGTCAACGAATTTTCCAAATTTTAATCGTACCATTGAAATAAAAATATCAACCCCCGAAAAATACTTAAAAAAAGGACTTGGCGCATCGTTTTTTTAAAGACATTTTTCTATTCTTAAGCTTATGCCACTCACATACTACGTAGTTCAGAAATGCCTAGAAAAATTGGGACAAAACTTTCAAATTAAATAATTGAACATTCTGTAAAATATTTTAAATTTAAATATAAGTACGCAAAGAAACATAGCATTGTCTTACAAGCAATAAATACAGAACAGTTGTGTTTGTGATTGGTAGGTACCTATAGTTTTGTGGGTACATCAACATACCTACTACAGCATTATACTTTGAACCTTCTCGCCGTGTAATTAATTGCTATTAATTAACATTTTATACCAAAAAAATTCATAAATTACATAACGTATTACTTTAGATAAAAATCTAGTCAGTAATTATTTGAGCAGCATGGCTCAGTGCACTAGTCACTTATACAAATCTCATTGACGGCCTTCTTGTAATGAGCGCTTTCGCTATTTCCCTCAGTCACGATATTGAGAAGTATGATTGATTAATATGACCCTAGAAATAGTGGCAATAACGAATAGACTAGGCCGCTTCCGTGTATTCGTTATTCGTTTATCCGTTTATTTCCTCTGAATATTGACAAAATACCAAAACTGCCAGTAGGTAAGAGTACTAGTAATATTAAAACGTAGTATGATTCGTCGATAATGAATGTGATATACTCAGGAAAATATACTTGTAGAGTTCTTCCTATACTTTTAGGATAGAAAAGTGTCTTTAAAAAAACGATGCGCCAAGTCCTTTTTTTAAGTATTTCTCGGGGGTTGATATTTTTATTTCAATGGTACGATTAAAATTTTGAAAATTCGTTGACTTGGCTCCTTTTTTGATATCACTCCTTTTCAGTGCTGAATTTTTAGATTTCTTCTATTTTTTTTTTATAGTTAAAGAGACTTGGCTGGTATTTTTACACGGAGTGTTTTTTCTGGGTTTATAATAACAAGGATTGATTGTCAAGGAACCTGACCAGCAGCTAATCCGTTTCGCTCAAATGTCTTTTCCAGTTGTGCAAATTGTACACAACACGAGGAGTGTTGCATTCACGACTTCTGCGTAACAATGGCAAAAACAGTTCATGAGATAATCAATCTTGATTTCTTCATCCGTTCCAGTTTCAGTAAATAACATATGTCCATTCAATGGAAGTTAAAAGATATTGATAATATGCATGTCTTCTTTACACTCCTTCTGTTAAGATAGTAAGTAGCTACTATTATTTTTTATAATAGAGATCTATTTTGAATGTTACAACTTTACAATCTTTACACGCGACATCCTGAAATGAATGGTTGCAATTAATGGAGTCAAATACGACTAAAGCTACCCTGTCAAGAAGCGCAACTTCAAGATTATCTCCGTCTCAAATCTAGTGGAGCGGTCGCTCCACCCAGCCAAGTCGTACTGTACGCTCACACTCTCTCAACATACCGTAAATGCCTAATAAACTGAGGAGCAGACCAAACACTTTTACTGTAAGCATTAACATGGCATTTTCGGCCTAATGGATCTCAAAATTGGGAAATCTCACATTGTTGCGAAATATCTTAATTTCGAGCTATGGCCCACTTGACAACATATACCAAGTTTGAGAACAATAGGATATTTCATTTGTGAGCTAGAGGGCCGTGAAAACCGTGAAATTACACCGCTTTCATCTTCTTCAGATTCAGATATCACAAAACACCGCTATCACCGCCACAGCCTAAACGGCTAAGCCGATCAATCTGAAAATTTCAACACATGTGCACTTTTGGCGTCTGAGGTGACTTTTTATAAAACCAACCGGAAGCCGCCATTTTGAAACCGGAAATGACGTCAGATCTCAAAAACGGTTTAACCGATCGGAATGAAACTATCGTCAAATGATTCAAACGGTCATCTTTATGGAATATCAAAAGTTAAAGTAGAAATATACTTTGACCGAATCCGGAAATGACGTCATAAAAATAAAGAATTATAATTTAATCACCTCTTACTACAATTACTAAATTATTCAGAAGGCTTATAATGATACAAAAAATGTATAGAAATACATTCAAGGTGGCAGTAATTTCAGCCGCCATTTTGAAAAGAGGAAGTGACTCCATAACTCGAAAACGGCTGGACCGATTGTAATGATGCTTTCGCAATTCTTCATGGAATATCACTTTATTTATGTTTAGCATCAAACACAATTTTTCTTAGTAACCAATTCGGAAATGGCGCATTTTTTTAAAAGGAATTGGTCATTTTTGCTTCGATATGTGTTACAAGTTGTGTAAATAAACTAAAAAAATTAGTGATATCCCCATAAAAAAACACTCCGTGTAAAAATACCACCCAAGTCTCTTCAACTATAAAAAAAAATAGAAGAAATCTAAAAATTCAGCACTGAAAAGAAGTGATATCGAAAAATGGGCCAAGTCAAAACTTAATTTTAAAAACCAAAATATACTTGGCGCATCGTTTTTAAGGGTATTTTAGGTATATTATAATGTTTAGGTACATTTAATTTTTGACATGTGCTTCTTACTATTTATATATATACGATGCGCCAAGTATATTTTGGTTTTTAAAATTAAGTTTTGACTTGGCCCATTTTTCGATATCACTTCTTTTCAGTGCCGAATTTTTAGATTTCTTCTATATTTTTTTATAGTTGAAGAGACTTGGCTGGTATTTTGTCACGGAGTGTTTTTTTATGGGGTGACCAATAACACAAGTTCTAAAATAGTGAACACGAGCCGTAGCGATCATGAACAGATGTGGTGGTGGGAAGAGAGAGAACTAATAATTACATATATAATCTAAATATGTTAATATTTCTATAAATATATACGTCTATGTTTATAAATAAATATATAAATGTCCTATAAATAAATACATTTTAATTAATATCTACATATTTAATGCAATTACTATATGAATAACGTATCTACTGTGCCATCGACTGTTCAAATACTTATATTGTACGCGGAAGTTAGCGCGAAAGTTCATGGCACCGTGAACATGTGTTCGCTTCAAATATTAACAGAAGTTGACGCTCTTTCCTTTTGGTGGGGTTGGGTCAAGAGTATAGGTCTAGTCTCTTTAAATACGGCGTACGAAACGTATTAAAATATTGACGGTAGCAGCTATATGGAGATGTATTGTACTGTACTAGGAAAACGCTCATTGTATACCCCATTGGTAAGTGAGCCTTCGAACTGCATCCGATTTGATATGCGTTTGCAAGTATCAGCTGCTCTAAAGGCCTTGGAATACTAAAACATCAAAAAGGCAGGGATGAAAATTTATTTTCAATTTTTCAAATATTTCAAGAGAATAAAATGTCCCTAAAATGACAATACATTTTGAACATAACGACACATTATAGTCTTCAAATTGGCGAATATGTATACCTAAATGGTTGACCCAATGACCATGCCAAGTTGATAGGTCAAACGGTTCTAGTTTAAATGTCAAAAATTACAAGATAAAATGTTTTTAAATTTTAACCAATGGGAGGCTTTGGCTGAAATTTTGTTAGATTGGGGACAATGTTAGTTGCAATGACTTTGCAAAATTTCAATTTCAAATTTCAAGGTTTCCTGTGAAGTCTTCAGTGGTCTACAGAACAAGCCTCAAATGAGGATCAGGTAAGACTCATTGAAGAAGAGATTAAGGTGGCCTTGGAAACAAACTAGAAGGATACAATACATTTGTTAAGTTATTCATAGAGTTGATGAAACTTTGGTGGGAAGAAACAGAAAAATCATATTTTCTTACTGAGACTGCTGCGCAGTTGTGGAGTGACGTCATTGCCTCGCGTCTTGACTTGATGAATGATTCGAAGAGGAAGAAGATGGAAGCGTTGAACATCAGCTTCACTGACCAAGAGATCGACTCCTTCAACCAATCACTGTCCAGCAGTCTTGTGACTAACGTGACGTCACCACATGTTAAGATGACCAGCTTCAAGATCACCAGATGTTAGAGAAGTATTACAACCAGCGGTACATCTTCATGACGCAAACAGCTCTATTGTCAAGGAAAGCCGAGGTTCTGCGCGCGTGGCAGAATGTGTGTTGTGACTTGCTGGTGATAGAGTGCAGCATTGATGCTAAGTCACTTGCAGAAGAACTTAGCAAAGCCTCGCCAGGCAAGAAGCTGATTCTCCTCTCAGAGTCTGCGTTGCCAGGTTACCAGGAACATCATGACGTTTTCAGCTGCGGAGCGGAGTCAGCTGGAGGCAACGTCACAGAAGTGGCTTATGGAGAAGAACATTTACTTCCAGGGCTGTGACGTCAGCCTCGGGTCGGTGGTGGGGGAACACTGCACGCATGCGCTGACTGGGGATGTCGTCACTCATCTCCTGACTCCGGGCGCCAAGATTACGGTCGGCCAGAAACTCGAAGACAAGATTCCGTATTATATATCTCGAAGCCTGGCGAGACGCGATTTCATGAAGAAGGACAAATTCATGATAAAACACAAGAACGAGTATTTCATTATCAGCAATGCAAATGAGAAATCAGTCACCAGCTTCGGGACGTAGTTAACCAAGCTCGTGAACAATCTTCAGGAATGTGAAGACCACTTTCATTGGACTTTTATTTGGGCTCATTCACTGCAGGCGACTTCGCAATATTCTGTACTAAGAATGAAACTAAGAACGTACATTGGTTGGTAGAAGACGAAGACGGGGTTTATTGGAAGCAATCTTTCAACAACGGGTCTGTTATGCAGAAGAACCTTGACACAACGAAAAAGATAACTGTGAATGTAGAAGAAGTTGCCGGGAGAGTTGTTCTCGCGACTGCTGACCCCGGGATGGGCAAAAGCAGCCTCGTAGTCGTAACCCACTTAGCCCAGGAAGCAAAAGCAAGGGATAAGTCACAGTCGGTTATTCCCATCAATTTGAACGAGGTAACGGAGGAATTATGAATGAAGAGATGTATTTTCTCTCTGAAAAAATGTGCATGAATTCTTTGTGTCATTAGAAACAAGAAGTGAGAGTTAACTTGAAGAGGACATCCTTCGTTCACGGTTGATGGAGAGTGGATATGTCAGCAACTTACTCGACGAGTTCGACAAAATATGTCCAGATTACGATGATAAAGTTATCGCATTAATCGATACTTTAAAGCAACTAAATGTCATGAACATCTGGATAACATCCAGACTCTGGGTGACATTATCTCTGGCGCAGAAGAAGGAGCTTGAAGAACTGATCACGTGGCTAATTGAACGAGATCACGTGACTGTATGACGACCCAAGTGCTGACATCTCGTGGTGTGATCTCTCTCTTGTATTATACTGTATCCTTATTGCATAAGCATTACATCAAAATATTTTTAATATTGTATTATTTGTGATATCGTTCAAAAGAGTAGATCTTGATTTGCACAGATGATGGTTATTTAAACATATTACCAAATGGGTGTTATTATTATTTACGTTCTCGTTGCCAATAACTAGTGTCTTACCAAGTTGCAATTACTTCCTCAAGGATGACAAAAGAGCTTGGGAATTTTATTGTTGATGACGTCATAACATTGAAATGTGAGCTTCATACACTTAGGCTAAGTGAGCGCGCGCATGCTTACTTATAACTAGCATTATAATACAAATATTATCAATAGAGTTGTCATGTCGTATCATTAAGGATTTTATCGTTGAAGTAAAAACTAGGTAATAATAGTAATTGCGGATGTGAAATATTGATAAAACTAATATATATATATATATTTTTTATTTAAAACTCTGCCAACAACAATTGTTGGTTGCCAACAAAGACACAGAATAATACACAACATAAATGAAAAGATAACTAAATTAACAAAATCATGAGAAGTGACTAAAATTAGGTAATAAACATTTGAACTATGAAATTATTGATATAAATGGTTTTCAAAATAATAACTGATCTCCTTATTACATCTATAACTATACTATTTAACAAAGTCTTATGCAACTTGTGCTTCACTACAAATGCCTTCAAAAATCCAGGAATTGTTCCTCGTGACCCAACCATTATAGTTATTATATCATCTGATTCGAAGTTTTGTCATTCTTGTATACATAATGTTTTTTGTTTACTGATTTCATTGTATATTTTAAGATGTCTTATTATTACCGTTGTATTAATTAAGAGGTAATGATGAGATTAGATTAGTAGGGTTTAATGGCGCGTCAACGACGAGGTTATATTGCGCACATTAATTTGTTATTTTAACTTTGTTGATCATAATTGGAGGGCAAGGGGAGGGGTCGACCTAACGGGCCCGATCCGGAGGAGTCCAGCACTGGTGGGGAGGCCAGGCCGGAATGGGGACGGACCGGTGGGTGTGAGGATTCCGGCCGGCGGAACCCGATTTCAGGGGGATCACCATCTCGAGGGGGGAGGCCGGCCCGAGGGGACCGCAAATTGAAGGGAGGGCATGGTTAGGCCGACCCTGGCTGCTCTTGGTCTGGACCTCACCACTGATCTGTCCGGCATGGGTAACCCTTACACATGAGCATATGCTCGCCGGCGTAGCTGCAATGGATCACTGGCCAACACAAACCCCACCACCGCGTTAAGGTGGCAGCCGTCGATGGGGAAGAGGTAATGATGAAAATATTGACAAAAACTTTTTATTTCTGCAATCGTAGTTTTAAATAAACAAACGTGTTCTTCTTCCTTAGTATTGCGTCTTGCAATTTGCATTTTTTTTGTTTGAACAAACAGATTATTTATTAAAGAAAATAGCATTGCATGTGATGTGTTGATTGTTACAATAAATGGCACATCATTTTGAGTGTTCAAGCCTGACTGAGAAATCATATAAATCTATGACGGAGAGCAAGAGGGCGACATGGAGGTGTGCCGCCTGCAAGAGTAGGAAAACTTCAGTGTCGTCGGAAATAACAACAGACATTCTCGATAAGTATATTGCGAAGTTGAAGCGCGAGTTTGAGAAAAGTCAGCAATTTCTCGCTGATAAATGTGAAGAAGTTCTTACTAAAGTGATCGTGAGTAATGGAATAATAAATAAATTAAATAAAACAATAACATCGCTTGTCGACAAGGTCAAGGAACGGGACGACATAATTGATGATCTAACAGCGCGCCTCAACCAACTTGAGCAGTATGGACGAAATAACTAATTGGAATTAGGCAATGTTCAAGAATTACCGGTTGAAAAATTATCTCAACTAGTTCATGTGGTTGCCAATAACATGGGTATAGCTCTGGCAACAAATGACATTGAAGTGGTGCATCGTTTACCAGCAAGACCAGGGAAATCGTGCAACATCATTGTGAAATTTCCATCTCGTATGAGACGGGATGAGAGTGAAAAAGAACGCAGTCAAGATTACGATTACGAATAACGATATTTTGGAACATGGAATTGTAAATAATGTGTACGTCGCCTTATTATAAAACGAAACTACTGTAAATGCATCAGGAAAGGGTTACAAGTTCACATGTTTCAGGTTTGCAAAATATTAGTTAGGACCAAGATCTCATATATTCTACCTATCTTGAGCTAGGACCACCGGGGTTAGGACGGATAAAACCTGCAGAATTTAAATCTGCAATTAAAGTGCTGGACAAGTAAGTTGATCAGCGAGTGACAGAGCCTGCTGATGCGTGAGTTCATTCATTTCTGTGCATAAGTCATATTATTAGTCAAGTCAATAATAAACAATGGCAGGGGACTATTTGAATGACATTCCTTTTGTCAATCAAATAAATGGTATCTGTCGATCGCAAGTTGACTGAGTTGTTCAATGATTAATGTCTTGTAAAATGCCAATGATTAATTAATGTTATTTACTTGCATGAATTTATTGGCTCGTTAGATATTATTGTTCAAGGAGAAGTAAACATAACAGAGGCTGAGAAATTTATTATTCACCTCGATTACTTTAATAATTTGTATTAATTATTAAGGGAAGGGGGAGGAATCTAGTGGAGCGGTCGCTCCACGCCAGCCAAGTCGTACGGCGCGCGCACACTCTCATATAAAGCTGGAGCAAACCCACTTTTACTGTAAGCATCAAAGTGGCATTTTCGGCCTACTGGATCTTAAAATTGGAAAGTAGACAGCATTTGGGGGTTCTGGTGCAGGATGTGGAGATGTGGAAATCTCAGCTACGAGTGTGAGCCTATTTTATGACGTCACATCTTGTTTTGGCGCCATTTTGTCACGTGTTTCCGGTTCCCACGCTCTAGTGTGAGCCTATTTTATGACGTCACATCTTGTTTTGGCGCCATTTTGTCACGTGTTTCCGGTTCCCACGCTCTAGTGTGAGCCTATTTTATGACGTCACATCTTGTTTTGGCGCCATTTTGTCACGTGTTTCCGGTTCCCACGCTCTAGTGTCAGCATATTTTAACCATTTCCGCCATTTTATCCGCCATTTTGTTCCGCCATTTTATCCACCATTTTATCCGCCATTTTCTTCCGCCATATGCGTTTGACAGGGCGGCATTTTCAAACGTATTTCCGGTTCCTACACTCTAGCTCGAGCATATTTCCGCCATTTTCTTCCTTCATGTCATGTGTGTTCTTCTGACGTCATTTTTTTAAATTAAAAATGTATCTCGAGGTGGATTTGAACCTGCTACCACTGGAATAGGAATCCAACGCCTTAACCACTCGGCTAATTAGGCGATGAGAGAAAGACGATGCAATAAGCATATACATAGGTGGTTAATGACCTGTGCAGCAACGTCATCCAGTTGTCAAGGTAGGTATTGGCGCAAACATTTAAACTTCGCGCTCGACTACAACGCTATCTGGGTGATAATAATTGTATTTACTAAAAGTGGTGTAGAAATTTAAATTTATATTTCATACTCGACTGTAGCACTCTCTAGGTGTCAATAATTGTATTAATTAAAAGTTTAAAACTAACGCAAAAAATTAGAATGTAAAGATAATTTGAAATTTTGTTTTGTTTTCACATAATCCAATTGATATTTGGACATTGAATCCTACATCTTATAAAGGATTGGGATGTGGATGTGGATGAGGATGTGGATGGTAGCATCTTTTTAATTATTATTATGAAATTTTAAATTGTGTTCACATATTCCAACTATTGAACAAAATATTAAATAAAGCATTGTAATGAATGCATCTCATGTCACCTGCATTTATCAAATACACTACACTGCTGAGGTAACAAGATACTCTAAAGACGCAATTGAACACCTGCATCATCACATCCGTGAGACAATTGCGACGTATATTGGACTTTGGACCCTGCATCTCATAGTTGAACGGAAATGAAATCGCTGCATCATCAATTTTAGCACCTGGTTTGAGGCTAGTTCATCCATAAGGGAGTACCTCGTACGAGACTAATATCAGGTGTATGACCTCTTGTTACAATATTAATAAGTGTTGATTGCCAAATCAATCATTCTCTTCAAATCAATCGACCAGTGCGGTTCATCTTCATATTGCATCATAAGAATTGAATTGTGTGTCTAAAGTGAATTTTTCAAGCGGTGTGTTTTATCCGAGTTTTCATCATTGTTTAATTATAATTATCATTACAAAGTTTTTATTTCTTCAAGTTTGTGTTACAAGGATTTGAGGTAAGTTTTTTTCACTTTCAAGCAAAATAGGTATTTATAACAAATATAATTTTATGAATAGAATTTAATGTTTGCATTTTATTTTTTACAGGTAACACTTGTGTGATTTCCTAACAATCGGTTTCATTTTGTGGAGCGAGAGAGAACAGCGAATTTCACACATTCTGGTGAGTTATTCTTAATTTTTAAAAGAAGTTAAATGGATGTCTTTAAATTATTTCTACATTTTAGGTAAACTAATTATCATTTTTTTATTTACAGTTTCTGGATTTGCTGCGAAACATTTTTCGTCTTCCGTCTTCGAAGGGAAAAACCAAGAGTTTAATCAAGGTACGTTTAAATAATAATTTTAAAGATAAAGTTGAATAACAATTAGGTCATACATTTCTATATTGGAAAATAATTAAATTATTTCTACATTATAGGTAAACTAATTTTAATTTTTTTAATTTACAGTTTCCGGAATTGCTGCGAAACATTTTCGTCTTCCGTCTTCATAGGAGAAAACCAGCAGTTTAATCAAGGTACGTTTAAATGATAATTTCAAAGAGAAAGTTAAATAGCAATTAGGTAATACATTTCCATATTGGAAAATACATTTTTACAAATATTTTTATTTTATTTTTGTAGAAAGATGGAGAACTTCAAGTGCGAGGAGTGCAATGCCAGCTTCAAGCGCAAAGATAGTCTGAAGCGGCATGGCAGGGTGCATAGTAAGGGGGAGAAGTCAACGTTCCCCTGTACAATTTGTGCCGTTACGTTTACTTTAAACTCAAATTTAAAACGTCACAAACTGGCTATGCATCCTTCCACTCCTCCATCTGCTGGCAACACTTCAACAGCTCTTCACACGTGTACTCTCTGCAACGCATCGTTCAACCGCAGGGATAATCTGCAGGCCCATGTCAAGTATCATAAGCCCCCGAGTACTTCAAACACGGGGGTTCGACATGTCGACGACCCAGCTCCACCATCAACTCCTGGGCTGTCAACATCATCGGTGCCTGCAGATGAACCCGACCAGTACACGTGTGAAGTGAGTAGTGCTTTCCGAGGTAAAGTTAAGACCTATACCTATAAAGGAGGTGAAGACAGTAGTGACGTTGAACATGATTCTTTAGATGTTTTAAAATTTGTTTCGGACAGAATGGACACGGTGAGAGTGAAATTAGCAAAAGATTTAGAAGTGTTTAAAGGTGTAAAATGGTACTTAAGTTTAGTGGTTCAATTTAAAAAGAATCAGGGTGAAGATGAGGTCATCACAAAAGCATGTTTTAGGAGTAAGAATAGTGTTTTAATTTATAATATGGATGAGTTTGACGAACAATTTAATGTAGCTTTTTCATCCATGGCTAAAGCATGTCAGAATTTCCAACGTGAAGGGAGCGGTTGGATCGTAGATAGAGTTTTACAATTAGAATTAAAATCAGTCAAATATGCTCCATTAGCTGCCAGTAGTTATATGCTCCTACCACCTAAATTATATTATACAAAATCGATTATAAATGTAAAAAATGACGACCAAAAGTGTTTCTTATGGAGCATTTTAGCCTATCTTCACCCTCCAGCATTTAATGCAGAACGTGTAAATAATTATGTTAATTTAGAATCTAGTGTAAATATGAGTGGAATAGAATACCCTGTAAAAATTAGTAACATAGATAGATTTGAGAAACAAAACACGTCCATTTCCGTAAATGTATATGGTGTAATGCCCGATAAATTCGGCAATTATAAAATAGTGTACCCCCTTAGAATTACGAAAGAAAATAGAGATAATCATATAAATTTATTATTCATGTCCGACGAGGAAAATAGTCACTACTTCCTCATCAAGGACCTCAGTCGCCTTCTTAGTTCACTGACCAAACATAGATGTAGAGCATATTATTGTCATCGTTGTTTGCATAGATTTTCCACGGAGGAAAGGCTTGAAGCGCATCACACCCTCTGCGACTCACACGACCCTCAAAGAATTGTTATGCCTCCAGAGGATGACAATTCCATGAAGTTTAGAGAAAGAGGCTTTTCATTTAAAGCACCTTTCACTATATATGCGGATTTTGAGTGTTTTGTGAGGAAGTTGAATGGTTGTGAACCTGATGATGCACGATCACATACGCATAAGACTGCTCTGCATGATCCTTCGGGATATGCCTTCATTGTGATTGATGCGGAGGGAAAAGCATTCGAGCCACCTCGTGTGTACAGTGGTGATAATGTTGTGGATCATTTTCTTAATTCACTTCTGGTCATGCAGGAGAAATTATTGAAAATAATGTTCAAAATTATCCCTCTTAAGATGACAGATGAAGACGAGATTTCCTTTGCACAGGCCACCATGTGTAGCATTTGTGAAAAGCCTCTGGACGATGTTGATCGTGTTCGTGACCATGATCACATAACTGGCAAATTTAGGGGTGCAGCACATAATGAATGTAATATAAATGCACCTCAAGCCGAGCATATTCCTGTAATATTTCATAATCTTCGAAATTACGATTCACATCTCATTATGCAAGGCATTGGCAAAATTCAAAATCAGAAAATCATTGTAATCCCCAACAATACAGAGAAGTATGTGTCATTCTCATTGGGGCAGTTAAGATTCATTGACTCTTTTCAATTCATGAGCACTTCTCTAGATTCACTAGTCAAAAATCTTGTCAACTATGGTTCTGACAGATTCAAAATTTTAAAATCATTCTTCAGTGAAGACCTTCTCCCTCTACTCTTGAGGAAAGGTGTATTCCCATACAGTTATTTTGATTCAGAAGAAAAGCTGATGGAAGGTTGCCTACCCCCTAAATCTGCCTTTAAGAATGATCTCACTGAAGAGGACATCAGTGATGATGATTACAAACACGCCCAAAATGTTTGGAGGAGTTTTGAAATGAAACACATGGGAGAGTATCAAGATCTCTATGTGTTAACTGATGTACTGCTACTAGCGGATGTGTTTGAAAACTTTCGAACACTTTGCCTCGCCAACTACCAACTTGATCCTTGCCACACCTACACTGCTCCGGGTCTGGCATGGGAGGCTTGCCTCCGCATGACCAAGGTAGAGTTAGAGTTATTTACAGACCCCGATATGTATTTGTTCATGGAGGAGGGTGTCAGGGGCGGTGTGGCAACGATCACGACGCGATTTTCGGAAGCTAATAATAAATACATGGATGATTTCGATGCCGATAAACCTTCGAAATATATCATTTATTGGGATGTGAATAATTTGTACGGTGTTGCGATGTCAGATTTCCTCCCCATCCGTGATTTCAAGTGGATGAGTCCGGCAGAAATCAGGAAAACTGACTTTACAACTGTTGCAGATGACTCCGATAAAGGATATATTTTGGAGGTTGATCTCAAATATCCAAAAGAATTACATGACAAGCACAACGATTACCCTTTGGCACCTGAGCGAAAATGTGTGTCTGAAAGTGAACTCTCACCTTATGCCAAGCAACTCTCAGACGACCTGAAACTTGGTCATTCTAAAATCAAAAAGCTGATTCCAAATTTGGAAAACAAAGAAAAGTATATTGTACACTACAAGAACTTGAAGCAATACACTTCTCTTGGCTTGAAATTGACAAAAATTCACCGCGTTCTAGAATTCACACAAACGCAATGGTTGAAACAATATATTGATTTCAATACAGCGCAACGTGTGAAGGCACAGAATGATTTTGAAAAAGACTTTTTTAAATTAATGAACAACGCTGTTTTCGGCAAAACTATGGAAAATGTCAGAAATCGGGTAAACGTTACGCTTATCAATGATGAGAAACAAATGTTAAAATATGCGGCAAACCCTGCATTCGAAAGATTTGAAATATTTTCCAACAATCTAGTTGCAGTACAGTGTAAGAAAATCTGTCTGAAACTAAATCGACCAATCTATGCAGGCTTCAGTATTTTAGATTTAAGTAAAACCATCATGTATGATTTTCACTATAATTATGTAAAAACTAAATACAATCAAAATTCAAAATTATTATTCACAGACACAGACTCACTGTGTTATGAGATCCAGACTGATGATCTATATCAAGACATGGCCAATGACATTTCGCTATTTGATACTTCCAATTTGCCGAAAGATCACTTCCTTTTTTCCAACACTAATAAAAAGGTGTTGGGAAAAATGAAAGACGAGTCGGACGGTAGAATTGTGAAGGAATTTGTGGGTTTAAGGGCAAAAATGTACAGTCTCTTGGAGTTGGACGGTAGAAACAAAAAGGTTGGTAAAGGCATAACTAGAGCCACAATGAAAAAATATGTTACTCATCAAAAGTATAGAGCCGCCTTATTTGAAAAATGTGTACAAAGTGAGAAAATGATGTCCATCCGTAGCTTCAAACATGAAATATTTACTGTCAGTCAGAGGAAGAGTACACTATCACCGTTCGACGACAAGAGATACATTCTACATGATGGTTTCAACACTCTAGCATACGGTCATTTTAGAATAGACACGGAAATGGACATAGATTAGAGAATTTAGAATTAGTTATAATAATATCACATCAACATCACATCAATGTCAATGTACCTGTTAACATGACACATGTTTGTAAAATACATGTTTTATTCTAAACTTATGTTTTTTATGAATAATTTGTTTCCCTTCTTCACTCTCAATCCTCATTCCTTGACAATTTATGATTTTCAAAAAATATTATAAATTTAGCAACAAATATATTTTAATCTCATTCAACAAAATGGATCCAACCTGGAAGGTTCCTTTTACAGCTTTGATTGCGGGGCCCACATCATGTGGCAAGTCTTATTTTATACGCCGTTTTTTAACAAATTTGGATTCTATGGTAGATGAACCTATAAAAAATATTATTTGGTGTTTTGCCGAGTGGCAGAGTTTATATGAATCTATTCAAGATCCACGAGTCAAGTTCCACGAGGGAATTATTAATCCTGCCGACTTGTCTGCATCTTCCGGGGCTCAAATTTTGATTATCGATGATCTAATGCGAGAAGCAGATGATAGGGTTGTGGACTTGTTTACCAAAATCTCACATCATCGTAAAGTGAGTGTATTTCTAATTTCTCAAAATATTTTTAATCAAGGTAAGGGACGACGTGATATCTCTTTGAATGCCCACTATATTATTCTTTTTAAAAATCCTCGTGATAAGTCTCAAATTTTACATCTCGCAAGGCAGGTATGCCCTAGAAACATGAAACATGTGCAAGAATCTTTCGAAGATGCAACGAGTCAACCTCACGGCTATATTCTATTTGATTTTACACAGACTTGCCCCGAGAATATGAGATTGCGCACTCATATTTTCCCTGATGATGAGGCCTGTGTTGTATACACACCAAAATCTACTAAATGACACTACATTGTCATAAAAGCTTCATTTCATCACGATGACTGACTCAACGAGGAGGTATAGTGAACTCCTCAAGGCATTGAGTAAAGCAACCCCTGCTATGCGCAAGAGTATATTAAAATCAGCAGATAAAGGTTTGACTCAATCAATTTGTGCTTGTGTATTAAACACATTAAAAGGTCGTGTTCTCTTGAAACCCTCTCAGAAGAATAAACTTCGTCGTCATAAGAAGTTCTTACGAAAAATTGCACGCAAGGGTGATAGCTGGAAAACTAAGAAAAAAATTTTGGTTCAGTCTGGTGGTGCGTTTCTCCCACTTTTGATTGCTCCGCTTATTAGTGGACTTTTGGGAAGTATTTTTAACTCATCATCATCATAATCATTATGGATAATACTAAAAAGATGATTCTTGTAAACCCAGAGAGTATGCAACGACTTCAACAACCGCAAATACATCCTCTCAATGATACATTATCATCTCTTGATAGAGATAAACATCAAATACTTCACGCTAGCAAAATTTCTGATGATGAAAAATGGCGTAAATATTATGAAGTTCTACAAAGGTATTTATATTTTGTAAATGAAGCCCGTCAACCTATTTCTGTGGAGATACGTCCTGAAAAAGTTGAAACTCACCCTGGAATCCCTGTGAAGAAGATGGTGGAAGAGGATGAAGATGATGCAGTTTTTGAAGAACCCATGAGAACACAAGTGTTACAAGCTGTTCCCGGCACTTTTAAAAGAAAAGCTGGACTTATTTTCGATAAGCTGGCATCATCTGATGCTATTTCATGGGATGATTCGGGACTTGTCAGTGTGAACGGTGTGAAAATTTTCGGTTCCACAATCACAGATTTGATATCTGATCTTGTTCGCAATCGTCGAGGAGAAACAGAACCGATTGGTTGGAACATGTTTGCCAAAATTCTCACCGACATAAATCTACCACTCACACTTATAGGGAACATTCGAAGAAGAGAAGACATTCTTCAGCGATACCGTCAACTGAACAGACCTCTACCATCACCTTCGGAGAAGCCATCAAAACGAACAAGAGGAGCAACTTCTATGGGAGATTGGGATGAATTTGTGTTTAAATGAATTCTAAAATATGTAAAAGATTGTCTCGTATTTATAATGATCCTGGGCATCCAGCTGGATTTTCTACTTTAAATGCACTGTGGAAGGCAACTAATAAAGAGATTCCTAAAAAAATTATTTTGCAATGGCTTCAATCTCAAGATACTTATAGTTTACATAAACCTGTTCGAAAAAGATTTAAACGTAACCGATACATAGTCAACAGCATTGATGAACTATGGCAGGCTGATTTAAATGATATGAGATCACTCAGTAAATTTAATGATAAATACAACTATTTGTTATCTGTAATTGATGTATTCAGTAAATTTGCTTGGTTGATTCCTCTTAAACAAAAGACAGGTAAAGAAGTGTCTCAGGCTTTCGCAAAGATTTTCAAACAAAGTAAGCGTAAACCTGTTCGCATACAGACCGATAAAGGCCGAGAATTTAAAAATTTACATTTTCAAAAATTTCTCACCAAAAATAATGTTCATTTTTACTACACAAATAACCCTGACACCAAAGCGTGTATAGCTGAGAGGCTCAACCGATCAATCAAGGAAATGATGTGGAAGTATTTTACATTAAAGAACACGTATCGCTACATAAATGTACTACCAAAACTGATGAATGCTTATAATCATCGAGTGCATAGGTCAATTGGTATGATGCCAGCTGCGGTGAGTGACAAAAATGCTCTTGAAGTTTGGCGTCATCTTTATAAAGATAATGAAATTGAGAGTAGGAAACGATCTAAACCTAAATTAAAGGTAGGTGATTATGTGCGTATCAGCAGAGAAAAAATAATTTTTGATAAGGGTTACGAACAAAATTGGTCTGACGAAATATTCAAAGTCATTTGTATTGTTGATCGACACCAAGTGGTGTATAGAATTGAAGATTTAGAAGGTGAGGAAATTGTTGGAACGTTTTATGAAAAAGAATTGCAAAAAGTTACGAAGGGTGATAATTCTCTTTACAAAATACATAAAATCATACGCAAAACGGGGCAGGGCGTCAGTGAGAAAGTTTTGGTTCAGTGGAAGGGTCTGCCTGCCAAATTCAACTCTTGGATATTAGCTTCTGACATTCAAAAAATATGAATCGTTCTCTCTACATGACGTTGCCTAGCAACAGTTCGATGAAAATGTATAAGGATAATACGACAGCAAATTTTGTCACTCAATTGCAGGAACCTGTAAAATTATCAGGAGGTCCCTGGGAGGTAGCTTTGGTTGAACTTCATTACCCACAAACGCTGTTCAATGTGACTAAAGGTCAAAATTATGTTGGTGTTTCACGAAAAACTATTCTAGGAAAGAAAAAAACTAGGGTATATGAAAGAGTGGACATAAAGCCGGGCTACTATGAAACTGGTGACATGTTGTTGAAAACTATCAATGATGCAATAAAACACCTGGATATCAGCATTGCACCGCTCAGCGATTTGAATGCAAGCGGCTGTATTTCTGTGAAGAATAGTAAAGATGAAGAGCATGAAGTAAATTTTGCGCCTAATCTCGCTATTCAATTGGGTTATGAACACAACATTACAAATGGCGTGTGTCCATTAGTCGGTAGAGCAATAGATGTTGATGCTGGAACTCCCAAATCTATCTTTGTGTATTGTAATGTAATAGAACCTCAAATCGTAGGGGACGTGGTTGCTCCGCTATTACGTATTGTCAATACACAATATAAAACTCACAAATTTGGTGAACAAGTCACTCAAAGATTTTTAAATTTACTCTACGTTCCGGTTATGATTCATGAGATTAGAAGCATCGAAATTGATTTAAGAGGAGACACTGGTGATTCGTTACCATTTCAAGCTGGAACTTCTGCTGTGGTGCTTCATTTTCGCCACCGATCATAATGGATGTGGAACTTTATACAAAATTTTACCGAGACCAGGCTGGAGGAAGATTGAATGTTTATCATGGTGCAAGTTATCAACGTGGTCATGGGTTTGCAAGCTTCTTCAAAGGGTTGTTTAAATCTGCTATTCCTCTACTAAGAAGCGGTGCTCGTGTTGTTGCTCATGAGACGGCTAGAACGGGAGCAAATTTTCTGGGTGATTTAGTTGAGAATAAACCTGTGAAAGAATCATTTCATAGGCGAGTCGGTGAAGCAGGTGCAAATCTCAAACGAAAAGTAGAAGACAAATTTCAAAATATGACTGGTGATGGGATAAAAAGGTTGAAGAGGTTACGCATTCTTCAGTGTCAGAGCAAACGTAAGAGGAACAAGATCTCTCCGAAAAAAACTCTAAACATCAAGCCTAAAAAGAAGAAGGTGGTTAAAAAGACAAAGAAGAAGAAGACGACAAATACACCTGGTTGTTTTACAGACATTTTTGCATAATCATGTCTCTTATGCATGCAGAATCCGAAAAGGCGATGAAATCGGAATTGAATATTTTTGAAGTTCCATCGACTCAAATTTGTCTTGAGAGAGGTGATTGGTATCCTTATAAACCCATTGCTGCAATGACAGAATTTGCCCCATTTGAATTTGTTGTTCCTGCACAAGGTGAGGAATACATAGATATAGGTCAATCTCTGCTTGCACTTCAAGCAAAAATTGTGAATGCAGATGGCTCGCCGCTTGCAACTCTTGTCAAAAAATCAGATGGTGCTGTTCAAACGGCTGCTGCTGTGGTGGCGCCCGTCAATAATTTCATGCATTCTCTGATTGCTCAGTTTGAGATGACTTTAAACGGAAAACTTCTCCCTTCATCAAATAATAACTATGCCTATCGTTCATTTTTTGAGAATTGTATGCACTTTGGTCCCTCTGCTAAGAGTTCACATAGAACATGTCAACTTTGGTATAAAGATACTGCTGGATTTATGGAGGATTTTGATAAGAATTTAGGGCTTCAGAAACGAAAAAAGTATACAGATGGAAGTCAAATTGTGGATATGATTGGAAATATTCATGGCGATTTGTTCAATCAAGACCGTCTCATACCAAATGGTGTGGAGTTACGCATGAAGTTTATCAAGAGCAGAGATTCGTTTCATCTCATGGCCGGCTCCAATGCATCCTTCAAGACAATCATCACTGATGCTACTCTTTTTGTGCGAAAAGTTCGCGTGAATGAGTCTGTTATGATTGCACAAAATATTGTTTTAGAAGGAGCCAATGCAAAATATCCTCTAACAAGAGTAGATGTCAAGCTGGTAACTATCCCAGCAGGAATACAAAGCAAGGAAATAGGCAATTTATTCATGACGGGTAATCCGAAGAAAATTATCATTGGACTTGTCTCCAATGCAGCTGTTAACGGGAGCTATACAAAGAATCCCTTCAACTTTCAACATTTTGGATTAAACCACTTCTGCGTGTATGCGGATGGTCAACAAATCCCAGCTAAACCACTGCAACCCGACTTTGATACTAACCAATATGTCGCCTGCTATCATACATTGTTTTCTGGGAATGGTATTCACTTTAAGGATCGAGGTATTGATATTTCTCGTGAAGAATATCCAAATGGAATCTTTTTATTGGCCTTTGACCTGAGTCCAGACCTCTCTTGTAATGAAAATCATTATAGTCTGCAACACAACAAGAATTTACGTATCGATCTTCGTTTTAAAGAAGCACTTAAAGAAGCTATCGATGTGATTGTATATGCAGAGTTTGATAATATTCTAGAGATAGATCGCAATCGAAATGTGATTGTCGACTATAGTAATTAATATTGTTTGAATATTGTAGTGTTTGAAATGGTATAATAAAATTGATATATTGAAATGTATTTGTGTTTTTTATTCAGTCTTAGCCCAACCCTCATCATGAGTTGTACTATTGATTTCGAGACGGTGGCTGTCGGCTACGATACTCATGTTGTGAAAGAAATTGCTGTTGTTGACAACATAACCAAAAAATCAAAACAGTGGATTTTAGAAAATGGATCGTACGGCGAAAGAAGTCCGTCGATTCTGGTATTTGATGACTCTAGTGAAACAAATTTTACTGGTTTCACGTACGCAAACTGCAGAGCTAGAGATGAAGCATTAAAAATCATGGTTTTCACTCACTGTCTGGGTTATAAACTAAAATATACCAGAGGCAGAACAAATGTGAAATATTTAGACAACATCTTCTGGAGAAATGTTATTGATTTGAATGATTTCGAGTATGACTCATCGTCATCATTTCCATACGAAGAAATAAAGTGTTACGTCCATGGTGTGCATATTGGTTTTGCGGGTGAAATGTGCTCTCTGAAAAGTGCAATGAAGCTGTCACAGTGGTGTGTTGCAAACAGTGAAAAAACCGACATGTTTCAACTGGAGCCAAGATTGAAATCATTTGCATCATTCCCGAATGACAATGTCACCGCACGCGACTTGGCCGAGGCTGGGTTATATTACACGTTTCATGGAGACAAAGCTGCCTGTCCATCATGTGGGGTCGTGATACATAAATGGTTGCCTCAAGACATCCCGTTTTATGAACATAAACACTGGAGCCCTGATTGTATGTTCATTCGAGGTTTACCTATGGATGCGAAGAGTACTGTTGTTAAGGATTAATTTAAAATGTATGCAAATGTATTAAAAAATGCACTTTCTCAAGATAAATATTCTAAAGATTTATTTATTGGTGTTTTTGCTGCTGATACACTACCTAAACATGTGGGTCGTCCGATTCAATTGATTGCCAATACCGACATAGCAAGGTGCAAGGGTCAACATTGGGTCGCTTGTCACATTAATACGCATGGAAATGGGGAATTTTTTTGTAGTTTTGGCTATCCCCCGCTCATTCGACAACACCGTCAATTTCTAAATCAACATTGTAAAAGCTGGACATATAATCGTATTCCACTACAAAGCGTTACATCAAATGTTTGCGGTGAATATTGCGCTATTTTCCTAGCTCATAGAGCTAGAGGGAAAACACTAAATTCGTTTCTCAAACATTTTAATAAAAAATCACCTGAAAAAAATGATCGACTCGTGAGATCAACCTATTTTAAAATATTCGGCCACTGCATGAAACATGACACCGGATATGGTGGACAGTGCTGTTGCGCACGTGCAATCAAAAAATAATGCGCATTTCATAGGAGAGGTCAATGTCCTGCATTTCCTGTTCAAACCTGTCTTGTTTCAAAGTAAAAATGCTGACGATTACATTTTGTTAGATTCAATTTGATTTGCGATTTACCATGAAAGAGGTCAGTTACCTCTGAAGATTTATCGAAGATAGTTGAAATTGTATATTTAAAAAAAAAAAATGGAAATCACTCCAGCAATAGACGAAAAACCATTTCTCGGTGTTGTGCAATCACTTTTCTATGTGAATCCATATCGATCAAAACTGATTATCGTTGGGCTGAATGCTGAAGATGAATTTACACCGTTTGTTAAAATAATTTCATCGATAAATGGTTCTGGTGTGATTATATCGTTTTTGGAATGGACAGAATTTTTGGAAGAACTCAAGATGTGGACCACATATGCGTTTATCATCGATGTTCGAGATTCACCTCAAAAAGTGTTTGATAATCATACCATGTTTGTCGAAGAAAATGTTCATGGGAAATATATCGGTTTAAAAAGTATAAGTAATGTGAATTTCGGTGTGATTTTAAGTGAAAGGACATGTAGAGAAATTCTGAAGCAATCAGAAGCCATCACTTTTACTCTTACACAAGTCAAAGATAGAAGCAGTGGTGTTAAGAATGCGTATTGTAGATTTGTGAAAACAAATTTAAATAATTATCTAAAAACACGATTAATTAAAAAATCTGATGTTAATATAGATGATTTGTCCCAGTTTGTTAAAACTATTGTGAAAATGGATAATCAACGTGATAAAATCAATCAGAGAGTTGTGTTTGAATTAGGAATGGATTTTTTATTAAAAGAAATGAATCTTGAAATTTCAAAGAAATGCTAACTATTGTATAATATTCAGTGAGTGATTGCCCAACTTTGTGTTTCGTGAGAATAATACGTCATCAATATTTTGTTTGTAAATTGATGAATTGACAACATCAAGAAGCGGATGTCTCTTGACATTTCACGAGTCGTCATCAGTACAGCCTTCAACCTTCAACGGTCAACATCGTTCAACACTTTGCTCTTCGCTGCAGTAAATCATCTCAACATAACAATGGTGAGTAATTACATTTACAATATTAGGATATATTTGTATTAAATTTAAATCAAAGCATTCGTAAAACACTTTTCTTTCGTTGATTTGTTTTAGACGTTCGTAGAGAAATTCAACAATGTGGGAAGCGGGAACATCTCAGCTATGATTCCAGTGAAGAAAATATGTGAAATGGAGCACCTGATGTGGTACACCATCGAAGAAATGAAACGTGTCAAGACAAAATATGGTCCATCTCTCCTGGCAACAGTTTCCTTTGTCTCGGAATGGCAACCAAAAATAGGAGAAGAGCAACATTATGCAATCAAAATTTTTTTACCAAAACGTTTCAACGATGTATTTACTGATGATGATTTGAAGGAAATTAACGAAAAACGTTTATATCAAATTCAGTATGAAGGACAAGATCACTCCAACAGTTATGCTCTACAATTAAGAAAAAAGTAAATTGTAACAATATTTGATATGACGTAAAATTTATAATATTTTGAATGTATCACTTTATATTATGCTTTCAATAGTGAACACAATATGAAAAACATGTGCCGAGATCTTTTAGGGGAGCTTATGAAAAAATATCAAGTTGTGACTAGAATCCTATTTGAAATTTTTATATGAAACGAAGTTAAATTAATTGTCAAGAACTTGGTATTTATTTATAAGCAAACTTAACCGACCCATTATTAAGAGTAAACATATTTTCACCTTCTCTTATCTTCATCCTCATCATCACCCCCACCCCATCCACATCCTCATCCTCATCCTCATCCTCATCCTCATCCTCATCCTCATCCTCATCCACATCCTCATCCTGGCTAGATACCCGGTTTTGATTCTGCTGTGTATTAATAAAAATTATAATGTCCCCGTATAAGTGACGACATATTGCAACATACCTTCGTTGGCTCATTAGCTCAGTTGGTTAGAGCGTTGTGCTCATCGTGCAAAAGTCGTGGGTTCGATCCCCACATGGGCTACATTTTTTTAAAGTCAGTCGACATACAAAATGATTTAGTTTTTGCGCCACTTCTCATGAATACAATTATTGTCTCCTAGATAGCGTTGTAGTTGAGCGCGAAATATAAATTCAAATTTTTGTGCCGCTTTTAGTAAATACAATTAGTGTCACCTAGATAGCGTTGTAGTCGAGTCAAGTTTAAATTCAAATTTTTTGTGCCGCTTTTCGTGATTGTAATTATTATCACCTAGATAGCGCTGTAGTCGAGCGCGAAGTTTAAATGTTTGCGCCAATACCTACCTTGACAACTGGATGACGTTGCTGCACAGGTCATTAACCACCTATGTATATGCTTATTGCATCGTCTTTCTCTCATCGCCTAATTAGCCGAGTGGTTAAGGCGTTGGATTCCTATTCCAGTGGTAGCAGGTTCAAATCCACCTCGAGATACATTTTTAATTTAAAAAAATGACGTCAGAAGAACACACATGACATGAAGGAAGAAAATGGCGGAAATATGCTCGAGCTAGAGTGTAGGAACCGGAAATACGTTTGAAAATGCCGCCCTGTCAAACGCATATGGCGGAAGAAAATGGCGGATAAAATGGTGGATAAAATGGCGGAACAAAATGGCGGATAAAATGGCGGAAATGGTTAAAATATGCTGACACTAGAGCGTGGGAACCGGAAACACGTGACAAAATGGCGCCAAAACAAGATGTGACGTCATAAAATAGGCTCACACTAGAGCGTGGGAACCGGAAACACGTGACAAAATGGCGCCAAAACAAGATGTGACGTCATAAAATAGGCTCACACTAGAGCGTGGGAACCGGAAACACGTGACAAAATGGCGCCAAAACAAGATGTGACGTCATAAAATAGGCTCACACTCGTAGCTGAGATTTCCACATCTCCACATCCTGCACCAGAACCCCCAAATGCTGTCTACTTTGGAAAATCTCACATTGTTGCGAAATATCTAAATTTCGAGCTATGGCCCACCCCACCACATATACCAAATTTGGGAACAATAGGTTACGCCCTTTGCGCGCTAGAGGGCCGTGAAAACAGTGTTTTAGGGCGGTTTTCATAATAATCTCAGTAGTAGTAGTAGGGTGGAGCTAAAATATGGTAAACAGGCCACAGCCTAAACGGCTGAACCGATTGATTTGAAATTTTTACCACATATGCACTTTTGGTGTCTGAGGTGCCTTTTGCTATAACTGGTTTTATGCCGCCATTTTGAAACCGGAAGTGACGTCATATCTCGTCAACGGTTGGCCCGATCGGAACGAAATTTGCGCCAAACGATTCAGACGGTCATCTATATGCATTATAAGTAGCAAAAGGCTAAACATTATGTTAAAGAAACCGGAAATGACGTAATGAAATTTGAAATACATTTATTGGCTTTTTGGCAACAAAGGTTGATCCGATTATTTTGATATTTATGTAACGTATGTACTTTTGACGTCTCATGTGACTTGTTATAAATCAACCGGAAGCCGCCATTTTGAAACCGGAAGTGACATCATATCTCAATAACGGCTAAATAGATTTCAACGAAACCAGCGCAAAACAATTTAGACGGTCAACTTTATGTATTATCATCAATAATATTTGCAGTTTCCCATACCTAAACCGGAAATGACGTCACACTTTTTAATAATCTCACAAATTTACATGTTGATGCAATAAATATACTATTTCAGACAGCTTATAATAAAATGTAATCATGTTTCAAATATACTTCAATGGGTCAGAGATTTCAGCCGCCATTTTTAAACCGGAAGTAACGTCATATCTCAAAAACTGGTAGACAAATCGGTATGAAACTAGCGCCAAACGATTCGGATGGCCATCTCTATGGAATATGAACAGTACAAATAGAATTTTCTATTTATGAGACCGGAAATGACGTCATTCAAATTTAAAAAATTATTATAATCCCCTCCTATATAATAAATACGTATTCAGAAAGCCTAAAATGATACACATCATTTATAGATATACATTCTATGTGGCAGTGCAGTAAGTTCAGCAGCCATTTTGAAAACCGAAGTGTTTCCATATCTCGGAACTGGGTTGACTGATTGGAATGAAACCTTTGCTATTCTTCGTGAAAGATCATTTAAAGCAATTATTTAGGACCATACGCTGCTATTCATTAGTGGTAACGAAATTGTAAAGGGTGATGATTTTTTAAAAGAATTTAGTAATTGTTCATTTCATATGTGTCACAAGTTGTTAGAATAAACTAAAAAAAGGAGTGATATCCCCATAAAAAACACTTCGTGTAAAAATACCAGCCAAGTCTCTTCAACAAAAAAAATATATATGAAATCTAAAAATTCTGCACTGAAAAGTAATGATATCAAAAAATTTGCCAAGTCAAAACTTTATTTGAAAATCAAAAAATACTTGGCGCATCGTTTTTTTTAGGGCATTATAGGTATACTATGTATATATACTTCATGTATAATTTATAATTGGCTTATACTTCCAAGCTATTTAAGTACACGATGCGCCAAGTATTTTTTGATTTTCAAATAAAGTTTTGACTTGGCAAATTTTTTGATATCATTACTTTTCAGTGCAGAATTTTTAGATTTCATATTTTTTTTTTGTTGAAGAGACTTGGCTGGTATTTTTACACGAAGTGTTTTTTATGGGTCATAGTTTACTTCAAAGACGGGATGCATTTCGATTTGGAAATATATAATTTGAGATGCTGCGAATGTGTAATGAGTAAATTTATGTTAAATGGATGCAGAACGAATTTAATTGCTTTGTACAGGCCACCAAACAATGACCTTGAATTTCGTGTCCGTGAATTTCATAGTTTGCATGTGATGTCATCTCATTAGTCATTGTTGCCTGCTACCATCATGACGGCACGTAGAATAGCTGTGATTAGATTAGATTTGATAAGATTATTAGGGTTTAACGGCGCGTCATCAACGAGTTTATATTGCGCACATTAATTTTATACTTAAAACTTTGTTGAATTCTCTCTGATTTTGGACGATATTTTATAGATAAGTACCTGGGAAATTGTATAGGCTCCGGAGATTTTTTTTGTCTGGGGCTTAACGTCGCACTGTTCTGTAGCGAGGCTAATAGCAACGGATGAATGATTATGATGATTATTGGGAGATGATGGTGAAGAGTAGGTAAGGATGGAATGTGGGAAGGAGGCGGTCGTGGCCTATTAGTAGGGTAGCTTCCCAGCATTTGCCTGTCGACTGAGGGAAAACCACGAAAAAAACCGAGTCAGGAAGGACGGCCGCGGGAATCGAACCCTGGCATCTGGAATACTAATTCGGAGCGTTAACCACTCACTTAACTTGTTCCGTAGCTCCGGAGATATCTTTAGTAAGAAAAGGAATCACTCACATTACAAAAATAAATCGATTTATCTCATTAAAGTTATAATTCTGACCCGTCAACGTGCCAAACGTACACTGCAAAACCAGGCGTCTTCTTTTTTCTAAAAAAGACACTTTCAAGCGACTTTGGACAGAAAAGAAGACGCCACTATTTCACTTTATTTTTACATAGACATATAACAGCGTCTTCCATGAAAGGAAGACGCTCAATGCAGTCTTTTACACGAGAAGATGCGTCGTGATGTCTTCTTTTGACGAGATAATCTCGACACCAAGCCTAGCCGAAGACGACCGGACCGAGCCGAAGCTGGCCGAAGCTGCTTTGTTGTTTTGATTGTGTGGGAATGTGTTGCGCCTATTGTCTGGCCTCACATTTGTGTATATTTCTGTATGTTTTGCCTTGTTTCGAAGGAATGTGTTCATCATTTACACATCTACAAGTAAGTACATAGCTAGCATAGCTAGCATTATTATAGATGAACTTGACATTATGTTTTTATCACTGCTTTCATCATTCTGATCTACAGGCGTCACCCACTGCGTCACCTCTGTGCTGGTTTTCAACAACGTAGTTTTTGGTGGCACTTTGTGAGCACTTTCCTCACAGATGTTGTATTTTACCATAATGCGTTCGTACTGGGGAGTGCGATATTTTACAAATTTACGCAGAACCAAGTAAGTATTATTACTTGCATGTATTAAGAAAGTTAAGTTCAAATAACATTTGAATCGCTGTGTATGTTATAACTCGTACATCTCTACAGGTCCTTGGTTCGCTTCTGACGTCATGGCGGACAATCCAGTGAAAATGTTGTTGACGAATTGGGACATGTCGGATCTGGTAGACCACTTTGCTAGTAAGTGAACAATATAGCTTTACGTTCTAATAAAATAAATGCATCGCTGTGCAGGCGCGTAGGAACTTTATTTTGACAGGGGGGGTCAAAATTATAGGGGATCGATGGATGTCAGGAAAAGGTAGTTCACTGCTACAAGGGGTCTGGGGGACTCAACCCCCAGTTAGCCCCGCGGGGCCTTTTTTGAATTTTTGATACAAAATAATCGAATTTTAAGCTATTCTTCTCAAAGAAATGTAAAATGTGTGATATGCAATATTCTGTGGGAACCTAAGAAAACTTGTTTTTATAGAATTCCCAATGGCCCCGCAGGTCATTTTTTTACATCTTGATAAAAAAAACGAATTCGACGCTTTTTGGCATATTTTTTAAAGAAATTTAAAATGTGTGTCCTATGCAATATTCTTGGGGATACAAGAGACAAAATAAAATTTTATTTGACAAAATCCTAAATGGCCCCGCAGGGAAATACTTGAATTCTAGTGAAAGAGAATCGATTATGAATTGATTTTGGAATCGACCTTTGAAAAAGGTTGCAAGAGCAACAGCAAAAGCAATCAATAAGAAAGATCTGTATCTGTTTTGGAATCTATTAGTTTAACGTGTAATTATTTAATTTAATTCATGAGGATGATCATGTTGGACAAATGAGTACATGAGTTGTCTCATTGGATAATACCTAATTCAATTAGTTTTGCAAAACTTGAGAAAATTTTGAGAGTTCAACCTCATAATGAAGCAAATCTATGCATTCTGTGCAATACTTAATCAACATTTGTGAATATCTGGGTGTGTTCAGGATCTCTAGCAGGGGGGGGGGGGGGGTCAGGATCTCTGGCAGGTGGGGTCAGGCTCCAGACAGGGGGGTCCGTTCCCCCCTTTTCCCCCCCTATTCCTACGCTTCCCACCTATCTAGTAGTACCTGCCTAGGTCCTACCTAGAATTTAACACCGAGCATAAACTTCCTGGCCAAAATTATATTTGGGCAACCATTCAAACATTACTGCTGAATAGAAATTAATTTTACGATAAATTTATAAAAAGTATGTTCAGTACTACCTAGACCTCTACGGTGTCTTAACACAGGGATTTGTGATGGCATGGTTTTGATTTGGTTTCACCAATGTTTTCACTTTTCACTTTGATTTTGGTACACTCCTGGACATTGAAAGTACTCTGCGGTCAATGTTTAAGGTTACTCTACTGCTATGTTTATTAAATTTTATTTTAATTTAGGTAATTTCAATTTAAAATTAATAGGTACCTACCTATAGGTAGTTAAAATTACTAAGTTTTGGAATCTAGTGGAGCGGTCACTCCACTCAGCCAAGTCGTACAGTCCACTCAGATATCACCACTTTTCATTGCAGGAGTTTTTTTTTTTTTTTTTTTTTTTTTTTTTTAGTATAAATAACATTAAATTATTATTAAAAACATCTTGATTGGGATATTTCATCCTGTATTATTTTTATTTTCTTAAGAAAATAAAATAATTATTAAAATTTATTATATTATAAAATTAAAATTTTAAATAATAAATTTATTCTTAAGAAAATAAAAATAATACAGGATGAAATATCCCAATCAAGATGTTTTTCATAATTATAATAATCCTGATTCTTTCAAAACTTTTATAACATTAAATTATATTAAACGTTTAAATTACATTAAACACTGCATTGACATTGACCGCGGACCACTTTCAATGTCCAGGAGTGTAACATAATTAATTTAACTTCATTTAACATATGGCCTATTACTCAGATCACTCTAAAATTAGAGCCAATATGTCACATCTATTCTGTGTATTGTTTTTTAGAAGACGAGGTTGAACAGACATCATTTGAGCTGCTTGATGTGAGGACAATGGAGCTTCTTATACCATCCATTGGGAAGCGAGTCAAATTCATGAGACAGCATTCTCTTCAAATGGCGCAACTTCAAAGCTCATCGAACCCGATGAAAATTGAGTGTGAATCTCCAGTGAGTACCGTAAACCAAATTTATGTGTTTGTAGAAGTAGAGCATTGACACCTCTGTTTCTGTACTGTTTATACCAAAAAAAAATTGACCGGGGTCACGGTCAATTGAACGAAATTCATTTGACCTGTCAAATTGCCATCCATTCAGCAGCGAGTTTAAAACTATACAGACACAGTAACGTGCATTTCTCCCATCAGAGAACGGTGAAATTCATAATTTCTGTGGACCATAAATAATTCAGAACGAAGATCGCTTTTTTCGAAAAAGTGATTCTTTTATGTTCAAGATAACTTTTACCAAAAATAATATTTGGACGCTCAAATCCCATCATTATGCCCTGCAAGAAACTAAAATGTTGGCTTTTATAATTATTAAATTTGTATTTTTTTGCTTTCCAGCCGTTGAGCATCAAGAATGATACTAGTGATGAGCAAGTGTCTGCCAATTCTAGTAATGTGGGGGACTCTCCTGAGCTTGAAGTAAGATTCCAATTGTATATTATAGTTTAGAGTGCAGCTCCTATAATTTTGGGCTAGTAGGATAATTAGTAAGAATGTAGTAAGAAGTAAGAATGTATAAAGTAAAAGTGTTTGTCAGCTCCTCAGCCTTTTTATATTACACAATTGAATCACCAACCTATTTTTTATTCGAATATTCGATTTATTTGTATTGGGCTTTGAATTTCAAGAAATTATTTTGAGAATAATCAAACCGATTAATTGGTGAATACCCATTTTTAATCAATATAATTTTAGTTTTTATAATCAATTCTTGTTTACCATGACATAATTGTTCCTTGTATTTCTCATCTGAAATGTCACACTTGTAAACCTTTTTGTGCATGTTTTTTCACCCAAATAAAATTTTATTGCTCATATTATGTGTTTTATTGCAGAATACGAAGTCATCAATAGGCGTCTTCCTTTCTAAAAAAACAAGGCGCAATGAGACGTCTTCATTATGAAGACGTCGCAGTGAGGTGCCTTGTTTTTTAAAAAAGAAGACGCCTTTAGCCACCTTCTTTCCCATTAAAGTTAGTTCAAGGTGACTTCTTTTCAGTGGAAAGACGGGGTGAGGAGTCTTGTTTTCAAATTGAAGATGCATTATGGCGTCTTAACCTGAAAAGACGCGCCTCAAATAAGAAAGCAAAATAAAAGACGCCTATGGCGTCTTTAAAGAAGACACCTGGTTTTAGAGTGTAATGTCCGTCCTTAAGTGGCAAAATTCAATAATTTTGCATTGCTGATATAAAACTAAAGAAGTACGTGCAAGCTATGTCTCAAATGACCTTGGACATTAGTGACCTTGGTTAACGCAAGATTCAAGGAGCTGTGAACTCGGCCTTCTTAAAACAGAAGAAAAGAATTCATCAGCAGGTGAGATTTGTGACAAGCTCGAGTCACGATGGATGCTGATGTCGAAGAAGTGATGAAGGATCTGGAGTTGACGGCGCCGTGGCAGCGCGTCGACGACGTCGAGAAGACGTCGCTGCTGTCCCATCTGTGCTCGCTGGCGTCGCGCGAGGAGGCGACGTCGCCGCGGCTGACCAAGCTCGTCGCGACGCTCAGTCCGGAGTGTGACGACGTCCAGACGCTCGAGCTGATGATCGACGCCGGCATGAGCGTCTCCAGGCTCAACATGACGCACGCCGACGTCGTCTGGCTCACCCAGGTTCAAACCATCACTTCGCTCTTCACTTGCAGTTGCACATTCCAATCACTTCGTTTCAACTTGATAAAACATAAACACCTAGTAAGAAGAAACAATTGTTTTACTTGAATATATAAAATATTTTCCAAGTTGCCTAAACTTATACCTATCCTAGGGTTTTCCTCACATTGGCGTGGTGTTTGTGTCTTCCACTGGCAAAGTTGAGCTCATTTCTCGCACTGAAAAAAATGGCACACAAAATTTTCCATTACACTGAAATATTTATGGATGCTTGAAAAATGGTAGCTGCTTATATAACCTATATAAGTCTTTTATTAATGGCAGTGATAGATAAATTCATCAACCATTCATGATCCAAAACAAATTCTCTGAAATTCATGGCCAATTTTAGGTTATATTAGCACTGGAAATATCCTTGTTTTCCACTGGGGTTGCATATTTCACCGTACTAGGTCAGAGCATGACGTCACAAAACAATTTTTTGCACTCATTTAGTGCATGCCAGAGGAAAACACTATTAGCTTTGAAATATTGGCTGTCATTCGAGCATCTCGAAACTGCTATTACGTCATAACTCCAAGTTATGATATCATAAGGAGGTTTGTCCTCTCACCAAGTTAATAAACTTATGACGTGATAACTGTTACAAGAATAGGGACCCAGGTCTCTGACGTCGTCTGTTACTTTCAAAACACGTTACGATCAACATGCTAAAAGAATGTGACCTCCTTCTGGCCCCTGACCCCTTGACCTCCTCCTGACCCGCCTGACCTCAACACAGGCGGTGAACAACCTGCGCATCGCCGAGTTCAACCACGCGGCGCGCAGTGGCGCTGTGGTCGCCGTCGCCCTCATCGCCGACCTGCGCGGTCCGGACATGCGCACCGGCGTCATCGCCTCCCCCCAGCAGCACGTGGACCTCGTCAGCGGCAAGGAGATCGCCCTCGTCACGGACATCGAGATGGAGTCGCAGACCAACGAGCGTGCGGTGTTCGTCGACTACCCTCTTGTCCACGACGTGCTCGGCAAAGGCGATCAGGTGAGTGTGAGAGGGTCGACGGCCACTACAACGCGCCTGGTCGTCGCCCACCCTCTTGTCCACGACGTCCTCGGCAAGGTGTGTGAGATGGTCGACTGCCTCTACAACGCGTCTGATTGCCGCCCACCCTCTTGTCCACAACGTCCTCGGCAAGTGCGTGTGAGAGGGTCGACGGCCACTACAACGCGCCTGGTTGCCGCCAGGTGGTGCTCGACAACGAGATCGTGCTCGCCGTCAAGGAGGTGGCGCGTGGGGAGGACCGTGTGGACTGCGAGATCGTGAAGGGCGGCTCGTTGGGCAGCAGGAAGAGTGTCGTCGTCCCCGGCGTCCCCTTGGAGTTCCGCCCGCTCTCTGACGCCGACGTCAAGGCGCTCATGTTCGTCGTCGAGCAGCAGGTCTGTACACGCGTCGACGCGGACCTGGTGGCGTCTGTCACGACCTTCTGTACACACATCGACGTGGTCCTGGCGGCACTTGCCACAACCTCCTGTACACAGAACGACGAGGACCTAGTGTCGCCTGTCACGACCTCCTGTCCACAGATCGACGCGGTCCTGTTGTCGCCTGTCACGACCTCCTGTACATAGATTAACGCAGTCCTTGTGTCGCC